>JACBWV010000610.1:150465016-150510531 GCA_013435795.1 Chlamydomonas sp. ICE-L | reverse complement strand
AAAGTTTTGCTTTGATCGGCGACTATTAGGTTCAGCCCAGGCGGTCCTCTGTCGTGGCGTCTCTGTCGAAGACCCTAAACAAACCCTACTGCGTGCCTCTCCCTCTAGGAATTGGACCAAGGAGGGCACCATACAACCTGCTATATCTGGCTATATATTCATCGAATGAAAAAAATTGTGCTTTTTCTTTTAAAGCTCTCCCCTACACGGATGGACAAGTTTTTCCTTGAGCCTATTTTGCATAACCCTGGGCTGAATATACATACTGGAATTGACACGGATGATTACCGGCTACATAGTTATTTACATGAAAAACAAGTAACGCAAGGGCATAACCGAAGCAGTGGTGCTGAGCCATTTACATGTTTTTGGTGTGGAGTCCGGCCCAGGGGACTCCAAAGCGCGTGCGGCAAGCTTCGATTTTGCGACACTGGCTTTTTAGCCCCACTGCGCCTTTTGCGCAGTTTTTCTTTTTTCACCCCCCTGTGGGCGCAGCGGCGCAGTTTTTGCACTACCAAGCGCTGACAAATTTGAACGTTAGTGCGCTTCAAGACGCTGACCAGTTTTGTGACAAAATGTTTAACCCGGTCCGGCCGAGTGCACTCCTGGTCCGGGTCAGTCAGGGACCTACGACGGCAGGACAGCTAGTGGCTTGGGACCGCAGCCAGCTAGTGCACTAAAGTAGTAGGCAAGCAGTAGGGTCTACTATTGCCTTCTGTCCTAAAGTTCGCAAGCTCCGGCTGCGACTAGCTTATCTTGTAACGAGAACACCAACCGAGTCTGCAGCCCTGCATTCTACTTAAACGGAGCAATAACACCTAGCAGATGGTGCGTAGCTATTAAAATGTGTCGCATTTCAGTATTTTTGTGCTGTCCCCGTCCCAATCACGTGCTTGCTTATGGAGTTGTGCCAGCAGTGCCAGCTGTCACCATTGTCGTGGGACACTGGTTCATTGCGACAGCTACGCGAGGTGCCCAGCTGGGGCTTACACTCATAGGATGACGGATGGGTGGGTGGGTGGAGTTTGGTGAGTGGGAACGTTGTTCAAGGTGACGGCTAGGCGAGTGGCCGCTGGTGCTTACACCAGCATAGTAGTAACGGATGGGTGGGGGAGGGTGTGCGGGTGGGTGGGTGAGCCGAGTCGCCAGCTGGTGCTTACACTGCATAGGACGACAAATGGGTGAGAGGGTGTGGCGGGTGGGTGGGGGGTTGGGTGGGTGGGTGGGTGAGCAAGTCGCCAGCCGTGGTGCTTCCACTGCATAGGATTACGATGGGTGAGAGGGGGGGTGTGGTGGGGTGTGGGTGAGAGGGTGGGTGGGTGGGTGAGAGGTGTGGCTGGCAGTCGCCCGCTGGAGCTTACACTGCATAGGAGTTATGGATGGGTGAGAGGGTGGGTGGGTGGGTGGGTGAGAGGTGTGGCTAGGCCGAGTCGCCAGCTGAGCTTACAACTGCATAGGGTCGGAGGGGTGAGAGGTGGGGGGTGGGTGAGAGGTGGGTGAGTGTTTGTCCCTGTTTGAATGCAGCGGAGGTGGTGGATAAAGCGGTGGAGGTGGTGGTGATGAAGGAATTGGTTGGAGGTTACCATTTCAGGTTGATGTGGGGTTGGTGGTGGGGTGTGGTGTGTGGGGGTGTGTGGGGTGTGTGTTGTGGGGGGGCGTGGTGTGTGTGTGTGGGGGAGGTGTGTGGGTGGTGGTGGTGTGTGGTGTGTGTGTGAGTGGTGTGTGTGTGGTGTGTGGGTGGGGGTGTGTGTGTGTGTGTGTGTGTGTGGGTGGGTGTGTGTGGTGGGGGGGGGGGGGTGAGTGTGTGGTGTGGTGTGTGTGGGGTGGAGTTGGTGTGGGTGTGTGTGTGGGGTGTGTTGTGTGGGGTGTGGTGGGTGTGGGGTGGTGGGTGTGGGTGTGGTGTGTGGGGGGGAGGGGTTGGGTGGTGTGTGTGGGTAGTGGTGTGTGGTGTGGGAGGGGGGTGTGTGGGGGGTGTGGGTGGGGGGGTGGGGGTGGGGGTGGGGGGGGCTGTGTGGTGTGTGGTGTGTGTGTGGTGTGTGTGTGTGTGGTGTGGGTGTGGTTGGGTGTGTGTGGGTGTTGGTGTGTGTGGTGTGTGGTGTGATGTGTGGTGTGGTTGTGTGTGGTGTGTGTGTGTGGGGGGGGGGGGTTGTGTGGGTGTGTGGGTGGTGGGGGGGGTGTGGGTGTGTGTGGGGTGTTTGTGGTGTGTGGTGGTGTGTGTGGTGTGATGTGTGTGTGTGGTGTGTGTGTGTGGGGGGGGGGGGGGGGGGGGGGCGGGTGTGTGTGGGGGTGGGTGTGTGTGTGTGTGGTGGTGGTGTGGTGTGGATGGTGGTGGTGGGGGGTGTGTTTGTGTGTGTCCTGTGTGGTGCGTATGTGTGTGTGGTGTGTTGTGTTGGTGTGTTGTGGTGTAACAGGGTGTGTGTTGGGGGGGGTGAGGCAGGGATCGCTGCAGATGTGGCTGTGAGGTGGCGTGTGCCTGTTTGGTGAAATAGCGAACGTTTCCCATCAGACGGGGTGTGGGCGGGTGGGGGGGGGGGTTGAGGCAGGGTAGATGAGTGTGATGTGGTGAGTGTGCTGTGGTGACCAGACACGTTCACCATACGCAGGGGTGTGGGTGTGAGGTGTGAGGAGGCAGGTAGATGAATGTGGATGTGGTGTTGGAGCTCAGGTGTGTGGCGTGTGGTGGTGTGGAGGGGGGGGGCCGGGGGGGGGGGGGGGGGGGGGAGCCGCGTAGCTGAGTGTGGATGTGGTGTTGGACAGCTCCGGTTGGTGTGTGTGTGGTGTGTGTTGGTGGTGGTGCTCGGTGTGGGGGTGGGGTGTGTGGGTGTGTGGATGGGGGGGGACCGTTCCGCCCCCCCACTCTGACCTCCCGTGCATGACCGCTCCGACAAAGCACGTCATAGAAGATGCGTTGGCATGAGCAGTAGTGAGTCGGGCACAACTAGGGTAGCTGTCAGAGGATTCTTCTTGCTCGCCACCTAACAGAAGCATGTGAGACACGGTAATTTGTATTCTTCTGCTCGCCACCGCTACAGAGCATACAATAAATGGCAGCATAAGTTTAAGTTTTGAGATGAGACCCCCATAGGTTTGAGTTGTAATGGAGATGAGAAGATAGTCCCATGAATCCATAATCAACAAAACCGGAAAACTACGATGTCTAACAGAGCAATGTGATAACCGTTTTGTATTCTTCTAATCCTCCCGGCAACGCATATGTTGGAAGACAGAAGGGATGCTTGTTTCTTTGTGGAATATTTGTAGTCTTCTATCCGCCTGCACAGCATATGTGTGGAATATCAGTAGGGAATGCTTTTTTCTTTTTACGCCATTCCTATACGGTTCGGCAAGTCCCTTTACCTATTTGGCCTAACTCTGGACTGTGACATACATACAGACAGGATGTCAATAATCATACCGGTCCCCCAAGATTATCAGGCGATATATGATACAAGATGTAATGTATGTATGTATGTATGTATTTGTGTTATAGTCCAGGGATAGTCCAGGGGTAATGCTCCTGTCTTTGCTTTGCCGGCAGACGGTGAGGCAGACTGAAGGCTAGTAGTAACAGCAAAAGTACAGACCAATACAAGACCATATAAACAAAGTAAAACCCTAAACTAACCCCCAACCTAACAAACCAAAACCCAACCTTTAAACCCACCCAGCCGAACACAAACCCAACTAAAAACTAAAACCTGAACCCAACCTAGAACCCAATAGACATGTAAAACAAACTAAAACCGCAAACCCTGGCCCCGTTGTCCGAGGGGTGGTCTCCAACCGTAAATAAGCTATTGCGCCCACTAAAACCTTCTGCTTGGTAAGCATGTCACTGCGCACTCGTCAACAAATTGTAATGCGCGCAGCATACTTGTTACCGTGGAGGTTATACCGGCTGTGGCGAGGCAGTGATTGGAAAGGGTTGCACATTGTAGGGAAGTAAGAGAGGTTGCAAGTCGTGATTGGAAGAGGTTTAAATTGTAAGGGAAAGTAGAGAGAGTGGGCAAGCAGTGAGTGGTAAGAGGTTTTTTAATGTTTTGTGAAATTAAATAGAGGTTTACAAGGCAGTGATTGCAAGAGGATTCAAATGTTGGGAAGTGCGAGAGGTAGCGAGAGGCTTCAAATTGTTTGGGAGTAGCAAGAAGTAGCGAAGGCTTTCACAATTGTTGGGAAGTAGCAGAAGTATCGAGAGGCTTCAATTGTTGGGAAGTAGCAAGAAAGGTAATCAGAGAAGGCTTTCAAATTGGTTGGGAAGTAGCAAAGAAGTAAGCCGAGAGGCTTCAATGGTTGGGAAGTACGAGAGGTAGCGAGGGCTTTCAATTGTTGGGAAGTAGCAAGAAGTAGCGAGAGGGCGTCAAATTGTTGGAAGTAGCAAGAGTAAGCGAGAGGCTTCAAATTGTTGGGAAGCAGCAAGAATACGAGAGGCGTCAAATTGTTAGGAAGTAAGCAAGAGGTAGCGAGAGGCTTCAAAATTGGGTGGGAAGTAGCAAGAAGTAGCCGGAGAGGCTTCAAATGTGTTGGAAGTAGAGAGAGGTAGCGAGAGCCGGTCAAATTGTTGGGGAAGTAGCGAGAGCTCAAGATGGTGAGGGGGAGGCAGGCCAGAGATCCTGCCAAATACAATTGGCAGATCAAAAAGGCAGGGGAGGGGAGGTTATGGTGTTTGGTTGGGTGATAGGGGCGGTTGGGGTGTGTGGGGCGATGTGTCAAGGGTGAATATTACACACTTTACCTTCGCTTGTATTAGGTTGCCCTTCACCGTGATTTGGAAGATGTTTCAATTGTTGGAAGTAGAGTGAGGTTGCAAGGCAGTGATGGGAGACGTTTTAAATTGTTGCAAAGTAATAGAGGTTTGTAAGAATATTGTTGAGGTCACAAGGACTATTGATTGGGCTGTGCCTTGTATGGGCAACTGCAGGGGACTGGAGGGGAAAAGCTTGTTAGTAGGCACGGAGCACTACTGGTTGTTATACACAATGTGTGACAGCCCAGCACAACCCTACTCTTAGACTTTTAGAGCTTAGGAGATGAGACAATCTGAGATGTCTACGGCACGTACGGGTGGAGCCTAGTAGAATATTACAACACTCGACCTGCAATCGGTATGTAGTGGTGGCCGGGTACCTACCGGATGGAAGACGTTTCAACTGTTGGGAAGTTAGAGAGAGGTTGCAAGGTAGTGATTGGAAGAGGCTTCAATTGTTTGCGAGGTAGAAAGAAGGTTGCAGAATATTGCTGAATATGCGTACAGGTGGAGCACTAGTAGGCGTAACATGGGCAGAATATGCAGATGCACCTCACTCCTTGGTACAAATCCGCCATCATAGGGTGAAGACAGTTTAAAGATGTGGGCAGCTTTTCTTTTTGCTATGAAGCACAGATTCTAGGCAGACCTCTGACTGGCTAATGCAGACTAACCTGTAGCACCCATATACCTATAGTGCACATGGAAGCTGACAAAGCAAAATGTCCAGACTGCTGAACCAGTTGGGCGCACCACTTGCTGGGCTCAGGAAGCTGCCAAGAAACTGCTAAGAAAAGCCCGAAAAGAAAAGCCCTGGATGTGGGGCAGGTCCCAACAAGGCGCCCTGAGGAAGCATATCAGATTCTGGAACTGATTGTAGGGAAACCAAGCACAGAGGAAGCAAAGCAGAAAACACATTTTCCAGTAAATTTGTGTAATTACGGGGAGGATGATGCTTGCTGATATGATGATCTTAAGGATACGGAACGGAAGGCATAGGCTGATCAACGGAAAAATTGAGTGCTACTAGACAGTGGGGCTAACTTGTAGAGATGTTTGGAGCTAGAACATTGATGACATGCTACATGTGCATCTACCCTCAACAATTATGTTCTGCTCGGGAAGGTAGGTTTTGGTGAAAGCTCTAACGATGCATTGTGTGAATAAGTGGACTGGACTGATTATTCACTTGCATCTCTCTCAAAAAAAAATTGTTGTATGTTTTTCACGCCCAGAAGGTGGGGGTCTCCCTAAAACAAACCCGCGATGCGGGAGGATTTCAGTTGAAAGGGCTTTGCCACTCTTAAAACGACTTGGTCGCGCACCACTCTGACCTGTCTATAAACTGTCAATCCATTCTCTGATCGCAAATCCTGCACTCAGGAGTGTGGTGTTGTAGTGTTTATACTTCCCAAGTTTACCCCACCTGGAGACGGTTAGCAGACATTGAAGACCGACAGGCATTGTAATCAATTATGTGAAGTTACAGGGGCCGCCAAGGGCAGCATCTAAATACTGAGTAAGACATCGCACCGGAGGGTTCCATTCCATGGGGCAGTTCAGGATTTGGCGTTATGTCGTCAACGATGGTTTGAACCATAGTCATCTGATCAGATTACAACAGATTCAATACGGGCTGCGAAGGTCCAACCCACAGTAACTTTGTTTATGGATCTCTGATTTATATATCATTCTTTGGTCGGCATTAATGCCACCCACCGGTACCTTTCCTCCTGTACCGTGTGATTGCCTGCGGCCAGGCCTAGGCTAGTGGGCCCTGCACGTGTACTGCAGTAACCCTGCATACAATCTCTATTCTATATGAATTGCGCCTGTTGCCTTAAAGATCTTCTTCCCTATCGCGCCTATGCCGTTGTAACAATCTTACATTAAACAGGTTATGTGCGCCATCTTTAGCCCGCAACGAGAAACAGCCGCTGATTTCCGCGTACGTATTCAGTTCCCCTCTGACTTGTCGAAGGCCCGAGTTTTAACTTACATACATACATACAATACACTTTTTAGTCCCGCTGTGCTTAGTTGTCGAAGGCCCGAGTTTTAACTTACACACATACATACATACTACATAACATACATACATACATACATACATACATACATACATACATACATACATACATACATACATACATACATACAACTAAGCACCTGGACTCCCTGTGCGGATCCTACTTCCCGCTGCTCCGCCTGCCGCTTCCTACCAAGACTTCTTGGATCTGCCACTGCGTCCTACGACTGGAGCAAGCAAGAGCGACCACAAGTCACCGAAATCTATGAAGTGAGTATAGGACGACGCCCTCACCGAGACCCACACGTGACTGTATGATCTCACGACGATCAATTTGTCTACGGACCCAGCTTAAGAGAAGCTTCTGTCGTCGAACATTGCCGCTTGGCAACGTTCAACCCCCGGTAATCCGCTGGATCCCTTTGGATCGCCGATTCCCACACACACTCCATCCCCTCTTCCCCTGCCCCGCCCTCGTAACTCCCCCTAATTCCCAACATCCGCCTTACAACGCCACGACTTACTACACAGAAGACCCAACATGCCAACCTCCCCGTATATCACCTGTAAAAACCTCTACAACTGGCCGCTGCGCACGGCAGGGACTTACTTCTCGCCTCAAATCAGATAGGGATACCATTGCCATGTTTCGACTGCCAACAAGCGGGGTCGCTGGCGAGGACTGCCGACTCTGATGGTTACCCTTGATGACATTACTTAACCCTGTTGTTGCGCTGCTGCTCCCGGGCTGTTCCCGGCTGCTCCGGCTCGTGGTGTCCCCAACGGACTCCACCTGGACGACAAGAAAAACAAGGCTTCAAGATCATCATAGATCATGTATCAGATCCGATCCAGCAGGCCATTCATGCTAACACAGATATGGCCACCTCAGAGCCTTCAGGTTTTAGATGCCCTGTACTCTGAGGAAGGGCCAGCAGGCTAGAGCATTACCACCCTGCCTGCCATAATGGGACTACGTAATGACTTCACTGAATCCCTGCAACATACCTCTCTAGGCAGCTGATTGTTATCCCAGATTCCCAAGATTCAAGGCACCCCACATCGTCTCTACCAGCACCTTCCCCAAAACCTTATTGTCAGGGACGAACTCCCGCTTGAAATATGATGGGTATATCAATCAGTTCAACCCCACTGCTGTCACCACTTTTGCTATGCTCCAAAAGTGCCCCATTCAACTGGTGTTACTTAGTGATGAAGCAGTTGACCCTGCACCATCTCTGAACGCGGTGTCTGAGATGGCAGCTGCAGCTTACCGGGCCAGGAAGCCATTAAACAGCAAGCACATCCCATCAGAGACGGACCATCTCCTACAAGAAGATGATCCTGCTGGAACTGTGGGGGAAGGGAATAGGCCCATAGCTCCAGAGACTGCCCAGGCGGACAACTGATCTGGCTTTTCCAGGCCAGCTACCTCAGATGAACGCTGACCCTGGATCTAAGTCACCTCCCAAGAACAGATCAGGAAGATGAAAGATCTGCGACAAGAAGACTCCCAAGAAGACCAGTCCAGACAGGAGGGCGTCTAAGAAGATACCCCACGCAGGGGATCTCCATGCCCATTGTTGTTGCTGATGGTGATCCGTCCACCTCTCAACTCTGGCAGTGAGGGTGAAGAACACAACTTTCCGTCCTGGCACTGGATGAGGACAACTCAGCCCATGAGATTTGCCTTACCCCAACCAGAGGCAAGTCTGTTTTCATTGCCTTGCCACCTGACCCCTGGCAATACAGATTCTTTGGACTGATCAGTGCTGATGATGAATCAATCAGAAGATGGAGAAGTTTTCAGGCAGCATGCAGCCAGAATGGATTCATAGATATGCAGACACTCTCATGCAACATAAGAAACATCTCCCATCTGAGTGACATTCATGACCTTCCAAAGCCATTAGCTGCAGCTGGAGATCAAGACTCTCCACCTATCTCTGCAAGCAGATAGGGAAGGCCAAGATCAAGGGCCATGGCAGGACTCTGATTAATCCTGAACAATGTTACTTCTTGCGACTGCCAACATGAGCCCCCAACATCATTGCATTAGCAGCCACCAGCCTTTGCCCAGACCTCCAAGTTCAACCTGTCCAAGACTCAAGCTCACACTCTCCATCCCAAAGACCATCTTGGTACCAAACTGCTCCTCTCCATGCCCCAAAGGCATGGATTACCTTACCCAAATCACCCAGTCACTGCCAGTAATCCCTATATCCCTGTGGACCCTACCATTGACTACATCATGATGTTTACCAAGCCTCCATCAACTCACACTGACTCTGAAGGACAGGGCAGATAGTACCCACCCATATGAGACCTCCCCCCAGTAGAGCTGAGACGGCATGCCATGGTTTACCCCATCTACTTCGATCCATCTGCACCTCACACTGTACTGAGATCGGGCAGTACCCCACCCCTCATGTGGAGGCAGATCAAGACCTCAGGATTCCCCTCTATCTGCTCCATCTGCACCCCACACTGATTCTGAGCTAGGGCAGTTACCCACCCACTCATGTGAGGCAGATAAGACCTCCAGGACTTCACCTCTACTTCTGCTCCATCTGCACCCACACTGATTCTTAGATGGGCAGTACCCCCCACTCAGTGGAGGCAGATAAGACCTCCGGACTTCACCTCTACTTCCTGCTCCATCTGCACCCCCACCACTGATTATGAGCTAGGGCAGTACACACACATATTGTGGAGGCCAGACCAAGACCTCCAGGACCATTACCCCCCTATCTGCAGTTACCCTTCCCTTCCACTGCATGCAATCTGGAAGCCTTCTGTTGGACTGATACGGACAGTGATGGACATGCCAGAAGTCATCTCCAGAGTTGGTAGCACCAAGCCCCAAGATGACCCTGGGATAGGAGTAGATTGACCTCCAGGAAAACCACTCCAGCCCTCCAACACACAGCTGACAACCTGGGCCTACAACGCGCCAGGCAGAGATGGAACTCTCAGTGACCAGCTCATGAACAACTATGAGGAATATGATTGCCCCATCGAGGGGACGGGCCACTCCAGCCCATTCGATCTAGACACAAGCAAATGCCTGGGGACCAAGGGGATATGTTCAACAGGTCACCAGACATTGACTACCACTGGGAGAAGTTATAGAATGTCAACCACACATCCACTCCTCCCTCTTTCCAAACATAAACTACCGCCTTAGTCTCACCGATTTGATGACCCTACACCACATGAACAGCAGGTCTGTTCACCAGCTTTCTTCAACCATCACTGCCCAGGCCTCCACTGTCCACGCTCATCCCACAGCATTCACCAGCACGGTTTTCCTACCCTGCTGGCTCTGAAAGGGAACAGTCCCACCACAGGTCAATGCACCAATGAGCCATCTGATGCCTGCCTGTCCTATCATCAAGCACAAACAGGACTCCCGCCAAATGGTGCAAGCCTTCCTACCTCCACTGTTTTCTCCCACAGCCGACCCACTTACAGTGGGCCATTTTGTCTCCAACGCCTATGGTCAATGCACAGGCTCACACACTCTCATTCAGGACATAGATGATTCATGGACCCCAGGGAGAGCTGTGCCATCCTGGAGGCAAAGTGCTATGTGTCAACCACCTCAGCATTGAATGGAGCCCCATGGGACTTCACCTTTATCAACATTCTTTACCCCCCCCAGCCTAGCTCCCAGTTCATTTGCCCAGTCTGTGCCCAGATCTGCCAGCAAACTTGACCTTGATGGCTTTCCCCAGCAAGCCAGCACTTAATTCAGTTACAAACATGCTCTTCATCTTTTGGAAGACTTGAAACCAAACTCTAGAATTTTTTAGATTACGCCTACTGTTATGCCCCATGTATTCCACAGGCCCGCACCCCCCTTTGAATTTTAGAATTCCTCTAGTTCTTCTTGAGTCTATGCTTTAATTTAGGATCTTACCTTATGTACCCACCGCTCACCCAAATTATGGGGGACTAGTCCAGACCATCATGTTAAGACAAATTCATCCTAGTCTCGAAATATCGCAACTTCTCGTTTAGACAAGGATATCTTCACAAGCCTCCACCAAGCTGGACTTTCTTCCCCAGTTCCCATAGCAGCCATTTGCTCTAGCTGCAGCCCCTACCTGCAGTTTACTTACACCTTCTCAGACCTCTCTGGTACTAAGCCTGCAGCGTACCTGCAGTTTCCTTGCCACCTCCTCAGTAGCCTTTCTGCAACTTAGCCGCAGGGCTACCTGCAGTGCCACTTACCTAGCCAGCTTACCCCAAGAAGACTGACATTTTGAAGCCCCTGAGTAAAGGGAGGGCGCACGTTGCAGCCGGACGAAAATGGAAAACAAAGGCTCCCGAGGGCGGAAGATGGGAATTTTATTATGCCCCTCAGTGAATTCCAGGAATTATTGAGCTCAAGAATACCTTGAATTGGGGGGATCTTTATGACTGAGTTATAATCAGTCTCTGAGTTCGGCAGAATGAACACATGGTACCGTTCCCTCTTGGTACCGTGTGCCTGCCGCCCCCAGGCCTCAGGCTAAGCTGTGGCCGTCGGCCGTGACTGAAGTAACCTGCAGTACACATATCTCTTCTATTTATGATTGCGCCTTGTTGCCGCTTAATAGCATCTTCTCCTCTATCGACTGCCTATGCCGTCCGTCGGTACCAATTTAGTTAACAACCCTTCCCAGCGCAACGAAAGGGAGTCTCCTTCTACTCCAACCCCGGTGGCTGCAACTTGAGCAAGGCGGACAATTTCAATTTTACATTCCAAGCAACACCCAAGCCTCACAAGCGTTGGCCCCGTCTTCAAAGAGGCTACCCGTTTTCGAAACAGGGTTGTTTATTGCACTGTGTGTTTTCTAAGCAGGACGATGTTTTTTTAAACTCGGCTTTGAGTAGAGTAATGTGACTCACGATGCAGAGTTGGAGTCCCCGAAGACTTATCTCTCCCTATATGTATGCGCCTATGTTACAGTCCAGGGGTAGACCAAACAGGCTAAAGCGACTTGCCCAACCGTGATAGGAAGGGCTTCAAATAAAAGGCATGTGTGAATCCCAACTGAACCCCAAATAATCATTTTACTGACGGGGGCCCAGAGTTCGTGCTACAGTGATCATTTAATTATACACATTCTCCTTGTATCTTGTAATTGCTTGTAACAGTACTACAGTTCTACAGTACTGAGTAGCATACAGATGTAGAAACGTCAAATAAATACTCATTATAATGACCCATAGAAATACCGCCACACCATCAATCGATCTCCTCTTAGGCTGAAGTTGAATACGCAGTGTGCCGGTTTTAAAGGTAGGACAATTCCAAACCGTGTACTGCCCTGTATGGCTGTACTGCCATGCTACGGCACAAATGTTGGCAAGACGCCCGTCGAACGACCTGCTCCATGGTTTGGCCCGAACACACAGAGCATCATTTGGGGGACCTACACCCCTTTTTGCCGTGTTTGCAAATGATTCGTGTGTATACGATAGCATACCGATATAAACTCCCGTCTCAAAATCAAACAATCTCCACAGAGTCTTCTGAGCCAAGCGCAAAAGAAAAGCTCTAAGATAGAAAGGGATAAATAAATCAATACATCTGAAAAACATCCTAAATAAAATAGCACGCCTTGCTTACGCGGGCGTAGGGTCGGGGACCAGCCGTTTGCTTGCACTGCGGCCAAGCACTCCAACTTCTCAGAAGGAAAAACGCCCCGGAAGACGGCCGGAATAGGATAACTAAAATGATCTTTTAGGCCCCAAGACGGACGGACATCTAAACAGCTCCAAAGAAAAGCTGTGCAACATAAGGGATTTCAGGTCCCCAGTCGGTTTAATTTGTTATTTTTTTTTTTTTTAGTTTTTTTTTTTTTGTTTTTCAACGGTTGTTTTGGGGTTCAGTTCATCAGTTATTTTTCTTTTACGCCCTTCCTATACGGTTGGGCAAGTCCCTTTAGCCTATGGGCCTTACCCTGGACAGTAAATGGCCTTACATACAGGTATTTATTAGGACTGACTTACTTGACACTCCTTTTTACTTTGGTCTGCTATGTGACTTTCCCAGTGCGGCGTAATGCCCCTTCTAACACACTCCCTCCAGGCGATTTTTTTTATTAGGACTTGATTAACCACATAAACCAACATATCATCATCCCAGTACTGGTATTGTATTATTGGCCCTGTTTCGTTGATTATAGTTGGTCTAGTGATAGCACCAAATTGCTTTTGTGAATTGAAAACGAAGCAGGGTCGGGGGTTCGATTCCCCCTACGGTCGCCCCTGATCGTTTGCAGGTTGTTGTCAAACCGCGATGCGTAGCCTGTCCAGTTGATGTGGTTGTAGACCGTTCTCTCCCGCTGCACGACGGGTTCCCTTAATTACCCGCCCCACCAGGCGTTTATATTACTATATTAGTACCCAGCACTAATCAGATGGGTCTGCAGTTCGAGCACTGGCCAGGTTCACAAATTTCAGACTTGCCGCCTTGGAACAGGTAGGGACCTTCCCTCCCTCCTGATACCGCAGACAGATACTTGCCGACAGTCACCGAGACAGCTTATGACGACAGATCACCCCAGGTGGACAGATCACCGCAGAAAGATCATCGGCAGGCAGCTCACCGTTAACAAGCTCACGGCCGACAGATCACTGCCGACAGATCACAGCAGGCAGCCGATCATGCAGGACAGATCACCGCAGGCCGATCACTGCCGACAGATACAGCAGGCAGATCACTGCAGACAGATCACCGCATACAGATCACAGCAGGCAGATCACCGCAGACAGATCAACAAAGACAGATCACCGCAGACAGATCACAGCCGACAAGACTCACAGCACGACAGACGCTGAGACAGATCCTTGCGCCAAGATCACGAGACAGATTCACAACTCGCGCAGCAGTCCGAGCTCAGGTGCAGTTGCGGTCTGCGAAACCAATCAAACCCAACATAGTAGCCATTCTCCAGTATGCAAGGTACATGTAGACGGGAGGGTTCCTTCACTCCCACGTCCGGTGGCAGCTCGTATTAATGTCCAATTATAGGTTTTTATTGCTGGCTGCCCCCAGCGCAAACGAACGGGCTGCCCCCCGATTTTGATTTCCTGTCTAGGTCTACAGACCTGGAGGCTGGAAGTCCTTAGGGACCAAGGCTGCTAAGGCCGCTATGTCAATGGGGGCCTGAATCATGGTCTTGAAAGGTTCCATCATTTCAGCCCTAGCTGACCAGGTGCCCCACCATGGGCCACCTCCCACCTATACAGTGCAAGCAAGGGGTGTGTGAGTGTTTGTGTGCATGCGTGTGTGGTGTGTGTTTCGTGTACGTATGTATGTATGTGTGTATGTGCATGTGTGTGTGTGGTGTGTGTATGTGTGTGTGTGTGTGCATGTGTGTGTGTGTGTGTGTGTGTGCCCCTCCCCACAAACATACACCCGCACACAGTCTCCCTCCCCACACTGTACCCCTCCCCACACTCACACACACGTTCACAGCCCCCTCCCCCTTTAACTCCCTCCTCCCCCAGTCCCCCTCCCCACAAACACACACACCCGCACACAGCCCCCCCCCCCCCCCCCCCCCCCACACACACACACCAAACCACCACATCCCCCCTCCCCCCCCCGACCTTGTCCCCCTGCCCACCTCAAGAGCCGCGTTTGTAGTGGTAGCATCAATGAATGGGTTCAGTTCCCGTGCACCCGCCACCTTGCGCCACACTTTCATGCTGCAAGTGCCAGCGAAGGTTGTCCTTGCAGAAAGGGGCCAAGCCTTGTGTCATGGTGGGGGCCCTGGGCATGGGGATGGGGATGACAGTGTGAGGGGGATGATGGTGAGGGTGGTAATGGTGGTGGTGATGATGGTGATGGTAGTGATGGTGGTGATGTGTGGTGATGATGGGTGGAGATGGTGGTTTGGGTGGTGATGGTGGTGGTGATGGTGGTGGTGATGATGGTGATGGTAGTGATGGTGACGGTGGGGGCCCTGTGCATGGGCATGATGGTGAGGGTGGTGAAGGTGGTGCAGACATGCAGCAAAGGAATGGTGACGCGTTGCACAAATAAAACAGTGCTAGTATTTGCTGCACAGGATGCCTCAATGAGTGCGTCGTACGCTCGGTGCTTAGATGGTGGGTACAAGTCACCCTAATACATCACATACCACCACACCACCACTCACACTACCCTACCCCTACCACACCACACACCCACACCACACTACCACACTCATAGCCATCATCTCGGTGCTTAGATGGTAGGTACAAGCCACCCTAATATATCACATACCACCACACACACTACCCTACCACACCACACACCCACACACACCACACACACACACCACACCACCACACCCATACCCATCATCTCGGTGCTTGTTGGGAAGGTACAAGCCACCCTAATACATCACATACCACCACACCACCACACACACTACCCTACCACACCACACACTCACACCACACCACCACACACACACACACCACACTACCACACCCATCATCTCGGTGCTTGGACGGTAGGTACACGGCAGGGACTGTTTTTTCAAACCTGGAAGTAGGTTTTTTCTAGCTTCATGGTTTTAGACCACCTCCGAGGACAGCGTTTTATAGCATTTTATAGCTTTTTATAGTTTTAGCTGGTTTTTAGGGCCATGTAGGGCATACATACAAATGTCTTTATTTATATTTTATATCCTGGTATAGCGTCATTAAGGGCAAATTAGGGCCATTTAGGGCAGAACGGGGGTAAAAAGTAGCGATTGCTATATATAGCAGGGAAAACATCCATGGTACACGGATGGTGGTTGTCAGTGCTGGCATGGTAGGTACAAGGATGGCGGTACACGTGTCTTCCTCTGTCTCTTTTAGTGGTGGTGGTGGTGGTGGGGAGGGGGGGGAGTGGTGGCAGTGATGGTTGTGGTTGTGGTGGTGGAAGTACACGGATGATAGTGCATGTAATGATGGTACATGTGGTGGTAGTCAGTGCTTGCATGGTAGGTATAAGGATGGCGGTATACGTGTCTTCCTCTGTCTTTTTTAGTGGTGGTGGTGGGGGGAGGTGGTGGTGGTGGTGGTACACGGATGATAGTGCATGTAATGATGGTACATGTGGTGGTTGTCAGTGCTGGCATGGTAGATACAAGGATGGCGGTACACGTGTCTTCCTCTGTCTTTTTTCCTTGGTCACAAAGGGCTAGGTTTGATGAGATGCGTCTACCCCTGGTTACCCCCCGTAAACAAGAAAGAAATGATGCTGGTAGAAGGTAGACTTGGCGCAAATATTGGCGGTCGGCCCCCAGTGCAAGCAAACAGACTGGCCCCCTCAACCTCAAGCCTCGTAATACCGTAAGGCCTCCATTTTGCTTTAAATTCATTTAAATTTATGTATACAAATAACATGATTGTATCATAAATATTTTTATATGTATATACCATATTTATTTATGTATTTGAAATTATTATATATGTGTTTATTTACTTACCGCAGCTCAGCCCCAGCAGCTGCCGGGCAGGAGGCCTCAATCAGTGCGTCGTGATCTCTCTTTCTTTCTCTCTCTCTCTCTCTCTCTCTCTCTCTCTCTCTCTCTCTCTCTATATATATATATATATATATATATATATATATACATGTATACACATGCATTATATCTGTATTTACTTTCATTACTTACCGCAGCACAGCCCCAGCATCTGCAGGGCAGGAGGCCTCAACCTCACGCCTCTTGATAAGGCCTATATTTTGTATTCATTTAAATATATTTATATGTATATACCATATTTATTTATGCATTTTAATTTATGATGTATGTGTTTATTCACTTACCGCAGCACAGCCCCAGCATCTGCAGGGCAGGAGGCCTCAATGAGTGCGTCGTAATCTCGGCTAGAGGCTCTAATAGTCCTGCAAAGAAGGGAATGGATTTGAATTGATTATGCCACAGCCAAAGACGGTGTTCGCATTTACATTTTCCTGGTCTCCATGAGTGCAACGTAATCTTGGCTAAAGGCTCTAATAGTCCTGCAAAGGGAGAATTGATTATGTTACAGCCATATGGATTTTAATTGATTTGAATGGATTTGAATTTTGATTTGGGATATGGATAATAATGGATTTGCATATTGATTTGATTACTGGATTTTATGAAAGGATTTGCAAATGGATTTGAATGGATTTGAATGGATTATGTTACAGATTAAGACGATGTTCGCGGTTACATTTTCTATTTTACTGCCAAAGACGACGAGCAGCCAAATTGCTGGCTGGAGCTTTGAACCAAGTTCAACCTCAAGTATACAGCCAAAGACGGCAAGCAGCCTTAAAGGCTGGAGCCATGTAACCAAGTTCAAGTAAAAAGGAATGGATTTGAATTGATTATGTAACAGCCAAAGACAGTGTTCGCGGTTACATTTTCCATTTAAGACGGCGAGCAGCTAAATTGCTGGCTGGAGCTATGTAACCGAGTTCAAGTTCAAGTTAAGACAAAGACGGCGAGCAGCCTGAAAGGCTGGAGCCATGTAACCAAGTTCAAGCAAAGGGGGAATGCATTTGAATTGATTATGTTACTACCTAAGACGGCGAGCAGCCTTCAAGGCTGGAGCCATGTAACCAAGTTCGAGTAAAGCGGGAATGGATTTGAATTGATTATGTTACTGCCAAAGACGGTGTTTGTGTTTACATTTCCCTGGTAATCTGTTTTTATTGCCGAAGATGGCGAACAGCCAAATTTCTGGCTGCAGCTATATAACCAAGTTCAAGTTATAGTCAAGTCAAGCCAAAGACGGCGAGCAGCTTCAGAGGCTGGAGCCATGTAACCAAAGTGAAGTAAAGGGGGAATGGATTTGAATTTATTATGTTACTGCCAAAGATGGTGTTCGCGCTCACATTTTCCTGGTGAGGTGTTTTTACTGCCAAAGACGGAGAGCAGCCAAATTGCTGGCTGGAGCTATGTAACCAAGTTCAAGTTCAAGTTACTGCCAAAGACGGCGAGCAGCCTTAAAGGCTGGAGCCATGTAACCAAGTTGAAGTAAAGGGGGAATGGATTTGAAATTATTATGTTACAGGCAAAGACGATGTTCGCGGTTACATTTTCCTGGTAAGATTGTTTTTACTGCCTAAGACGGCAAGCAGCCATATCGCCGGCTGGAGCTATGTAACCAAGTTCAAGTTCAAGTTAAGCAAAGCCAAAGAAGGCGAGCAGCCTTAAAGGCTGGAGCCATGTAACCAAGGTGAAGTAAAAGGGGGGAATGGATTTTAATTGATTGTGTTAGTGCCAAAGACGGTGTTCGCGTCTTGCAATTTCCTGGTAATCTTTTTTTACTGCGAAAGACGGCGAGCAGCCAAATTGCTGTCCAAAGCTATGTAACCAAGTTCAAGGTCAAGTTACTCCCAAAGACGGCGAGCAGTCTTAAAGGCTGGAGCCATGTAACCGAATTCAAGTTAAGGGGGAATGGATTTGAATTGATTATGTCACAGCCAAAGACGGCGAGCAGGCTTATCATGTTTTTACTTAATGATGATAGCTTGAAGAATAAACGAAGTGGGTCGAAGTGGGTCGAAGTGGGTCGTAGAGGTTTACGCAAAGCAACGATGTAGGTTGAAGAGGTTTACGCAAAGCAACAGAGTGGTTCGAAGTGGGTTGAAGAGGTTTACGCAAAGCAACTAAGTGGGTCGAAGTGGGTCGAAGAGGTTTACGCAAAGCAACGATGTAGGTTGAAGAGGTTTACGCAAAGCAACAGAGTGGGTCGAAGTGGGTCGAAGAGGTTTACGCAAAGCAACAAAGTGGGTCGAAGTGGGTCGAAGAGGTTTATGCAAAGCAACAAAGTGGGTCGAAGTGGGTCGAAGAGGTTTACGCAAAGCAACAAAGTGGGTCGAAGTGGGTCGAAGAGGTTTACGCAAAGCAACAAAGTGGGTCGAAGTGGGTCGTAGAGGTTTACGCAAAGCAACTAAGTGGGTCGAAGTGGGTCGAAGAGGTTTACGCAAAGCAACAAAGTGGGTCGAAGTGGGTCGAAGAGGTTTATGCAAAGCAACAAAGTGGGTCGAAGTGGGTCGAAGAGGTTTACGCAAAGCAACAAAGTGGGTCGAAGTGGGTCGAAGAGGTTTACGCAAAGCAACAAAGTGGGTTGAAGTGGGTCAAAGAGGTTTACGCTAACCCTGGTTTCGCTTTTCTTTTTTTCTTCATGATATCATCACAAAGGAAAAAAGTGATAAACGGCTGGAGCCATGCAACCAAGTTCAAGCAAAGGGGGAATGTATTTGAATTGATTGTGTTACAGCCAAAGACGGTGATGGCAGTTCAATTTTCCATTTTACTGCGGAAGACGGCGAGCAGCCAAATTGATGGCTGGAGCTATGTAACCAAGTTCAAGTTCAAGTTAAGCCAAAGACGGCGAGCAGCCTTACAGGCTGGAGCCATGTAACGAAGTTCAAGGAAAGGGAGAATGGATTTAAATTGATTACCGTACTGACAGTAAAAATTAACGCTTCGAAAGAGGACTGTCATTTTGAGGGTGTTTATGATCATTTGACGCAGTTTGACATTTTAATTTGACGTTTTTGTACAGAGGGATATGATTTGACACTGCACACTTGACGGTTTGAATTTAAATAAAATCCATTAATACAACTGAACGTTCTACTCGAACTTGTTACACTGGTTCATGGCCTGTTCTAAATAGTACAATACAGCATCGTGATCACATTGAGCACCCGCACTCAGGAGTGGGGCAGGGTACTTCCAAGCAAGCGCTTTTGTGCGCTGGCGCGCTGCCTTTTTGAGCCCCACTGCGCGTTTTGCACAGTTTTTTGCAACCCCCTGTGGGCGCAGCAAGCAATTTTTTGCGCCTTTTGCTATACAAAGCGCAGTTTATTTTGTCAAGTGCGCTAAAGCGCCAGTAGCATAGTCATTAGGGTACATGGTTATAAGATCTGCAAGCAGGGTAGTACTCAGCATTGAAGCCATACAATTATCTTGCTCAGTATAGCACTACGGTGGTGGTAAAGGTTCTGGGAGGTCTCAAAAAGTGTTGTAGCTACAATATGCACATGCCATCTTTTGTATACAATACTACAATGCACATATACGTTGACTTTCTATCCCTATTGACTCTGTGCTTTTTGTACATGTCAGCCTGTTACCTCCTCTAACCTTAGCCATCACCAGTTTGATCCAATTCAAAAAATTGGAGCCAGGGTGAGTGGTTAAAGATGGCCAGGGTCTGTGCTCCTAATCTTGTTATTTTTGTCAGTTTACGCGTCTGAATATGACAGGCAGGCAGGAAGGCAGGCAGGCAGGAAGGAAGGCAGGCAGGCAGGAAGGTAGGCAGGCAGGCAAGGCAGGAAGGCAGGCAGGCAGGCAGGAAGGCAGGCAGGCAGGACGGCTGGCAGGCAGGAAGGCAGGAAGGCAGGCAGGCAGGCAGGCAGGCAGGCAGGCAGGCAGGCAGTAAGGTAGGCAGGAAGGTAGGCAGGCAGGCAGGCAGGCAGGCAGGCAGGCAGGCAAGGCAGGCAGGCAAGGCAGGCAGGCAGGCAGGCAGGCAGGCAGGCAGGCAGGCAGACTCAGATATATCTTATCACACAAAAGTGTAGTGTCTGACCCACTGAGCAGTGAGATGTGGGCATTCGTATGATGCACCTAATATATGCCCTGAAACCCAGTTTGGCTTTTTCCGTTGTGTAATATAGCATACGCTTCGATTTGACGGGTGCTCCCATCAAATTAAAGCGTTATTTTTTGCTGTCAGTACAGTATGTTACAGCCAAAGACGGCGTTCAAGTTATATTTTTCCTGGTAAGGTTGTTTTTACTGCCGCAGACGGCGAGCAGCCAAATTGGGGAGCTGGGAAGAAGCTGAGGGGGGTGTTTGGTGGTGGTGGTGGTGGTGGTGGTGGTGGTGGTGGTGGTGGTGGTGGTGGGGGGGGGGGGGGGGGAGGGCAACATACAAATGATTACATAATTAATTTAACACAAACAATGAGCTATACCTTTTTACGAAATAATTAATTGCCTGTTCATCATTGTGTGTGTATTGTTGGAAGGCTGACAGGCTGTCAGGCGGGGGGTGTTGGGCAGGCAGGTAGCCTGAGAGGGGGTCGGGGTGTTGAGTGGGCAGGTAGCCTGAGAGGGGGAGCGGGGGAGGGAGGGAGGGAGCTAGGGAGTGGGGTAGGGTAAGGTAGGGTGGGGAGGTGTAGTGTGGTGTGGAGTGGAGTGGAGTGGGGTGGGGTGCGGTGTTTGGGGGCAAAGGTGTCCTTGTCATAGTACTCACCACTTTCCCCATGGGGCCACATCCCAGCTGACATCACCAGTCCAAGGAACAAGTTCTATGAAGTCTCCGTTGTAATGAATCCCGATCATGCCAACATCCTCCTCCACACCTGGAACGCCTAGCAGCAGGCCACGGCGTGCTCCGACAGCTGTCACACTCAAGTCAGGTTGCCTGGGGGTAAGTGTGCAGGTGTGTGTGTGCAGGTCTGTGTGTGTGTGTGTGTGTGTGTGTGTGTGTGGTATCGTGTGGTTGTTTGTGTTGGGATGGAACGCCTAGCAGCTGACCACGGCGCACACCAACAGCTGTCACACTCAAGTCAGGTTGCCTGGGGGTGAGTGTGCAGGTGTGTGTGTGCAGGTCTGTGTGTGTGTGTCTGTGTCTGTGTGTGTGTGGTATCGTGTGGTTGTTTATGTTGGGATGGAACGCCTAGCAGCTGACCACGGCGCACACCAACAGCTGTCACACTCAAGTTAGGTTGCCTTGGGGGGTGTGTTTGTTTGTGTGTGAGTGTGTATGTGTATGTGAATGTGCATGTTATTGTGTGGTTGTTTGCATTTTGATGGAACGCCTAGCAGCAGGCCACGGCGCGCTCCGACAGCTGTCACACTTGAGTCAGGTTGCCTGGGGGTGAGTGTGCAGGTGTGTATGTATGCAAGTGTGTGTATGTGTGTGAATGTAAGTGTGAGTATATGTGTGTATGTGTGTGTACGCGTGTGTATGTGTGTATGCGTGTATGCGTGTGAATGTAAGTGTGAGTATATGTGTGTATGTGTGTATGTGTGTATGTGTGTGAATGTAAGTGTGAGTATATGTGTGTATGTGTGTGTACGCGTGTGTATGTGTGTGGCGCATGCATGGTATTGTGTGGTTGTTTGTGGTGGGATAAGATGGGCCCACCCAACAGCTGCCCCACTCAAGTCAGGTGGCCTGGAGTGAGTGTACATGTGTGTGTGTGTGTTGGCGTGTGTGTGTGTGTGTCTGTGTGTGGTAGCATGTGGTTGTTTGTGTGTGTATCCGTGTATTGTGCGTGTATGTGTGTGAGTGTGGTAGTGTGTGGTTGGTTGTGTCGTGATGGAGTGCCTAGCAGCAGGCCACGGCGTGCACCAATAGCTGTCACACTCGAGTTAGGTGGCCTGGGGGTGAGTGTGCAGTTGTGTATGTATGTGTTGGCTCCCACTCACCCATCAAATGAGTTGCACTGGATCCAGGCCCATTTAGATGGGAATCCACCTCCCCAGTTTTTTTCGGCGTAGCACGGCGCGTCGGTGAAATCGTAACGCTGATCACCCCATATGAGATGGCCAGACGCCAGTCCATCAGCCATCAGCACCTGAGAGTGGATCAGGTTGGAATTTTATTTTGGGTGTTTGTGTCTCGTGATTGTGGTGGTGGTGGTGGTGTGTGTGTGTGTGTGGGGGGGGGGGGGGGGGGGGGGGGGGGGGGGCAGTGGGGGCAGTTTTGGTGGTTTTGGTGGTGTGGATGGGGTTGGTGGTGTAGCAAGGTTCGCCAGTGATGTTGTAGTGCTGATCACCCCATATGAGGTGGCCAGACGCCAGTCCATCAGCACCTGAGAGGATCAGGTTGAGGTTTGGATATTATTTTAGGTGTTTAGGTCTCGTGGTGGTGTTGGTGGTGAGATAGGGGGTGGTAGTTTTGGTGTTTTTGTCTTGTGGTGGGGGTGGTGGGGGTGAGGGGTGGAATTTTTGGTGTTGTGGATGGTGCTGGTGGTGTTGGTGGCATAGTAAGATGCGCTTGTGAAGTCGTATCGCTGATCACCCCATATGAGGTTGGCCAGACGCTAGTCTACCAGTCCATCAGCACCTGAGTGTATCAGGTTGGAGGTTTGATCTTGTTTTTGGGTGTTTATGTGTCGTGGTGGTGGTGGTGGTGGGATGTGGGGGTGGCAGTATTGGTGTTGTTGGTGTTTTTGGTGTTGTAGTTGATGTTGGTGGTGTTGGTGGTGTAGCAAGGTTTGCCAGTGAAGTTGTAGTGCTGATCACCCCGTATGAGGTGGACAGACGCCAGTCCATCAGAACCTGAGTGGATCAGGTTGGGTTTGGGACATTATTTTTGGTGTTTGGGTCTCGTGGTGGTGTTGGTGGTGAGATAGGGGGTGGCAGTTTTGGTGTTGGTGTCTCGTGGTGGGGTTGGGGGTGGTAGTTTTGGTGTTGGTGTTGGCGTTGGTGGTGTGGATGGTGTTGGTGGCGTGTATAATGTTGGTGTTGTTGGTGTTGTAGGTGTTGGTGTGGTTGGTGTTGTTGTTGTTGGTTGCATAGCAGGGTGTGTCAGTGAAGTTGTGGTGCTGATCACCCCATGTGAGATGGCCTGACGCCAGTCCATCAGCCATCAGCGCCTGAGTGAATCAGGTTAGGGTCTTATTTTGGGTGTTTAGGTCTTGTAGTGGTGGTGGTGGTAGTGGTGTGTGTGTGTGTGGGGGGGGGGGGGGGGGGGGGGGCAGTTTTGCAGTGGTGGTGGAGTTGGTGGTGGGAGGATAGTGGTGTTAGTGGTGTGGGTGGTGTGGATGGTGTTGGTGGTGTTGGTGGCATGGCAAGATGGGTCAGTGAAGTCACACCGGCACTCCAGTGGACCGCTGGCAGACAACAATGCCACCAGGGGGGGAATGGCACCAGCAGATGCCCACCTTGCACCACGACCACCACCCACCAGGGGCAATAACTTCCAAGGAACTTTGGCACATGACTTCCCTCCCGCCTGGAGGGTGACACTTACTAAATCTGCCATGGTGACTTTCCCCAGCTGCGGCGTACGGGAGGGTCCCATTAACACCACGCCCCGCCAGGAATTTTTGTTTTGTTTTGTTTTTTGTTTTGGCACATGACTACTGATTCATTGGTACAAACTAGTGCGGAGGTTACCTTACCCACCACCACCACCACCCACCAGGAGCAATAACTTCCAAGGCACTTAGGGACATGACTGCCTGCCAGTGTGGCTCAAAGAGGCCGAGGACAGCCAGCCAACCAGGCGTTTCATTTTACTCACATGCACTGCCACAGCCCAGCTCCCCCCCACCTACCTCCCATCCCACTCAACCACACATCCCCCCCCACCCATCCAACTACCCACCCAACTATGCATCTGCCAGTGTGGCTCAAAGAGGCTGAGGACAGACAGACAGCCAGCCGTTGTCTTTGACTCACATGCACTGCCCCAGACCAGCTCCCCCCACCCACCCACCCACCCACCCACCCACCCACTCAACCACCCATCACCCCACCCACCCAACCCCACCCACCCATCACCCCCCCACCCACCTAACTACCCACCTGCCAGTGTGGCTCAAAGAGGCTGAGGACAGACAGACAGTAATGAAGATGTCGCCTTTGACTCACATGCGCTGCCCCCAGCCTTGCTCCCCCCCCCCCCCACCCCCCACCCCCCAACACACACACATCACCCCCCCCCCCCCCCCACCCAACTACCCACCTGCCAGTGTGGCTCAAAGAGGCTGAGGACAGAAAGACAGCCATCCAGCCGTCGCCTCTGACTCACATGCGCTGCCCCCCCCCCCCCCCCCCCCCCCCCCCGCCTCATCACCTCACTCACCCCCCCCCCCCCCCCCCCCCACACTCATCACCTCACTCACCCCCCCCCCCACACACACATCACCCCACCCACCCACCCAACTACCCACCTGCCAGTGTGGCTCAAAGAGGCTGAGGACTGACAGCCATCCAGCCGTTGCCTTCGACTCACGTGCGCTGCCCCAGCCTTGGAGGGGTTTGATGTCAAAGCTCCAAGAGGCGGAATCAACAGTAGATAGAGGAGCACCTGCATGGGTTCATGGTGCATGGGTGTGTATGTATGGGGTGGGTGGGTGGGGGGGGGAGATGGCTTTATGGGTGGACGCAGATAGTATGTGTGTGTGTGTGTGCGTGTGTGTGTGTGTGTGTGTGAGCCTGTGTGGGTGGGTGGGTGGGTGGGAGTGTGTGTGTGTGTGTGTGGGGGGGGGGGGGGGGGGGGGGGGGATGTGTGCGCTTGCCCCTGCCTTGGAGGGGTTTGATGTCAAAGCTCGAAGAGGCGGATCCAACAGTAGACAGAGGAGCACCTGCATGGATTCATGGGTGGACAAACTCGATACATGGATGGATCTTGGTCTTGTAGTGTGTGTGTGTGTGTGTGTGTGTGTGTGTGGGGGGGGGGGGGGGGGGGGGGGGGGGGGGGATGGTTGTATGGTTGGATTGTTGGATGGGTCATGTGGGGCACAATGTGTGGCTGGGCAGATCTTGGACTTGGACTCATATAGTGTGTGTGTGTGTGCGTGTGTGTGTGTGTGTGTGGGGGGGGGGGGGGGGGTAGATGAGTTGATAGGTGGATGGGTGGATGGATTGGAATTGTAGAGCATCAAAATGGGGCACAATCAGTTGATGGGTGGACTTGGACTTGGACTCAGATAGTGTGTGTGTATGTGTGTGTGTGTGTGTGTGTGTGTGTGTGTGTGTGTGTGTGTGGGGGGGGGGGGGGGGGGGGGGGGGGGGGGGGGTGGGGGGGGGATGGGTGGATGGATGGATCTTGGTCTTGGACTCAGATAGTGTGTGTGTGTGGGGGGGGGGGGGGGACGTGTTGATGGGTGGATGGGTGGATGGGTTGGAATGTATGAGCACGAATGGAATGTATGAGCATGAAAATGGGGCTCAAGTGTACGGCCTGAGCTAAATTTATATGAATATATATTTTAAATTGTAGTTGGACGTCTTTTGCTTATCAGGGTGTCGTCCAGGGATATTTGTTTCAAATACAAAAGAGGAAATCTTATTCCTTTTTTTCTTTTCTCAATTTCCCCCCTCCTCAAACAGGATCCTCATTCCGATTTTGGTCGATTTTGGTCATTTTTAGCCAATTTCAGTAAAAAACAAAACTTTTTTTGTAGGTTTCTTATTCCGGCAATTTGGGCCAAAACGGGGTATCGTATTCCGGGAAAAAATAAATTCCGGGAAAAATATCCCTGGTGTCCTCCTTGCCTATCTGGTCTGAATCTACGGTCGTTTTGGGTGCGAGGGCACAAATTAAAGTGCCAGGATGGGGGCTAAAAATTTGGAGCCGGGGGGGGGGTGGGGAAGGAAAGGTGGGGGGAGTGGGGGGTGGGGGGAGGTTAATTTCAACCTCCGCAGAAAAATCGAAACATGGGAAAATGGCAAAATGGCGAAACATGGGGGGGGCACTTTCAACCAAAATTACGCCCTCCCTCAAATTTGTAGATATCATAAAGATGATGAAGAATCAGGTTTTATTTCTTAATTGGCCCAGTAGAAAAAAAGTGTTGGTCCTCTGAAGTTTGGGGCCGCGGGGGGGGGGGGGGGGGGGGGGGGGGGGGGGGGGGGGGGGGGGGGGGGGGGGGGGGGGGGGGGTTGAGGAGAAATCTGTCATTTCTAGGGTTGGGAAGCAAACATATATTTTTATTTGTATAAGCCGTACAAACGTATAAACGTTTACATATAAACTTATAAAAACGTATATAAATATTAGGCACTTCTCGAGAAAATACTTTTACATGTTTTAAAAGGTATTGCCGCGTAGCTAATTTCATTGGCATCACATATCAACTCTCAGAAAAATAAGCTGGCAAGTTTAGGTTGTCCAAACCTCAGAAAAGAAATCACGGCCAGAAAGCGCGTCGACCAAGAAGCGCGGTGCAAATCTAAGGGAGCCATTAAATGCCAGTTGGTCTATTATATAAATGTATGAGTGTATAATAATATAAGTACATAACGGTTTTGCAATTTTGTCCATGTTCACATTGCACTAGGCTTGCACCATCAATCCTTCAAGCCCACGTAGGAGCACAGCTTGTGGAATGGAAGGCTAGGTGGCGCTCTGATATGTGTGCCATCCTGGCTATCTAGATCAACCATTAGGCCATATGTTTATAAAATAATGCCTGTGAATGGTGGATTTTATTGCATATTGTGATAGAGGAGGTCAAAAGCTTTCCAATGACTTATCTAAATCAAAAATATAATGAAAACCAAGAAAGTTAAGTGCCGGGACGTGTGTTGTGCTTCTTGAAGTACAGACTATACGTTTTGTATACGACGTATATAAGGTCGATTTGAGAAAAACTATACGGCGTAGTTATACGTATAAACGTATAAACGTATATTATACGTTTATATGTCGGCCCAACCCTAGTCATTTCAAAACATTAGGTACTTTTCAGGCACTTTTTTCTAGCCCTCAGAATGACATGGGAGTGGAACTAGGGTGTTCCTCTACTAAATACCAGTCCATACATGCTATTGGGGGAGAGATCCACCACATATTATGCCCAGTGTGTGCAAAGGGAGCGAAACAAAAGTGCGGCTTGAGGCATCCCTAGTAGACGCGCCGGCATTGTTCTGGAGACTGGTGGTCGATGACGTCACCAACTAAGACCGCATGTTGTAAAGGACTACATTGCGCCCTTCAGCCATACATACATTAGTGACTATTGAAGACCTGATTATTTAATGCCCGGTTGAAGCTTGGATTGAAGACCTGGTTATTGAATACCTGATTGTTGAAGAGTATTGAAGGTGGGCACATTAAGGGCCAAGGGGCCCTGACCCCCAAGCCCCACCAAACGATGTGACATTGATGACAATGATTTTCTATGCTTCACACATCCCCAATGGACTCGAGACCAACCTCAATCTTTAGGCCTTTCATAACTCAGTAATATGAGCATAATTAGACACCATAACGCTAAGTGGTGGCTGTGATCCTGGCTGTACAGTGGGTTCCGGAGCTTGGGGGGGGGGGGGGGGGGGGGGGGGGCTGCAGAAGGGTGCCTCAGCACTTTCTTGGGATGGTGTATTTCACTTCTTTTTTTGCCCCCCCCCCTTGAACATGGCTCATTAAATATTCTTCTGTACAAACACCCATAGCTAAAACCCTACACAAATATGTGGCAAAAATGTTTTACACATCTCAAGCCCAGTATGGGCCTGAACAGTCAAGTTGGGTGGTCTCAATGGAGTGCTGAAAATCAATCATGACGAGATAGATAGTTCACTGAGCATATTGAATATCTTTAGAGACAGCAAATTAGGATGGCAATTCAAATTCAAATTGCATGTCTTTAGAGATAAGGCAACTGAGGATGGCAATTCAAATTCAACTTGGATATCTTATGAGACGGCAACTTCGGATGGCAAATTGGCAATTCAAATTCAAATTGCATATCTTTAGAGACGGCGACTTAGGATGGCAATTTGGCAATCTTGCCTTCTGAGAGCCGTCTTGAATTTGAGAAGTACCCTTCGAGCAGTACCCCTTGTCCAGCCTCATCACACGTGGTCGCTACCCCCCCCCCCCCCCCCCCCCCCCCCCCCCCCCCCCCCCCCTATATTACTATACAATGCCTACTATATTACTATACAATGCCTACAATATTACTATACAATGCCTACTATATTACTATACAATGCATGACGAGCGCCAATGGACTCGCCCCACCAAGGCGCTTCGACTTGTCAGAGTCCAAAGTGAAATGACTCACTCAGTAAAAAGTTAGCAAACAGTTTCTCAAAATATGTTTCGGCCTCAAAGGGTGTGTGGTGCGTGTGTGTGTGTGTGGGGGGGGGGGGGGGGGGGGGGAGGGATCTGAAAGTGGGCCTTTTCTAGCTTATTGGTTTTCGAACTCCTTCAGGGACAACGTTTCAGTGCTTTATTCCATGTATTATGTTTTTTAAGCCTTGAATAGCTTCTAGGGCCCTTTTCGGCAAAAAAAAAAAAGAAGACCCAAAAAAACACTGTTTTTTTTTTTTTTTTTTAATTTCTTCAGCGCTTTCTTGGGGGCCCAAAACGGGACACAAAACAAAATTGCGGGTGCTCATATACAGGGCGGGAAAAAAAAAGGAAAAAAAAAAAAAAAAAAAAAAGAAAAAAAACAAAAGCCCTGGCAAATGTGCTGCCCCTCCCCCCCTTGACTCGGCGCAACCCCAGTGTGACGCGCTACCCTCCGAACCCTGCGAAGAGATTCTTGGGGGTCCGGGGGGCAACTTCTGACTATTTGGGCCAGGCCCATGGGTCGCCATGCAGCGACGGAACAGCAAAGTGATGACCACCCTTCCAACCAACCTACCTGGATACTTTTAACATACCTGAAGACCACCCTTCTAACATCCCTACCTGGAGTTCCTGCCTCCTGAGCAATCACGCTTCCTTGGTGCTGACTGAAACTTGCTTGGAAGCCCTGATCCACCAGGCGCTGGAATTCCATCTGCAAACATGAACGAGTGTATGAGTGTATGGATGTGAATGTGTGCATGTATGTACGTGTGTGTGTTTGTGTGCGTGTGCGTGTGCGTGTGTGTGTGTGGTTATTGTGTGTTTTTGTGTGTATTGTGTGTATGTTGTATTTTTACAGTTCCAAAGGGGTAGCAAATATGTTGAAAGACACTTGCCCAACTTAAAAACAGGGATAGACATTGTAATTAAGTAAAATTAAAATGCTTGAGTATAAGTGTGGTAGTACAGGTTACCTGGTATATAAAGTTTGCAGTGTTTGTTATGTAGTAGAAATAAAGCAGATTTGGTAGTATTTTAGTATATTATATAATTTGGGATGTGGTTCTATCTTACCCACACGATGTATATTCTTATCTCTTATGTGGTTCTAATACCACACGTAGTAATTTTAGTAGTAATTATTAGGGTTTATACTATACATGGTTGTATAGTATTACTTCTATTTCTTCGGTTATAGTACACGTAAGTATTTTAGTATATATTATTGTTGGTTATATGATTACAATGTTTATCTACTCTTAGGATATAAATGTGATTGCATATACACATGTTGTATTTTAAATTATATATTGGTATGTGGGTTCATATCTGCCCATGTATTTTTTATCTTATGGAATGTGGTTATATATGCACATGTTGTATATTATTATTTATGATGTGGTTATATACGCACATGTTGTATATTATTATTTATGATGTGGTTATATACGCACATGTTGTATATTATTATTTATGATGTGGTTATATACGCACATGTTGTATATTATTATTTATGATGTGGTTATATACGCACATGTTGTATATTATTATTTATGATGTGGTTATATACGCACATGTTGTATATTATTATTTTATGATTGTGGTTTATTATATGCACATTTGATATTATTAATTTTATGGATGTGGTTATATTACTCACATTGTTGTCTATATTATTTATGATGTTGGGTTATATACGCCCCCTGGTTGTATATTATTATTATTGCTTGTTGGTTATATACGCAAACAATGTTGTATATTATTATTTATGGATGTGGTTTATACGCATCCTGTTGCATTTTATTATTTTATGATGGGTATAGGACCACCTGTTGTATATTATTATTTATGATGTGGTTTACAATATGCACAGGTGTTATATATTATTTATGATGGGTTTATATACGCACCATGTTGTACCTTATTATTTATTGAGGTTGGGTTATAACATGACAGTTTGTATATTATTTGTTTGATGTGGTTATATACGCACATGTTGTATATTATTATTTATGATGTGGTTATATACGCACATGTTGTATATATTATTTTATGGAGTGGTATAATAAGCACATGGTTGTATATTATATTATGTGTGTTAATATGCAATGTTATATTATTATTTATGATGTGGTTATATATATGCCCCATGTTTTATATTATTATTATGATGTGGTTATATATGCCCACAGTGTATATTATTTTATGATTTGATGTGTTATATACGGCACTGTTGTATATTATATTTATGATGTGGTTTTATTACAGCACATGTTGTATAATCGACGAGTGTTATCTGTTATTACAAATACATTACTACATATTTTTTTGTATATGTAGGCAATCATAATCTACGCTAACTCATCATTTGTGCTAAACACAAACTCAGACTCAGGCTTAGAGCTAAACACAAACTCAGATTCAGACTCAGAAGCAAAAAGGAACAAAACAACTATATTATTTTGGGGCTTTAGTTAGATTTGGGTAGGGTTTGCGTTTTTTTAGCTCAGTTCTGGAGTCTGAGTTTGTGTTTAGCCCAACAGATGAGTTAGCGTAGTCATATGTTATGCATACTCCATTCACTATTTATATGGTATCTAGAGCATCACGATAAGACAGATCGAAGGAAATATCATCATCATCATCATCATCATCATCTTGCTACTCTTATGTAGGAGTGGCAACGCCATTTGAACTGAATCCTTGGTGTCGCTGGTTTGTGTAGGGAGACCCACCTCCTGGGTTGAAATTCCTTTCACAACTAAATTTAAAAAAAAAACTTATGTAGCTACCATGCTGCCAATGCCCAGTCACCATAAAGCTCACAGTCAGCGACTATGGGCATCATTTCAGCTGCTATGGATCTCATATTCAGCTACTATGGATCTCAAATTCAGCTACCATGGTTATAATATTCAGCTACTATGGATCTCATTTTCAGTTACCACACAGCTCATTATCATACTCGCAGTCATCTTCCTATTTAGCTACCACGCCACCCATGTCCATTCCCCATAAAGCTCTCAGTCAGCGACCATGAGCATCATTTTCAGCTACTATGGATTTCATATTCAGCTACTATGGATCTCGCATTCAGCTAATATGGATCTCAAATTCAGCTACCACACAGCTCATAATCATTATCACAGTCATCTTCCTATCTAGCTACCACGCTACCCATGTCCAGTCCCCATAAAGCTCTCAGTCAGCGACCATGGGCATCATTTTCAGCTACTGTGGATATCGTATTCAGCTACTATGGATTTCATTTTCAGCTACCACACAGCTCATAATCATAATCACAGTCATCTTCCTATTTAGCTACCACGCTGCCCATGCCCAGTCCCCATAAAACTCTCAGTCAGCGACCATGGGCATCATTTTCAGCTACTATGGATCTCATATTCAGCTACATGGATCTCTTATTCAGCTACCAGTACCCATGAAGCTCGCATTTGGCAACCAGGCCACCATGGGCATATTGCTCAGCTACTGCGGACCTCTTTGGCGGAGCCCCCCCTGTTGGGGGCAGGAGCCCCCAGGGTCACCCCGTTGTCCGTTTGTTTCTGCGAACGACACGAAGCCTGACACGCCAGCCAGCCAACTGTCTTGTAACTAACTGGCTTCGGTCCGCTCCATTCCGTTGCCATCTGTTGCTCCATTGCCAAGACTCTTCTCCAATTTTCGCGTCGGGGGCCCTGAGTTTGTGCTACAGTGATAATTACAAATAATCATAATATCATACAGCTCCTGATCATCTGCAATGTGCATCATACACAGCCACTACCCCTGGGACAGCGTTTTTATAGCTTTTTATAGCTTTTAGGTCTGTTTAGGGCAACAAAAAAAACTTTTAAAAAAACATATGTAAAGCTGTGTAAAGCGATAATTTGGGCCAAAACGGGGTCAAAAGTAGCGATCCCTGTAGACAGCGGGAGAAAATATCCTTGGTTCAGCTGCCATGCTGCTCATCCCTGAGTTTGTGCTACCGTGATAATTACAAAAAATGATAATACCATGCAGCTCCAGATCATCTACCATGTGTTTCATATTCAGCCACTACCCCAGCCTAGCTTACCCCCACCTTAACCCCCCCACCCCAACCCCACCCCCACTCACCCGCCCCTCACCCCCGCCCCTCACCTACCCATCACCCCCCACCCACCCACCTAGCCACCCAACTACCCACCTGCCAGTGTGGCTCAAAGAAGCTGAGGACAGACACGGATTATAGATTCTGATGTTCAGCTCAGGGACTTTTTTCAAATCTGAAAGTGAGTTTTTCCTTCCTTCATTGTTTTAGGCCTACTCCCCTGAGCGTTTGTTTAGCTTATTAAAGATGTTTTGGTCCATTTAGGGCAACAACAATTTTGTATTTTATTATAGAGATAATTTGTGCCAAAACGGGGTCAAATGTAGTAATTGCTTAGTACAATGGCTATACGGGTATATAGCGTGGTGGTGGGGGGGGGAAGAAATCCTAGCATCATCATCTGCCATGCTGCTCAATACCGAATTGTTCTACAAGTGAGAATTACAAGAAAAATTATACGCATGCGCTCTCCTGATCATCTACCATTCATCATGTTCATCCACTACATACATATTCGGATTGTGCAGCTGCCATGCTGCTCATACCTGAGATTGTGCTACAGTGATGATTACAACAACAACAAAAATACCATGCAGCTCCTAATCATCTACCATGTGCATCATGTTCAGCCACTACAGATACCATATTCTGATGTTCAGCCACCATGCTGCTCATACTCAAGAGTGTAGTGCTTCATGTACTTACTTGCGATCTGCCCAAAAAGTCCCGATGTTCTTTTGGAACTGGCAGATGTAGCTGTCCTTGGGTCCCATCACCTACACCCCAGCATCAGAGGATGATGAGTGTTGAGCTTGGTGTTGAGGTTGGTGCTGATTTTGTGTTGAGTCTGGTGTTGGTAAGGACTGGTCATAGGTAAGATGGCAAAATACAAATTTCTACCATAGAGCTGTCCTTGGGTCCCATCACCTACACCCCAGCATCAAAGGATGATGAGTGTTGAGCTTGGTGTTGAGGTTGGGTTTGGTGTTGAGTTTGGTTTGGTGTTGAGTTTGGTTTGTTGTTGAGTTTGGTTTGAGTTGGAGTCTAAGTCTGATTTTGGTTTGAATTTGAGCTTGGTGTTGAGTTTGGTGTTGTGTTTGGTGTTGAGTTTGGAGTTGAGTTTGGTATTGAGTTTGGTTTAGTGTTGAGTTTGAGGTTTAATTTGGTGTTTAGTTTGGTTAGGTGTTGAGTTTGGTTTGGTGTTGAGTTTGGTTTGGTGTTGAGTTTGGTTTAGTGTTGAGTTTGGTGTTGTGTTGGGTTTGGTGTTGAGTTTGGTTAGGTGTTGAGTTTGGATTGGTGTTGGGTTTGGTGTTGAGTTTGGTGTTCAGTTTGGTGTCGAATTTGAGTCTAAGTCTGCGTTTGGTAAGGACTGGTCATAGGTAAGATGGCAAAATAAATACTTTCTAGCAAAGAGCTGAAGACATCACCGAAACCTGAAAATCAAAGGATGATGAGTCTGAGTTTGGTTGGTTTGAGTTTGATTCTAAGTCTGATTTGGGGAAGGACTGGTCATAGATAAGATGTCAAAATACAAATTTATACCATACAGCTGAAGACATCACCTCAACCTGAAAATCAAAGGATGTTGAGTATGAGTTTGGTTGAGTTTGGTTCTTAGTCTGAGTTTGACAAGGACTGGGCAAAGGTAAGCTGGCAACATTACCAGGATTGGGAAGCAAACGTGTTCCCAGAATATTTAAAGCCGCATAATGTGTATTTATAAGCCATATACGTATAAAACTTACTAAAAAGTATGAGAAGACACAATATCTCCTAGATGCAATATCGCCTAGATATAAACACAATTAATGTCCACCTAACCACCCATAGTCATCTTTCCCCTCCACCTACCCCGCCCCCCTCAGCCCGGTAGCGGAAATTTTGGCTACAACGGGGCCTGGGGTAGCGACCGAGCTAGATAGCAGGTGGGGTGGGGGGGTGGGGGGGGAATCTCTGACCCCTCTTTGCCAAGTCAACAAGCACATAGCCCTGCTGGTGTAACCACAGTAACCCTGCGTCACCCCTACAAACTTCCTGCCCCACCTGCCTCGTACAAGCGAGGACCTAAGGGGTATGTCACGTGTCGTATGCACCCAGGTGTAAACACAGTGTCTCCACCTACCCGCCCACATCCTGCCTCCCCCCCCCACCTCTCCCGCCCATCTCCACTTCTCCAACAAACACACACCCCTAGCAGGGTGTTTTCTAAGGAAATGAACCAGTGTCTTGATGTAGCACCTTGGTACTCCAAAGCTACCTTGGAGGTGCTACTAGCAGCTTCTATGGCCCCCAAAAACAACCCCAAAAGGCTCCATCGTGACACCCCAAAAATACCAAGGTTCCTAATTGAGCGCTTGTGCCTTTAGTAGCACCTCAAAGAAAACCCTGAACCCTAGTGGTCCGACCATAGTAACTCAGCTTCACCCATACAAACTCCCTGCTCAACCTACCTCGTTCTACTCCCGATGAGTCTCCCAAACTTCTCTTACCTGCACTCCCAAGCCTCCTGAAGGTGAATTGGGGTCCCCTGGGTCCTCCACAGAGAAGATGACTGCGAAAGAGTCACTGGTCCCAGGCAACTGTACCTTCCAGTACCATCCCTCAAAGAAACGACGCGACGTGCCATCGAAGTGATAACCGCTGTGAGGAGGTTGGGTGGCAGTCGGTGAGGACAGGGAGCGTGCATCAGCACCATCGGTAGCATTGCAAGAAACTGGTTTCCGATGATGCCTCGAAAAAACAGTTTTTTTGCTTCCAGGTGCTGGGGTGAGACTCGCAATCAACGAAAGCTTCTTCCAACCCTTAGGGATCGAATGATGCGAAGCACTCGCGAGGGCAGATGGATGAATGGACGATGCGCCCCGGACCAATCCTTGGGCTCCCGTTGATGACAACATCTAAGTGACAAATAGGGGAGTTGCGATGAGTAGGGGGAGTTGCGAGAAGGGAAAGGATTCGTTCCAGCGTGAGACAGATGGGGGAGGAGTTGAGCAATAATCCCGGTATGGGAGTAAGTGGCCAACTGCAACTGGCCTCGGAGCGGACCGCGGACCGCGGACAGCGTGGTTGGTAAATTGGCTTGTCTTCGGTGGGTTGCCACGTGGCACCTTGGCCGAAACGTGCCAACCAAATGGCCAATGAGGCGAGTCGTGGCGGACAGGGTAGCAGACAGGGGTAACGCTTTCAAGTTGAAGTGTGCAGAACTGCAGATCTGTCATCTGGCGCAACTTTTGAATGAATGAACGGGTGGCTTTCGTATCCTTTCGTATTGGCTTTCGTATACCTGACCTACAAAAAAGTACACAACTTCAGGGATGGGTAATTGGGTATACTCGTATATTAGGCTGCTTTTAAAGTTGTTATAAAAGGGTTAAATGGTTTCCCTCCTAGTAGGTGGGACCTCCTACACAAACCAGCGACACGGAGGGGTCAGAAAGAGAGGCGGGGAAGTTCTTACATTAAGAGGCACCAGTACTAGGCTAGGCTAGCAGACTGTTAGGCAATATGCATCATTTACAGACAGAGAAACGCAAGCATGAAGGAATCATAGCACCACTGCCATTATTACTGGTGGTTTTTATTCAGGGGAATCCTCGGTGGCGCTGGTTTGTGTGGTGCTGGGGTGAGCATCCTTTCAAGTTCAAAAGGGGGAGATTCCCATCGACTTAGCTGGGTATTTCGCATTGATTATAATCAGGATTTGGGTACAGTCAATAAGTACCTGGCAGCCCGATGCCCAGATGTGGAATGTGGGGATGCATAAACATTGAGTATCTGGCAGCCCGATGCTTAGGGCCCCAGCCCCCAGCTGTGGATTTTGGGTAGCCATACACATTCAGGATCTGGCACGCGTGATATAGCTTACATTTGGTAATCAAACAAATAATGAAACGGGCTGCACGATCTGCTTTCCAATTTGACCATCAAAATCCTTGAAAATCAATTCCTGTCACACCCACAAAACATGATCTGGTAACTCAATCGAAATTGAAATTGTTACATCCGAGTAATGTGCCACTCTCAGGACGTGAAGTTAAGGACACCACTGCGTAAGCCGGAGCTAGCAGTAGTCACCATTGGTAACTCAATCCTATTGACCAATTCTCGTAACAAAAATCCACACAGCTCAATCCTAGCAGGGTAGCAGCTATTTTTCAGTCTGTCTATCCTGATTCCTGCTACCTATAGCTCTATCATGATGGCGCAATTCCAGTTACACTATCCTGATGACTCAATCCTAGTTATATAATTCCAGTCAGACTACCGTATCTTGATAACTCAATCCTAGCTTCAAAATTCCAGTCACACTATTCTGATGACTCATTCCTAGTAACACAATTCTGATGACTCATTCCTATTCTGATGAATCATTCCTATTAACACAATTCCAGCCAGACTCTCTAGATAACTCAATCCTAGTAACAAAATGTCAAATGTGTGGGTTCCAAAAACCTGAGGATGAAATGCATATGTTTGAGTGCCCTTTTTATAATGATATTCGCCTCCGCTACCAGAAGCTGTTTACAGATATTTATAGGCATGTCCATGAGGATACCGACTTAACCGTATGGAATGTGGAATTCTGCGATTCCACATTCAGAGCCTTTATGAATGGAAATGGCACTAAGACTTTCTGGAGCAACCTAGCCGACTATCTTTCTACTTGTAGAAGAGCAAGACAGGAAGCCCTGGACTGCTTAGTAGCACCGTAATTTATTATCCCTTTTTTTCTTTTCTTCTTGTGACTTCTCATTTGTTAGCTTCTTACCTCCGCCACTGTAAGTGGTTGAGATCTGGGTCCGGCTCTAGGGGGTTTAATACCTACGCCACCAAAACGGTGGTTGGGAGCTTGGTTTGTTTGTCCTCGACACACCCCTGATGTAATGGTTTTTTTTGCTTTGTGGGTGCTTTTTCTTTTTGTTTAAAGCACAGAGTCTCATACACCCTCGCGGTGTCAAGTAGACTTTAACATGTAATGTAATGTAATGTAATGTAATGTAATGTAATGTAATGTAATGTAATGTAATGTAATGTAATGTAATGTAATGTAATGTAATGTAATGTAATGTAATGTAATGTAATGTAATGTAATGTAATGTAATGTAATGTAAAATCACAGTTACACCATCCTGATGACTCAATCCTAGTACCGTCACAAAATTCCAGTCACACTATTCTGATTACATTACATTACATTACATTACATTACATTACATGTTAAAGTCTACTTGACACCGCGAGGGTGTATGAGACTCTGTGCTTTAAACAAAAAGAAAAAGCACCCACAAAGCAAAAAACCCCATTACATCAGGGGTGTGTCGAGGATAAACAAACCAAACTCCCAACCACCGTTTTGGTGGCGTAGGTATTAAACCCCTTAGAGCAGGACCCAGATCTCAACCACTTACAGTGGCGGAGGTAAGAAGCTAACAAATGAGAAGTCTCAAGAAGAAAAAAAGGGATAATAAATTACGGTGCCACTAAGCAGTCCAGGGCTTCCTGTCTTGCTCTTCTACAAGTAGAAAGATAGTCGGCTAGGTTGCTCCAAAAAGACTTAGTGCCATTTCCATTCATAAAGGTTCTGAATGTGGAATCGCAGAATTCCACATTCCATACGGTTAAGTCGGTATCCTCATGGACATGCCTATAAATATATCTGATAAATATATCTGATGACTCAATCCTAGTACCGAAACAAAAAACCGGCCAGACTATCTTGCTAACTGAATCCCATCACCCTGAAATCCGGGGTGGCGGTGTATGTATGTGTGTGTGTGTGTGTGTGTGTGTGTGTGTGGGTGTGTGTGTGTGTGTGGGGGGGGGGGGGGGGGGGGCTGAGGGGGAGGGCACGAATGAGGGAACAGAGCGGCGTTAGCTAGATGAGAAGTACAGGGAGGTTGCTTGGAGGTGCTGCGCTCACGCACGCTAATGCTTAAGGATAGGTAATGCTAACGGATAAATCAGGCTTATCAGAATAACTGGTCTCTCGACTCATTTTATCAAATAAATCCTTGATGGGGTCTATCACTGTCTGTTTGCCCCCCCCCCCCCCCCCCCCCCCCCCCCCCCCCCCGAAGAAATCCTATCCCCAAATGATGGGTCTCCTCGGGTCTCCTCGTGCATTTCGTCCCGCCAGGTTGTTATTGACCAGCCCCCCCTGGTTTTTGACCGACAGAGTGACGGTCACTCATTTTTGAACCTCTCGCACACAGCACTGCCCGACCAGCAGTTAGGTGTGCCAGCGGTTCGATGTGCCAGCGGTTGGACCGTCGCCCTTTATCGCCCCTGACACCCCCTCAATCAATTCCGTCGCTATTCACCACCCTGCAAATCCTGTCTTCTTTCCCCCCTCCCTCCTCCTTAGGAAGGCATCAAAGCACTCGAGATATCTCTCTTTGTCGGTCAGATCTGTACCCCATGCGTCAATAGACCAGATCCGCGCTTGCATTCATCCACCCGTCTTCGCATCCCTTCGCTGCTTCACGCCAATTGTACAGCTTTTCTCAACAACGATGGCCAATCGCCATTGCTTGCACTAGGTTGCATCTCCTCCTCCGGGATCTGACCCAACTCCAGACTCTGGGTACTTGCACCTAGAACAGCTTGGAGGTGTCAAGCTTGGCATTTTTCTTCTCTGCCCTTCCCATCTTTTCCCATCCCTTCCATTTCTGCCTCATTTGTGTTACCCCAGGTCCAATCATCTCCCCCTTAGTCAGTCAAATTTGGCCCATCTTCTTCCTTCATCGTCAGAGTCAGCCCTGGGTCCATTTAAGCCTAGCCCACACCACAACTTCGGGAAGGTTCTTCCAACCATCGTTCAGTTAAGAAGCAAATTCACTCCAGGCTCATCATCACAAGCCATCATGGCGCGCAGAGCCGTCCTCCAGCTGCACACACAGTACTCATACCTCTTTGCTCTCATCCTGCTGCTAGCCAGCCCGATGGGCTTCAGCCTACCCTCCAGCCGAGAATGTGCGGTGGTTACAGATGACTACCTGGCCAAGCACCACAAAGAGGCTGTACCATGGACCGGGGACAATATGGTGTACTTTCTGCATGTGCCCCGTACTGCAGGCCGTACCTTTCATGCGTGCATGCTGAAGCTAGGAACGCACCCTGACAAACGATGCCCCAAGGCGTATGATCACCTACGAGTGAATATGTCTGACCCACATTGCCTGCTGCTCTCCTCTCATGACGACTTCTCGATAGTGTCCATGCTGCCCGAGAACACGGCTGTACTGACGCATGTGAGGGATCCAGTGGACAGGTACGTTGTACTGACCAACTGTTGTGATGACTGATAAGGAAGACTGATAAGACATACTGTAGTGATTAGTGATAAGGAGTGGGTTATCCATGCTCCCGCTGATGTTGGCTGCGCAAGAGAGGGATGGAGTAGACAGGTACGCTGTAGTGAAAAAGTGTTGTGATAACTGATAAGACAAACTGTAGTGATTAGTGATACGGAGTGGGTTGTCCATGCTCTTGCTGAAGTTGGCTGTCCTGGTGCCAGAGAGAGATCCAGTAGACAGGTACGCTGTAGTGACAAAGTGTTGTGATGACTGATAAGACAAACTGTAGTGATTAGTGATACGGAGTGGGTTATCCATGCTCCCGCTGAAGTTGGCTGTCCTGGTGCCAGAGAGAGATCCAGTAGACAGGTACGCTGTAGTGACAAAGTGTTGTGATGACTGATAGGACAAACTGTAGTGATTAGTGATACGGAGTGGGTTATCCATGCTCCCGCTGAAAGTTGGCTGTCCTGGTGCCAGAGAGAGATCCAGTAGACAGGTACGCTGTAGTGACAAAGTGTTGTGATGACTGATAAGACAAACTGTAGTGATTAGTGATACGGAGTGGGTTATCCATGCTCCCGCTGAAGTTGGCTGTCCTGGTGCCAGAGAGAGATCCAGTAGACAGGTACGCTTGTAGTGACAAAGTGTTGTGATGACTGATAAGACAAACTGTAGTGATTAGTGATACGGAGTGGGTTATCCATGCTCCCGCTGAAGTTGGCTGTCCTGGTGCCAGAGAGAGATCCAGTAGACAGGTACGCTGTAGTGACAAAGTGTTGTGATGACTGATAAGACAAACTGTAGTGATTAGTGATACGGAGTGGGTTATCCATGCTCCCGCTGAAGTTGGCTGTCCTGGTGCCAGAGAGAGATCCAGTAGACAGGTACGCTGTAGTGACAAAGTGTTGTGATGACTGATAAGACAAACTGTAGTGATTAGTGATACGGAGTGGGTTATCCATGCTCCTGCTGAAGTTGGCTGTCCTGGTGCCAGAGAGAGATCCAGTAGACAGGTACGCTGTAGTGACAAAGTGTTGTGATGACTGATAAGACAAACTGTAGTGATTAGTGATACGGAGTGGGTTATCCATGCTCCTGCTGAAGTTGGCTGTCCTGGTGCCAGAGAGAGATCCAGTAGACAGGTACGCTGTAGTGACAAAGTGTTGTGATGACTGATAAGACAAACTGTAGTGATTAGTGATACGGAGTGGGTTATCCATGCTCCGCTGAAGTTGGCTGTCCTGGTGCCAGAGAGAGATCCAGTAGACAGGTACGCTGTAGTGACAAAGTGTTGTGATGACTGATAGACAAACTGTAGTGATTAGTGATACGGAGTGGGTTATCCATGCTCCCGCTGAAGTTGGCTGTCCTGGTGCCAGAGAGAGATCCAGTAGACAGGTACGCTGTAGTGACAAAGTGTTGTGATGACTGATAAGACAAACTGTAGTGATTAGTGATACGGAGTGGGTTATCCATGCTCCTGCTGAAGTTGGCTGTCCTGGTGCCAGAGAGAGATCCAGTAGACAGGTACGCTGTAGTGACAAAGTGTTGTGATGACTGATAAGACAAACTGTAGTGATTAGTGATACGGAGTGGGTATCCATGCTCCCGCTGAAGTTGGCTGTCCTGGTGCCAGAGAGAGATCCAGTAGACAGGTACGCTTGTAGTGACAAAGTGTTGTGATGACTGATAAGACAAACTGTAGTGATTAGTGATACGGAGTGGGTTATCCATGCTCCCGCTTGAAGTTGGCTGTCCTGGTGCCAGAGAGAGATCCAGTAGACAGGTACGCTGTAGTGACAAAGTGTTGTGATGACTGATAGACAAACTGTAGTGATTAGTGATACGGAGTGGGTTATCCATGCTCCCGCTGAAGTTGCTGTCCTGGTGCCAGAGAGAGATCCAGTAGACAGGTACGCTGTAGTGACAAAGTGTTGTGATGACTGATAAGACAAACTGTAGTGGATTATGATACGGAGTGGGTTATCCATGCTCCTGCTGAAGTTGGCTGTCCTGGTGCCAGAGAGAGATCCAGTAGACAGGTACGCTGTAGTGACAAAGTGTTGTGATGACTGACAAGACAAACTGTAGTGATTAGTGATACGGAGTGGGTTATCCATGCTCCCGCTGAAGCTGGCTGTGCAGGAGAGGTAGGGGGTAGACATGTACGTGTTGAACTACACGGCTTCGAGTGCTCTCCAGACATCTTGCAAGAAATCTAGAAGCACTCACAGCCTGTATAGTTCAACAGTCCGCTATAGTGACAAAGTGTTCTGGTGGCTGATAAGGAGTGAGGGTGAATGGGTGGGTGGGTGGTGTGGGTTGGCTCCCTGGTGGGATTTATCCATGCCCCGCAGTACAAGGCTGTACTGATGCATGCGTGGTATGTTGACAAACTGTAGTGATGAGTGATGAGGAATGAGTAATCCATGCTCCCGCAGTACAAGGCTGTACTGATGCATAAGAGTTGTAGTGATTAACTGTGGTGGCAAACTGTAGTGATGAGTGATGAGGAATGAGTGATCCATGCTCCCGCAGTACAAGGCTGTACTGATGCATGAGAGTTGTAGTGACTAACTGTGGTGGCAAACTGTAGTGATGAGTGATGAGGAATGAGTGATCCATCCTCCTACAGTACAAGGCTGTACTGATGCATGAGAGGGACCGAGCAACACAGCTGTACTGACTTGTACTCAATGGCTCTATGCATAGCTTTTCTTTTCAGCTATGAGCAGCAGCTTCTAGGTAGCTCCCTGAGCCAGCCACTAGGCCAAGCCCAGAGGTGTCAACAGAATAGGGTACCTGGTTGTGTCTGCTTCAAGGTGCACTAGGTTGCATCAGATTTGGCTGACTAGCCTGTCAGTGGAGCTGCCCAGAAGCTGCTGCTTAAAGCTGGAAATAAAAGCTATGGGTCTATGGCTTTACCACTTTGCCACACTGCCTTGCATAGCTTTTCTTTTCGGCTAGGAGCAGCAGCTTCTTGGCAGCTCCCTGAGACAGCCACTGGGCTATGCCCCAAGATCTCAACAATATTGGAAAGCTGATTCTGCCAGCTTCCAGATGCACTATCACCTTCCGAACCACGGGGATTGACAGCGACAGGCTTTGGGCCAAGTTTAGCAGTTTAGCAGGTGCTCCTAGCCGAAAATAAGAGCCCTATCACCTTATCACCTTACCTTCACATCGGGAATGACAGCGGCAGAGTTTGGGCCAAATTCTCACTGCATCATCACCCGTACGTTCTTGTCAGTGTATAAGTTTGGTGTGCAGATTTCTGCTCGGCAAGCCGCCATCACCACCACCCTATCACCTTTACGTCACACCGGGAATGACAGCGGCAGAGTTTGGGCCAAACTCTCACTGCATCATCACCCGCAGGTTCTTGTCAGAGTATGAGTTTGGTGTGGAGATTTTCCTTTCCTGTTTAGCCCCTCCTGATATGATGTGATGGTTAGGCAAGTCCCTTAGGCCTTTTTAGACTGCAACAGCATACATCTGGCTCGTCTAAACACCCTAGGTTCTTGTCAGCGTATGAGTTTGGTGTTGAGACTTCCCTTTTCTGCTTAGCCCCTCCTGATATGATACGATGGTTAGGCAAGTCCCTTTAGCCTATTTGGACTGTAAAAACAAACATCTGCCTTGTCTAGACACCGTAGGTTCTTGTCAGCCTATGAGTTTGGTGTGGAGATAAAGCTGCATTGGAATGCCCCACCCACCACCACCACCACCCCAACCTCACCACACCACCTCCACTCCAACACCACCTATACCCATGCACCCATACCCATACACCCCCATACCCATACCCCCATACCTCGTATAAACATCGTAGGTTCTTGTCAGCGTACGAGTTTCGTGTTGAGATTTCCCTTTTCTGCTTAGCCCTTCATGATTTGATATGATGGTTAGGCAAGTCCCTTAAGCGTATTTAAACTGTAACAACATACATCTGCCTTGTCCAAATACTGCAGGTTCTTGTCAGCCTATGAGTTTGGTGTTGAGATAAAGCTGCATCGGAATGCCCCACCCACCACCACCACCACCACCACCACCCCAACCTCACCACACCAACTCCACCCATACCCATGCACCCATACCCATACACCCCCATACCCACACCCCCATACCTATACCCCCATACCTCGTCTAATCATTGTGGGTTCTTGTCAGCGTTTATGTTTGGTGTGGAGATTTTATTTTCCTGTTTAGCCCCTCCTGGTATGATACGATGCTTAGGCAAGTCCCTTTAGCCTTTTTAGACTGCAACACCATACATCTGCCTTGTCTAAACACCGTATGTTCTTGCCAGCGTATGAGTTTGGTGTTGAGACTTTCCTTTTTGGCGGAGCCCCCCTTCTGGGGGGTGGGAGCCCCCAGTGTTACCCATGTGTCCGTCCGACCATCCATCCAACCATCCATCTGACCGTGATGAAGCCCGACACGTCAGCCAACGGCCTCGTAACTAACTCGCTTCCGTTGCCACCTGTCGCTCCCTCGCGATCACTCTCGGCCATTTGTTTTTAGCGTCGCAGGCGACGCTGCATAGAACTTGTATGCTTAGCCCCTCATGATTTGATACGATGCTTAGGCAAGTCCCTTTAGCCTATTTGGACTGCAGGTTCTTGTCAGCATATGAGTTTGGTGTGGAGATAAAGCTGATAATACTGCAGGTTAGATAATACCTATAGATAATACTGCAGGTTAGATAATACCTATAGATAATACTGCAGGTTAGATAATACCTATAGATAATACTGCAGGTTAGATAATACCTATAGATAATACTGCAGGTTAGATAATACATATAGATAATACTGCAGGTTAGATAATACCTATAGATAATACTGCAGGTTCTTGTCAGCGTATGAGTTTGGTGAGGAGATAAAGCTGCATTGGAATGCCCCACCCACACCCACCCCACCCCCACCACCACCAACCTCACCACACCACCTCTACAAACCCACCACCCCCCAGACCCAAGCACCCAGACCCCCCCCCACCCCCCCATACCCACCCCCCCATACCTGTACCCCCATACCTCTTCGAAACATCGTAGGTTCTTGTCAGCGTACGAGTTTGGTGTGGAGATTTCCGCACGGCAAGCCGCCAAGGGACCTCAAAAGAAGAAGAATATGAACGCCATGTCAACAGAGGATGTTTGGCCCTGGAGCTATTTGATTCCCTACTTTGCGGACAGTACTAGGAACAGGGTATGATTACACCCAGCTTCCACCTCACCCCACCCCACCCCCACCCCACCCCATCCCCCCATCCCCCCACCCCCGCCCCCACCCCACCACCACCACCACACACACTCACACACAAATGAGCTCTGATATGTAGAGGGGAAATGTGTTTGGCCCTGGAGCTATTTAATTCCCTACTTTGCGGATTTTACTAGAAAACGGGGTAAGATTACTGTTCTGTGTAGTGGGAGGGGAGAGGGAGAGGTAGGGGAGGGGGAGGGGGAGAGGGGAGGGGGAGGGGGAGCGTGAGAGGGAGGGGAGCGGGAGAGGAGGGGGGGGGGGGGGAAGAGGGGAGGGACGGGAGGGAGGGAGGATGAGAGGTTGGGAGGAGGTGGGAGGGGAGAAGGAGAGGGATA
>JACBWV010000610.1:150398025-150464516 GCA_013435795.1 Chlamydomonas sp. ICE-L | reverse complement strand
CCCACTATCCCTCCCTCCCCCCCTCCCCACCAACCCCCCCCCCCTCCCACCCCAACCACACCCCCCCCCCCCCCACACCCACACACACACACCACACACACCCGCACCCCACACACACACATCCACACACTATCTTATTCAATCCTATTCCACCCAGTCCAACTTGATTGTTCCGCCCCATTTTTATTGCTCTACAATTCCAACCATCCACCATCCACCGTACACATCATCACCCTAACCGCCCCCCCCAAACGCTACCCCCCCCCCCCCGCCCACACTCACACACACAACAAACGCACACACACACACCACTATATAGTCCAAGTCCAAGATCTGGCCAGCCAAACAGTTGTGCCCCACTGACCCTCCAACAGTCCCACCATACGACCATCCCCCCCCCCCCCCCCCTCCCCGCCCCCCCCCCCCTCCCCCCCCCCCCCCCAAGCCCCACACACACACAGCACACACACACACCACAACCTACATAACCAAGATCCATCGATGTATCGATTTTGTCCACCCTGCATCCATGCAGGTGCTCACTCTGCTACTGTTGGATCCGCCTCTTCGATCTTTGACATCAAACCCCTCCAAGCATGGGCGCCTCACACATCCCCCCCCCCCCCCCCCCCCCCCGCACACACACACCACACACTCCACTCCAAGACCCACCCACCCCCACTTTTCTCACCCCCACACACTACACTAACTCAACCCACACACACACATACTATCTTCTCCCTGCCATAAATCCTTCTCCCCCCCCCCACCCCCACCCAACCCCCCCATACATATCACGACCCCATGCAACCCTGAACCATAGTTTCTCCTCTATCTACTTGTTTATTTACGCCTCTTGAGTTTGACTCAAACCCCTCCAATCTGGTCAGCGCACGTGAGTCGAAGGCCAACGCGCTGGATGGCTTGTCAGTACCTCATCCTCTTTGAGTCCCACTGGCATGTTGGTGTTTGTTGGTTGGGGTGGGTTGATGTGGTGTGTGGGGGGGGGGTGAGTGAGGTATGAGTGTGGGTGGGGGTGGGGGGGGTGGTGAAGTGAGGTGATAGGCTGGGGGGGGGGGTGTGTTGGTGGTGGGGCAGGCATGTGAGTTCAGAGGGCGAAGGCTGGATGGCTGTCTTTCTGTCCTCATCCCTTTGACCACACTGGCAGGTGTAGTTGGTGGGGTGGGGGGGGGTGGTGATGTGTGTTGTGGGGGTGGGGGGTGGGGGGGGGGGAGCAAGGCTGGGGCAGCGCATGTTAGCAAAGGCGACATCTTCATTCCTGTCTGTCTGTCCTCAGCCTCGTTTGAGAGCCAACCTGCAGTGGGTGTTCGGTGGGTGGGGGGTGATGGGGGTGGGGTTGGGTGGGGTGGGGTGATGGGTGGTTTAGGTGGGTGGGTGGTGGTTGGGGGGTTGTGGTGGGGGGGAGCTGGTCGTTGGGCAGTGCGATGGAATCAAAGACAGACTCTGGCTGTCTGTCTGTCCTCAAAAGCCTCTTTGAGCAAACCACTGGCAGATGCCTAGTTGGGTTGGTATTGGTTGGGGGGGGGATGTTTGGTTGATTAGGTCATGGGAGGTCTGTGTGGGGGAGCAGGGGCTGTGGCAGTGCATGTGAGTAAAATGAAACGCCTGGTTGGCTGGCTGTCCTCGGCCTCTTTGAGCCACACTGGCAGGCAGTCATGTCCCTAAGTGCCTTGGAAGTTATTGCTCCTGGTGGGTGGTGGTGGTGGTGGGTAAGGTAACCCTCCCTGCACTAGTTGTTAAGTTACCAATGAATCAGTAGTCATGTGCCAAAACAAAAAACAAAACAAAACAAAAATTCCTGGCGGGGCGTGGTGTTAATGGGACCCTCCCGTACGCCGCAGCTGGGGAAAGTCACCATGGCAGATTTAGTAAGTGTCACCCTCCAGGCGGGAGGGAAGTCATGTGCCAAAGTTCCTTGGAAGTTATTGCCCCTGGTGGGTGGTGGTCGTGGTGCAAGGTGGCATCTGCTGGTGCCATTCCCCCCCTGGTGGCATTGTTGTCTGCCAGCGGTCCACTGGAGTGCCGGTGTGACTTCACTGACCCATCTTGCCATGCCACCAACACCACCAACACCATCCACACCACCCACACACAACCGCACTAGCCTCCCACCACCAACGCCACCACCACTGCAAAACTGCCCCCCCCCCCCCCCCCCCACCCCCCCCCCCACCCCCCCCCCCCGCCGCCCCCGCCCCCAACACACACGAACACCAGCAGGGCGAAGTAGAAAGAGCGACCCGGCTACGCTACGCCCGGAAATGAGCCGCCGCCCCCTCCCCAGACCTACCTCAAACCCCCCCACCTAACCCTAGCCTACCCCTGATTCACTCAAGAAGCCAGAACAATACCTTCAGCTTCTTTCCTTCTTGACGGGCCGTCAGTCATCTCACATGGGGTGATCAGCACCACACTTCACTGAACATCACCCTGCTATGCAACCAACAACAACAACACCAAACCACAAACCACACCGACACCACTCACACACAACATTAGTAATATACACTCCACCCAACAACACCACCAACACCCCAACCCAACCCAACACCAAAACTACCACCCCCAACCCCACCACGAGACACCAACAACACCAATAACTTACTTCCACCCCTACTCACCACCAACCAACAACCACCCACGAGACCCAACCCCAAAATATTTCCCAACCAACCTGATCCACTCAGGTTCTGATGGACTGGCGTCTGTCCACCTCATACGGGGTGATCAGCACTACAACTTCACTGGCAAACCTTGCTACACCACCAACACCACCAACATCAACTACAACACCAAAAACACCAACAACACCAATCTACTACTGCACCCACCACATCCCACCACCACCACCACCACGACACATAAACACCCAAAACAAGATCAAACCTCCAACCTGATACACTCAGGTGCTGATGGACTGGTAGACTAGTCTTCTGCCAACCTCATATTTGTGATCACGATCACTTACAGAGCCTCATCTACTCTGCCACCAATACACCACCAGCACCATCCACAACACCAAAAATTCCACCCCTCACCCCCACCCCCACCAACCCCCCCACCCCCCCACCAAACAAATAAAAAACAAAACCAAACCTTACCACCCCCCTATCTCACCACCAACACCACCACGAGACCTAAACACCTAAAATAATATCCAAACCTCAACCTGATCCTCTCAGGTGCTGATGGACTGGCGTCTGGCCACCTCATATGGGGGTGATCAGCACTACAACATCACTGGCGAACCTTGCTACACCACCAACCGCCATCCACAACCACCAAAACCACCGAAAACTGCCCCCCCCCCCCCCCCCCCCCAACACAAACACACACCCCACCAACCACCAACCAACCACAATCACGAGACACAACACCCAAAATAAAATTCCAACCTGATCCACTCTCAGGTGCTGATGGCTGATGGACTGGCGTCTGGCCATCTCATATGGGTGATCAGCGTACGATTTCACCGACGCGCCGTGCTACGCCGAAAAAAAACTGGGGAGGTGATTCCCATCTAAATGGGCCTGGATCCAGTGCAACTCATTTGATGGGTGAGTTGGGAGCCAACACATACAACACAACTGCACACTCACCCCAGCCACCTAACTCGAGTGTGACAGCTATTGGTGCACGCCGTGGCCTGCTGCTAGGCACTCCATCACGACACAACCAACCACACACTACCACACTCACACACATACACGCACCAATACACGGATACCACACAAACACCACATGCTAACCACACACAGACACACACACACACACGCCAACACACACACACACATGTACACTCACTCCAGGCCACCTGACTTGAGGGGGGCAGCTGTTGGGTGGGCCCATCTATCCCACCACAAACAACCACACAATACCATGCATGCGCCACACACATACACACGCGTACACACACATACACACATATACTCACACTTACATTCACACACATACACACATACACACATACACACATATACTCACACTTACATTCACACGCATACACGCATACACACATACACACGCGTACACCACACATACACACATATACTCACACTTACATTCACACACATACACACACTTGCATACATACACACCTGCACACTCACCCCCAGGCAACCTGACTCAAGTGTGACAGCTGTCGGAGCGCGCCGTGGCCTGCTGCTAGGCGTTCCATCAAAATGCAAACAACCACACAATAACATGCACATTCACATACACATACACACTCACACACAAACAACACACCCCCCAAGGCAACCTAACTTGAGTGTGACAGCTGTTGGTGTGCGCCGTGGTCAGCTGCTAGGCGTTCCATCCCAACATAAACAACCACACGATACCACACACACACAGACACAGACACACACACACAGACCTGCACACACACACCTGCACACTCACCCCCAGGCAACCTGACTTGAGTGTGACAGCTGTTGGTGTGCGCCGTGGTCAGCTGCTAGGCGTTCCATCCCAACACAAACAACCACACGATACCACACACACACACACACACACACACACACACAGACCTGCACACACACACCTGCACACTTACCCCCAGGCAACCTGACTTGAGTGTGACAGCTGTCGGAGCACGCCGTGGCCTGCTGCTAGGCGTTCCAGGTGTGGAGGAGGATGTTGGCATGATCGGGATTCATTACAACGGAGACTTCATAGAACTTGTTCCTTGGACTGGTGATGTCAGCTGGGATGTGGCCCCATGGGGAAAGTGGTGAGTACTATGACAAGGACACCTTTGCCCCCAAACACCGCACCCCACCCCACTCCACTCCACTCCACACCACACTACACCTCCCCACCCTACCTTACCCTACCCCACTCCCTAGCTCCCTCCCTCCCTCCCCCGCTCCCCCTCTCAGGCTACCTGCCCACTCAACACCCCGACCCCCTCTCAGGCTACCTGCCTGCCCAACACCCCCCGCCTGACAGCCTGTCAGCCTTCCAACAATACACACACAATGATGAACAGGCAATTAATTATTTCGTAAAAAGGTATAGCTCATTGTTTGTGTTAAATTAATTATGTAATCATTTGTATGTTGCCCTCCCCCCCCCCCCCCCCACCACCACCACCACCACCACCACCACCACCACCACCACCACCACCACCAAACACCCCCCTCAGCTTCTTCCCAGCTCCCCAATTTGGCTGCTCGCCGTCTGCGGCAGTAAAAACAACCTTACCAGGAAAAATATAACTTGAACGCCGTCTTTGGCTGTAACATACTGTACTGACAGCAAAAAATAACGCTTTAATTTGATGGGAGCACCCGTCAAATCGAAGCGTATGCTATATTACACAACGGAAAAACGCCAAACTGGGTTTCAGGGCATATATTAGGTGCATCATACGAATGCCCACATCTCACTGCTCAGTGGGTCAGACACTACACTTTTGTGTGATAAGATATATCTGAGTCTGCCTGCCTGCCTGCCTGCCTGCCTGCCTGCCTGCCTGCCTTGCCTGCCTGCCTTGCCTGCCTGCCTGCCTGCCTGCCTGCCTGCCTGCCTACCTTCCTGCCTACCTTACTGCCTGCCTGCCTGCCTGCCTGCCTGCCTGCCTGCCTGCCTTCCTGCCTTCCTGCCTGCCAGCCGTCCTGCCTGCCTGCCTTCCTGCCTGCCTGCCTGCCTTCCTGCCTTGCCTGCCTGCCTACCTTCCTGCCTGCCTGCCTTCCTTCCTGCCTGCCTGCCTTCCTGCCTGCCTGTCATATTCAGACGCGTAAACTGACAAAAATAACAAGATTAGGAGCACAGACCCTGGCCATCTTTAACCACTCACCCTGGCTCCAATTTTTTGAATTGGATCAAACTGGTGATGGCTAAGGTTAGAGGAGGTAACAGGCTGACATGTACAAAAAGCACAGAGTCAATAGGGATAGAAAGTCAACGTATATGTGCATTGTAGTATTGTATACAAAAGATGGCATGTGCATATTGTAGCTACAACACTTTTTGAGACCTCCCAGAACCTTTACCACCACCGTAGTGCTATACTGAGCAAGATAATTGTATGGCTTCAATGCTGAGTACTACCCTGCTTGCAGATCTTATAACCATGTACCCTAATGACTATGCTACTGGCGCTTTAGCGCACTTGACAAAATAAACTGCGCTTTGTATAGCAAAAGGCGCAAAAATTGCTTGCTGCGCCCACAGGGGGTTGCAAAAAACTGTGCAAAACGCGCAGTGGGGCTCAAAAAGGCAGCGCGCCAGCGCACAAAAGCGCTTGCTTGGAAGTACCCTGCCCCACTCCTGAGTGCGGGTGCTCAATGTGATCACGATGCTGTATTGTACTATTTAGAACAGGCCATGAACCAGTGTAACAAGTTCGAGTAGAACGTTCAGTTGTATTAATGGATTTTATTTAAATTCAAACCGTCAAGTGTGCAGTGTCAAATCATATCCCTCTGTACAAAAACGTCAAATTAAAATGTCAAACTGCGTCAAATGATCATAAACACCCTCAAAATGACAGTCCTCTTTCGAAGCGTTAATTTTTACTGTCAGTACGGTAATCAATTTAAATCCATTCTCCCTTTCCTTGAACTTCGTTACATGGCTCCAGCCTGTAAGGCTGCTCGCCGTCTTTGGCTTAACTTGAACTTGAACTTGGTTACATAGCTCCAGCCATCAATTTGGCTGCTCGCCGTCTTCCGCAGTAAAATGGAAAATTGAACTGCCATCACCGTCTTTGGCTGTAACACAATCAATTCAAATACATTCCCCCTTTGCTTGAACTTGGTTGCATGGCTCCAGCCGTTTATCACTTTTTTCCTTTGTGATGATATCATGAAGAAAAAAGAAAAGCGAAACCAGGGTTAGCGTAAACCTCTTTGACCCACTTCAACCCACTTTGTTGCTTTGCGTAAACCTCTTCGACCCACTTCGACCCACTTTGTTGCTTTGCGTAAACCTCTTCGACCCACTTCGACCCACTTTGTTGCTTTGCATAAACCTCTTCGACCCACTTCGACCCACTTTGTTGCTTTGCGTAAACCCCTTGCTTCGTACACCCACTTCGACCCACTTAGTTGCTTTGCGTAAACCTCTACGACCCACTTCGACCCACTTTGTTGCTTTGCGTAAACCTCTTCGACCCACTTCGACCCACTTTGTTGCTTTGCGTAAACCTCTTCGACCCACTTCGACCCACTTTGTTGCTTTGCATAAACCTCTTCGACCCACTTCGACCACTTTGTTGCTTTGCGTAAACCTCTTCGACCCACTTCGACCCACTCTGTTGCTTTGCGTAAACCTCTTCAACCTACATCGTTGCTTTGCGTAAACCTCTTCGACCCACTTCGACCCACTTAGTTGCTTTGCGTAAACCTCTTCAACCCACTTCGAACCACTCTGTTGCTTTGCGTAAACCTCTTCAACCTACATCGTTGCTTTGCGTAAACCTCTACGACCCACTTCGACCCACTTCGACCCACTTCGTTTATTCTTCAAGCTATCATCATTAAGTAAAAACATGATAAGCCTGCTCGCCGTCTTTGGCTGTGACATAATCAATTCAAATCCATTCCCCCTTAACTTGAATTCGGTTACATGGCTCCAGCCTTTAAGACTGCTCGCCGTCTTTGGGAGTAACTTGACCTTGAACTTGGTTACATAGCTTTGGACAGCAATTTGGCTGCTCGCCGTCTTTCGCAGTAAAAAAAGATTACCAGGAAATTGCAAGACGCGAACACCGTCTTTGGCACTAACACAATCAATTAAAATCCATTCCCCCTTTTACTTCACCTTGGTTACATGGCTCCAGCCTTTAAGGCTGCTCGCCTTCTTTGGCTTTGCTTAACTTGAACTTGAACTTGGTTACATAGCTCCAGCCGGCGATATGGCTGCTTGCCGTCTTAGGCAGTAAAAACAATCTTACCAGGAAAATGTAACCGCGAACATCGTCTTTGCCTGTAACATAATAATTTCAAATCCATTCCCCCTTTACTTCAACTTGGTTACATGGCTCCAGCCTTTAAGGCTGCTCGCCGTCTTTGGCAGTAACTTGAACTTGAACTTGGTTACATAGCTCCAGCCAGCAATTTGGCTGCTCTCCGTCTTTGGCAGTAAAAACACCTCACCAGGAAAATGTGAGCGCGAACACCATCTTTGGCAGTAACATAATAAATTCAAATCCATTCCCCCTTTACTTCACTTTGGTTACATGGCTCCAGCCTCTGAAGCTGCTCGCCGTCTTTGGCTTGACTTGACTATAACTTGAACTTGGTTATATAGCTGCAGCCAGAAATTTGGCTGTTCGCCATCTTCGGCAATAAAAACAGATTACCAGGGAAATGTAAACACAAACACCGTCTTTGGCAGTAACATAATCAATTCAAATCCATTCCCGCTTTACTCGAACTTGGTTACATGGCTCCAGCCTTGAAGGCTGCTCGCCGTCTTAGGTAGTAACATAATCAATTCAAATGCATTCCCCCTTTGCTTGAACTTGGTTACATGGCTCCAGCCTTTCAGGCTGCTCGCCGTCTTTGTCTTAACTTGAACTTGAACTCGGTTACATAGCTCCAGCCAGCAATTTAGCTGCTCGCCGTCTTAAATGGAAAATGTAACCGCGAACACTGTCTTTGGCTGTTACATAATCAATTCAAATCCATTCCTTTTTTACTTGAACTTGGTTACATGGCTCCAGCCTTTAAGGCTGCTTGCCGTCTTTGGCTGTATACTTGAGGTTGAACTTGGTTCAAAGCTCCAGCCAGCAATTTGGCTGCTCGTCGTCTTTGGCAGTAAAATAGAAAATGTAACCGCGAACATCGTCTTAATCTGTAACATAATCCATTCAAATCCATTCAAATCCATTTGCAAATCCTTTCATAAAATCCAGTAATCAAATCAATATGCAAATCCATTATTATCCATATCCCAAATCAAAATTCAAATCCATTCAAATCAATTAAAATCCATATGGCTGTAACATAATCAATTCTCCCTTTGCAGGACTATTAGAGCCTTTAGCCAAGATTACGTTGCACTCATGGAGACCAGGAAAATGTAAATGCGAACACCGTCTTTGGCTGTGGCATAATCAATTCAAATCCATTCCCTTCTTTGCAGGACTATTAGAGCCTCTAGCCGAGATTACGACGCACTCATTGAGGCCTCCTGCCCTGCAGATGCTGGGGCTGTGCTGCGGTAAGTGAATAAACACATACATCATAAATTAAAATGCATAAATAAATATGGTATATACATATAAATATATTTAAATGAATACAAAATATAGGCCTTATCAAGAGGCGTGAGGTTGAGGCCTCCTGCCCTGCAGATGCTGGGGCTGTGCTGCGGTAAGTAATGAAAGTAAATACAGATATAATGCATGTGTATACATGTATATATATATATATATATATATATATATATATATAGAGAGAGAGAGAGAGAGAGAGAGAGAGAGAGAGAGAGAGAGAAAGAAAGAGAGATCACGACGCACTGATTGAGGCCTCCTGCCCGGCAGCTGCTGGGGCTGAGCTGCGGTAAGTAAATAAACACATATATAATAATTTCAAATACATAAATAAATATGGTATATACATATAAAAATATTTATGATACAATCATGTTATTTGTATACATAAATTTAAATGAATTTAAAGCAAAATGGAGGCCTTACGGTATTACGAGGCTTGAGGTTGAGGGGGCCAGTCTGTTTGCTTGCACTGGGGCCGACCGCCAATATTTGCGCCAAGTCTACCTTCTACCAGCATCATTTCTTTCTTGTTTACGGGGGGGTAACCAGGGGTAGACGCATCTCATCAAACCTAGCCCTTTGTGACCAAGGAAAAAAGACAGAGGAAGACACGTGTACCGCCATCCTTGTATCTACCATGCCAGCACTGACAACCACCACATGTACCATCATTACATGCACTATCATCCGTGTACCACCACCACCACCACCTCCCCCCACCACCACCACTAAAAAAGACAGAGGAAGACACGTATACCGCCATCCTTATACCTACCATGCAAGCACTGACTACCACCACATGTACCATCATTACATGCACTATCATCCGTGTACTTCCACCACCACAACCACAACCATCACTGCCACCACCTCCCCCCCCTCCCCACCACCACCACCACCACTAAAAGAGACAGAGGAAGACACGTGTACCGCCATCCTTGTACCTACCATGCCAGCACTGACAACCACCATCCGTGTACCATGGATGTTTTCCCTGCTATATATAGCAATCGCTACTTTTTACCCCGTTCTGCCCTAAATGGCCCTAATTTGCCCTTAATGACGCTATACCAGGATATAAAAATATAAATAAAGACATTTGTATGTATGCCCTACATGGCCCTAAAAACCAGCTAAAACTATAAAAAGCTATAAAATGCTATAAAACGCTGTCCTCGGAGGTGGTCTAAAACCATGAAGCTAGAAAAAACCTACTTCCAGGTTTGAAAAAACAGTCCCTGCCGTGTACCTACCGTCCAAGCACCGAGATGATGGGTGTGGTAGTGTGGTGTGTGTGTGTGTGGTGGTGTGGTGTGAGTGTGTGGTGTGGTAGGGTAGTGTGTGTGGTGGTGTGGTGGTATGTGTATTAGGGTGGCTTGTACCTTCCCAACAAGCACCGAGATGATGGGTATGGGTGTGGTGGTGTGGTGTGTGTGTGTGGTGTGTGTGGGTGTGTGGTGTGGTAGGGTAGTGTGTGTGGTGGTATGTGATATATTAGGGTGGCTTGTACCTACCATCTAAGCACCGAGATGATGGCTATGAGTGTGGTAGTGTGGTGTGGGTGTGTGGTGTGGTAGGGTAGGGTAGTGTGAGTGGTGGTGTGGTGGTATGTGATGTATTAGGGTGACTTGTACCCACCATCTAAGCACCGAGCGTACGACGCACTCATTGAGGCATCCTGTGCAGCAAATACTAGCACTGTTTTATTTGTGCAACGCGTCACCATTCCTTTGCTGCATGTCTGCACCACCTTCACCACCCTCACCATCATGCCCATGCACAGGGCCCCCACCGTCACCATCACTACCATCACCATCATCACCACCACCATCACCACCACCATCACCACCCAAACCACCATCTCCACCCTCATCACCACACATCACCACCATCACTACCATCACCATCATCACCACCACCATTACCACCCTCACCATCATCCCCCTCACACTGTCATCCCCATCCCCATGCCCAGGGCCCCCACCATGACACAAGGCTTGGCCCCTTTCTGCAAGGACACCTTCGCTGGCACTTGCAGCATGAAAGTGTGGCGCAAGGTGGCGGGTGCACGGGAACTGAACCCATTCATTGATGCTACCACTACAACAGCGGCTCTTGAGGTGGGCAGGGGGACAAGGTCGGGGGGGGAGGGGGGATGTGGTGGTTTGGTGTGTGTGTGTGGGGGGGGGGGGGGGGGGGGGGGGGGGGGGGGGCTGTGTGCGGGTGTGTGTGTTTGTGGGGGGGGGGACTGGGGGAGGAGGGAGTTAAGGGGGGAGGGGGCTGTGAACGTGTGTGTGAGTGTGGGGAGGGGTACAGTGTGGGGAGGGAGACTGTGTGCGGGTGTATGTTTGTGGGGAGGGGCACACACACACACACCACACACATGCACACACACACACACATACACACACCACACACACACATGCACATACACACATACATACATACGTACACGAAACACACACCACACACGCATGCACACAAACACTCACACACCCCTTGCTTGCACTGTATAGGTGGGAGGTGGCCCATGGTGGGGCACCTGGTCAGCTAGGGCTGAAATGATGGAACCTTTCAAGACCATGATTCAGGCCCCCATTGACATAGCGGCCTTAGCAGCCTTGGTCCCTAAGGACTTCCAGCCTCCAGGTCTGTAGACCTAGACAGGAAATCAAAATCGGGGGGCAGCCCGTTCGTTTGCGCTGGGGGCAGCCAGCAATAAAAACCTATAATTGGACATTAATACGAGCTGCCACCGGACGTGGGAGTGAAGGAACCCTCCCGTCTACATGTACCTTGCATACTGGAGAATGGCTACTATGTTGGGTTTGATTGGTTTCGCAGACCGCAACTGCACCTGAGCTCGGACTGCTGCGCGAGTTGTGATCTGTCTGCGGTGATCTGGCAGCAATGATCTGTCTGCAGCGATCTGTCTGCTGTGATCTGTCTGCTGTGATCTGTCTGCGGTGATCTGTCTTTGTTGATCTGTCTGCGGTGATCTGCCTGCTGTGATCTGTATGCGGTGATCTGTCTGCAGTGATCTGCCTGCTGTGATCTGTCTGCAGTGATCTGCCTGCTGTGATCTGTCTGCAGTGATCTGCCTGCTGTGATCTGTCTGCAGTGATCTGTCTGCCGTGATCTGTTAACGGTGATCTGCCTGCGATGATCTTTCTGCGGTGATCTGTCTGGGGTGATCTGTCTGCAGTAATCTGTCTGCGGTGATCTGTCTGCAGTGATCTGTCTGCGGTGATCAGGAGGGAGGGAAGGTCCCTACCTGTTCCAAGGCGGCAAGTCTGAAATTTGTGAACCTGGCCAGTGCTCGAACTGCAGACCCATCTGATTAGTGCTGGGTACTACTATAGTAATGATAACGCCTGGTGGGGCGTGGTATTAAGGGAACCCGTCGTTCGCGGGCAGAGAACGGTCTACCACCTCAACTGGACAGGCTACCATCGCGGTTGACAACAACCTGCAACGCTCAGGGCGACCGTAGGGGGAATCGAACCCCCGACCCTGCTTCGTTTCAGCAATTTGGTGTATCACTAGACCAATCTATATCAACGAAACAGGCTAATAATACAATACCATACTGGAGAATGGATGATATGTTGGGTTTATTTGGTTAATCAAGTCCTAATAAAAAAAAACGCCTGGAGGGGCGTGGTGTTAAGGGGACCTTACGCCGCAGCTGGGGAAAGTCACCATAGCAGACAAAGTAAGTGTCAAGTAAGTCAGTCCTAATAAATACCTGTATGTATGCATGTTACTGTCCAGGGGTAGGCCAAATAGGCTAAAGGGACTTGCCCAACCGTATAGGAAGGGCGTAAAAGAAAAATAACTGATGAACTGAACCCCAAACAACCGTTTAACCGACTGGGGACCTGAAATCCCTTTATGTTGCACAGCTTTTCTTTGGAGCTGTTTATATCCTTCCGTCTTCGGGGCCTATAAAGATCATTTTATCCTATTCCTTCCGTCTTCGGGGCTTTTCTGAGAAGTTGAGTGCTTGGCCCAGTGCAAGCAAACGGGCTGGTCCCCTGAACCCTACGCCGCGTAGCAAGGCGTGCTATTTATTTATGTATGTTTTCAGATGTATTGATTTATTTATCCCTTTCTATCTTAGAGCTTTTCTTTTGCGCTTGGCTCAGAAGACTCTGTGGAGATTGTTTGATTTTGAGACGGGAGTTTATATCGGTATGCTATCGTATACACACGAATCATTTGCAAACACGGCAAAAGGGGTTTAGTCAAAGGGCTGCTTCTGTGTGTTCGGGCCAAAACATGGAGCAGGTCGTTCGACGGGCGTCTTGCCAACATTTGTGCCGTAGCATGGCAGTACAGCCATACAGGGCAGTACACGGTTTGGAATTGTCCTACCTTTAAAACCGGCACACTGCGATTCAACTTCAGCCTAAGAGGAGATCGATTGATGGTGTGGCGGTATTTCTATGGGTCATTATAATTGAGTATTTATTTGACGTTTCTACATCTGTATGCTACTCAGTACTGTAGAACTGTAGTACTGTTACAAGCAATTACAAGATACAAGGAGAATGTGTATAATTAAATGATCACTGTAGCACGAACTCTGGGCCCCCGTCAGTAAAATGATTATTTGGGGTTCAGTTGGGATTCACCAATGCCTTTTATTTGAAGCCCTTCCTATCACGGTTGGGCAAGTCGCTTTAGCCTGTTTGGTCTACCCCTGGACTGTAACATAGGCGCATACATATAGGGAGAGATAAGTCTTCGGGGACTCCAACTCTGCATCGTGAGTCACATTACTCACATCCGAGTTTAAAACATGCGTCTGCTTAGAAACACACAGTGCATAGAACAACCCTGTTTCTAACGTGTAGCTCTTGAAGACGGCCACGCTTGTGAGGCTGGGTTTGGCTTGGAATTTAATTGAAATTGTCCCGCCTTGCAAGTTGCACCGGTGTGTGGAGTAGAAGGAACCTCCCTGTTCGCTTGCGCTGGGGAAGGTTGTTAATGTAAGATTGTTACAACGGCATAGGCTCGATAGAGGAGAAGATGCTATTAAGCGCAACAGGCGCAATCATATAGAATAGATATGTGTACTGCAGGGTACTGCAGTCACGTGCAGGCCACAGCTAGCCTGAGGCCTGGCGGCAGGCAACACGGTACCAGGAGGGAAAGGTACCGGTGTGCATTATGCCGACTCAGAGACTGATATATAAATCAGTCAATAACATCCCCCCCAATTCAAGGTATTCTTGAGCTCAAGAATTCCTGGAATTAACTGAGGGGCATAAGAAAATTAAAATATTAAAACTAGGGAGACTTTGTTAATTTCTAGTAGCTGAAAGGGAGAAATCACTTTAGCAGGGGTCTTCAAAGAAATGTCAGTCTTCTGGGGTAGCTGGCTAGGTAAGTGGCACTGCAGGTAGGCTGCAGGCTAAGTTGCAGAAAGGCTACTGAGGAGGTGCAAGGAAACTGCAGGTAAGCTGCAGGCTAGGTAGCAGAGAGGCTGCTGAGAAGGTGTAAGGAAACTGCAGGTAGGCTGCAGGCTAGAGCAGATAGGCTGCTATGGGAAGCTGGGGAAGGAAAGTCCAGGCTTGGTGAAGGCTTGTGAAGATATCCTTGGCTACGAGAAGTTGCATGATTCGAGACTAGAGGATTTGTCTTTAGACATGATGTCTGGACTAGTCCCCCCATAATTTGGGTGAGCTACATAAGGTAGATCCTAAATTAAAGCATAGACATCAAGAAGAGACTAGAGGAATTCTAAATTCAGAAGGGGTGCGGCCTGTGGAAGTACATGGGGCAGTACAGTAGGCAGGTAATCTAAAAAATTCTAGAGTGTTCAAGTCTATCCAAAAGATGAAGAGCAATGTTTGTAACTGAATTAAGTGCCTGGCTTGCTGGGGAAGCCATCAAGGTCAAGTTGCTGGCAGATCTGGGCAAAGAACTGGTCAAATGACTTGGGAGCTAGGCTGGGGGGGGTAAGAATGTTGATAAAGGTGAAGTCCATGGGGCTCCAGTTCATGCTGAGGTGGTTGACACATAGCACTTTGCCTCCAGGATGTGCACAGCTCCTGGGGTCCATGATCATCTTAGGTCTGAATGAGAGTGTGTGAGCATGTGCATTGACCATGGCAGCTTGGAGACAAATGGCCCACTGTAGAGTGGGTCTGGCTGTGGTAGAAACAGTGGGGTAGGCTTGCACCATTTGCTGGAGTCTGCTGTTGTGCTTGATGATAGGACTGCAGGCATCAGATGGCTCCTTGTGCATTGACCTGTGTGGGAACTGTTCCCTTTCAGAAGCCAGCAGGGTAGGAAACTTGCTGGTGAATGCTGTGATGAGCTTGGACAGTGGAGGCCTGGGCTTGATGTTGAAAGCTGGTGAAGCAGGCCTGCTGTTCAGGTGGTGTAGGGTGCATCCAAATCGTGTGAGACTAAGGCTGGAGTTGTTGGAGAAGTGGATGTGGTTGACATTCTGATTAACTTCTCCCAGTGGTAGTCCAATGTCTGGTGACCTGTTGAACAGTATCCATTGGTCCCAGGCAGTTGCTGTGTCTAGATCAGATGGCTTGAGTGGCCCGTCCCCATCTATGGGGCCATCATATTCCTCATAGTTGGTCCTGATCTGGTCACTGAGGAGTTCCATCTCTGCTCTGGCTCGTTGTAGGCCCAGGTTGTCCAGCTGTTGTTGGAGGGCTGGAGTGGTTTCTGGAGGGTCATCTACTCCTAGTCCAGGGTCATCTTGGGGCTTGTGTACCTCTGGATGGATGAGCTCTGGCATGTCATCACTGTCAGTATCATCAACAGAGTCTTCCAGATTGCATGCAGTGGAAGGGGAATGGTACTGGCAGATAGGGGGAGGATGGTCCTGGAGGTCTTGGTCTGCCTCCACATGAGTGGGTGGGTACTGCCCTATCTCAGAATCAGTGTGGGGTGCAGATGGAGCAGAAGTAGAGGTGAAGTCCTGGAGGTCTTGATCTGCCTCCACATGAGTGGGTGGGTACTGCCCTATCTCAGAATCAGTGTGGGGTGCAGATGGAGCAGAAGTAGAGGTGAAGTCCTGGAGGTCTTGATCTGCCTCCACATGAGTGGGTGGGTACTGCCCTATCTCAGAATCAGTGTGGGGTGCAGATGGAGCAGAAGTAGAGGGGAAGTCCTGGAGGTCTTGATCTGCCTCCACATGAGTGGGTGGGTACTGCCCTATCTCAGGAACAGTGTGAGGTGCAGATGGATCAGAAGTAGAGTGGGGAACCTGGCATTCTTGATCAGCTCTACTGGGGGAGGTCTCATGAGTGGGTGGGTACTGCCCTGTCTCAGAGTCAGTGTGAGTTGATGGAGGCTTGGTAACCATCATGATGTAGGCAATGGTAGGGTCCACAGGGATAGAGGGATTACTGGCAGTGACTGGTGAAGTTTGGGTAAGGTAGAGTCCATGCCTTTTGGGGCATGAGAGGAGCAGTTTGGTACCAGATGGTCTTGGGATGGAGAGTGTGGCTTGAGTCTTGGACAGGTGAACTTGGAGGTCTGGGCACAGGCTGGTGGCTGCATGAATGCTAATGATGTTGGGCATGTTGCAGTCAGCAAGAAGTACATTGTTCAGGATGATCAGAGTCCTGCCATGGCCCTTGATCTTGGCCTTCCCTATCTGCTTGCAGAGGATAGGTGGAGAGTCTTGATCTGCCAGCTGCAGCCTAATAGGCTGTTGGAGGTCCTGAATGTCATGCAGATGGGAGATGTTACTTGTTGCATGAGAGTGTGCTGCAGTATCTATGATCCATTCTGTCTGCAGTGCTGCCTGGAAAACTTCTCCATCTTCTATAGTGCATTCATCATCAGCACTTATCTGTCCAAAGAATGCTGTATTAGCCAGGGGGTCAGGTGGCAAGGCAAATGAAACAGACTTGCCTCTGGTTGGTGTAGCAAATCTCATGGGCTGGAGGTTGTCCTCATCCAGTGCCAGGGACAGGAAGTTGTGTTCTTCACCCTCACTGCCAGAGTTGGAGGTGGACTGATCACCATCAGCAACATGGGCATGGCGTCCCCTGCTTGGGTATCTTCTTAGACGCCTCCTGTCTGGACTGGTCTTCTTGGGAGTCTTCTTGTCGTCAGGATCCTTGTCATCTCCTGATCTGTTCTTGGGAGGTGACTTAGATCCATGGTCAGCTTCATCTGAGTCAGCTGGCCTGAAAGCCAGATCAGTGTCCTCACTGGTGCAGTCTCTGGAGCTATGGCCTATTCCCCCACAGTTCCAGCAGGTCATCTTCTTGTAGGAGATGGTCCTGTCTCTGAATGGGAGGTGCTTGCTGTTGAATGGCTTCCTGGCCCTGTAAGCTGCAGCTGCCATCTCAGCCTCTTCAGGAGATGGTGCAGGGTCAACTTGCTTCACTAAGCACCAGTTGAATAGGGCACTTTGGAGCATAGCAAAAGTGGTGACAGCAGTGGGGTTGAACTGATTGATATACCCATCATATTCAGAGCGGGAGTTCAGTCCCTTGACAATAAGGTTTGGGAAGGTGCTGGTAGAGACGATGTGGGTGCCTTGAATCTTGGGAATCTGGGAGTACATATCAGCTGCCCTAGAGAGGTATGTCTGCAGGGATTCAGTGGAAGTCATACGTAGTCCCATTATGGCAGTCAGGGTGGTATGCTCTAGCCTGCTGCCTTCCTCAGAGTACAGGGCATCTAGAAACCTGAAGGCTCTAGTGGCCATATCTGTGTTAGCATGAATGGCCTGCTGGATCGGATCTGATACATGATCTATGATGATCTTGAAGGCCTTGTTGTTCTTCCAGGTGGAGATCCTGTTGGGGACACCACGAGCCGGAGCAGCCGGAACAGCCGGATCAGCAGCCGCAACAACAGGGTAAGTAATGTCATCAGCAGGGTAACCATCAGAGTCGGCAGGCTCGCCAGCGACCACCGCTTGTTGGCAGTCGAAAGCAATGGCAATGGTATCCCTATCTGATTTGAGGGCGAGGAGTATATTCTGCCTGGCGCAGCGCCAGTTGTAGAGGTTGTTACCGGTGAATATACGGGGAGGTTGCATGGTGAGGTCTTCTGTGTAGGAGTCTTGGCGTTGTAGGTCGGAGTGTTGGGATAGGGGGAGTTACGAGGGCGGGGCAGGGGAAGAGGGGATGGAGTGTGTGTGGGAATCGGCGATCCAAAGGGATCCAGCGGATTACCGGGGGGTGAACGTTGCCAAGCGGCAATGTTCGACGACAGAAGCTTCTCTTAAGCTGGGGTCGTAGACAAATTGATCGTCTGAGATCAATACAGCACGGTGTGGGTCTCGGTGAGGGCGTCGTCCTATACTCACTTCATAGATTTCGGTGACTTGTGGTCGCTCTTGCTTGCTCCAGTCGTAGGACGCAGTGGCAGATCCAAGAAGTCTTGGTAGGAAGCGGCAGGCGGAGCAGCGGGAAGTAGGATCCGCACAGGGAGTCCAGGTGCTTAGTTGTATGTATGTATGTATGTATGTATGTATGTATGTATGTATGTATGTATGTATGTATGTATGTATGTATGTATGTATGTATGTATGTATGTATGTGTGTAAGTTAAAACTCGGGCCTTCGACAACTAAGCACAGCGGGACTAAAAAGTGTATTGTATGTATGTATGTAAGTTAAAACTCGGGCCTTCGACAAGTCAGAGGGGAACTGAATCCGTACGCGGAAATCAGCGGCTGTTCTTCGTTGGCGTCTAAAGATGGCGCACATAACCTGTTAATGTAAGATTGTTACAACGGCATAGGCTCGATAGAGGAGAAGATGCTATTAAGCGCAACAGGCGCAATCATATAGAATAGAGATGTGTACTGCAGGGTACTGCAGTCACGTGCAGGCCACAGCTAGCCTGAGGCCTGGCGGCAGGCAACACGGTACCAGGAGGGAAAGGTACCGGTGTGCATTATGCCGACTCAGAGACTGATATATAAATCAGTCAATAACAAAGGTTACTGTGGGTTGGACCTTCGCAGCCCGTATTGAATCTGTTGTAATCTGATCAGATGACTATGGTTCAAACCATCGTTGACGACATAACGCCAAATCCTGAACTGCCCCATGGAATGGAACCCTCCGGTGCGATGTCTTACTCAGTATTTAGATGCTGCCCTTGGCGGCCCCTGTAACTTCACATAATTGATTACAATGCCTGTCGGTCTTCAATGTCTGCTAACCGTCTCCAGGTGGGGTAAACTTGGGAAGTATAAACACTACAACACCACACTCCTGAGTGCAGATTGCAATCAGATGGATATAGACAGTTTAAAGACATGTCAGAGTGTGCGCGCCAATTCTTTTTTAAGAGTGGCAACGCCATTCAAACTGAATCCTCGGCATCGCTGGTTTGTTTAGGGAGACCCACCTTCTGGGGTGAAAAACATACAACAAAAAGTTTGGCTTTGATCGGCTACATTAAGTTTCAGCCTCCAGGCTGGTCTCTGTCTGTGGCGTCTCTGTCGCAGACGCTAACCACTGCGTGCCTCTCCCTCTAGGAATTGACAAGGATGGGCACCATACTACCTGCTATATCTGGCTATATATTCATCGAAATGAAAAATGTGCTTTTTCTTTTAAAGCTCTCCCTATCACGGATGGACAAGTTCCTTGAGCCTATTTTGCATACCCCTGGGCTGCAATATACATACTAGGAATTGACACGGATTATTACCGGCTACATAGTTATTTAAATGAAAAACAGGTGAACGCAAGGAGCATAACCGAAGCAGTGGTGCTTATCCATTTACATGTTTTGTTTGGGTCCGGCCCAGGGTACTCCAAAGCGCGTGCGGCAGCTCGATTTTGCGCACGCTTTTTGAGCCCCACTGCGCGCTTTGCGCAGTTTTTTCACCCCCCTGTGGGCGCAGCGCGCAGTTTTTGCACTACAAAGCGCTGACAAATTTGACGTTAGTGCGCTTCAAGCGCTGACCAGTTTGACAAAATGTATTACCCTGGTCCGGCCGAGTGCACTCCTGGTCCGGTCAGTCAGTGACCTAAGACGGCCAGCCAGCTAGTGGCTGGGACCGCCAGCCAGCTAGTGCACTACAGTAGTAGCAAGCAGTAGGGTCTACTATTGCCTTCTGTCTAAATGTTCGCAAGCTCCGGCTGCGACTATCTTATCTTGTAACGAGAACAACCACCGAGTCTGCAGTCCCTGCATTCTACTAAACGGAGCATAACCCGAGCAGTGGTGCTTATCTATTAAAATGTTTCGCATTTCATTATTTTTTGCTGTCCCGTCCTCAATCACTTGCTGCTTATGAATAGTTGTGCCAGCATTGCATCTGTCACCATTGTCGTGGGACACTTGTTCATTGCGACAGCTACGCGAGTTGCCAGCTGGTGCTTACACTGCATAGGATTACGGATGGGTGGGTGGGTGAGTTGGTGAGTGGGACGCTTGTTCAAGGTGACGGCTAGGCGAGTGGCCAGCTGGTGCTTACACAGCATAGGATTACGGATGGGTGGGAGGGTGTGCGGGTGGGTGGGTGAGCGAGTCGCCAGCTGGTGCTTACACTGCATAGGACTACAAATGGGTGAGAGGGTGTGCGGGTGGGTGGGTGGGTGGGTGGGTGGGTGGGTGAGCAAGTCGCCAGCTGGTGCTTCCACTGCATAGGATTACGGATGGGTGAGAGGGTGGGTGTGTGGGTGTGTGGGTGAGAGGGTGGGTGGGTGGGTGAGAGGTGTGGCTAGGCGAGTCGCCAGCTGGAGCTTACACTGCATAGGATTATGGATGGGTGAGAGGGTGGGTGGGTGGGTGGGTGAGAGGTGTGGCTAGGCGAGTCGCCAGCTGGAGCTTACACTGCATAGGATTACGGATGGGTGAGAGGGTGGGTAGGTGGGTGAGAGGTGGGTGAGTGTTGTCCTGTTGAATGCAGCGGAGGTGGTGGAGGCGGTGGAGGTGGTGGTGATGAAGGAATTGTTTGGAGGTTACTCATTGCAGGTTGATGTGGGGTGTGTTGTGTTGGTTGTGTTGGGGGGTGTGTGGGGGTGTGTGTGTGTGGGGGGGCGTGGTTGTGTGTTGTGGGGGGAGGTGTGTGGTGGTGTGTGTGTGTAGTGGGTGTGTGTGTGAGTGGTGTGTGTGTGTGTGTGTGGTGTGGTGTGTGGTGGTTGGGTGTGTGTGTGTGTGTGTGTGTGTGTGGTTGGTGGTGTGTGGTGAGTGTGGTGTGTGTGTGTGGGGGTGTGTGGGTGTGGTTGTTTTGTGTGTGTGTGTGTGTGGGTGGTTTGGTGTGTGTGTGGTGGTGTGGTGTGTGTGGGGGTGTGTTGTGTGTTATGTTTTTGGTTTGTGGGTTGTGTATTTTTTTTGTTTGTGTTTTGTTTTGTGTGTTTTGGTGTGTCGGGGTGGTGTGTGTGGTGTTTTTGTGTGGGGGGGTGGCGGTGTGGTGGCGTGGTCCCTGGTGGGTGTGTGTGTGTGTGATGGTTTGTATGTGTGTGTGGTGTGTTTGGTTTGTGTGTGTAGTTGTGATCGCTGTTTGTGTGGTGTTTGTGTGCTGTGTTGTGTGGTGATCGCTTTGTGTGTGTTTGTGGGGGGGGGGAGGATTGTGTGGGTTTGCTGGGTGGTGCTGGTTGTGCTGGGTGTTTGTGTGGTGTGGTGTGGTGTTGTGTGGTGTGTGTGTGTGATGGTGTAGTGTGTGTGTGTGTGTCGGGGGGGGGCGGTTGGGGGGTGGGGCGGGGGGCGGCGGGTGGTGTGTGGGGTGTGGGGGTTGTGTGAGTTGTGGTGTGTTGTTGTGGTGGTGGTTGTGTTGTTTTTATGTTTTTGTGAATTGTCTCGTGTGTAGTATGTGTTGTGGTGTGTGTGTGGGTGTGTGGTTTTTCACGTGTGTGTGTTGTGGGGGGGGTGAGGCAGGGTAGATGAGTGTGGATGTGGGTGAGTGTGCTGTTGGTGAAATAGCGAAAGTTCAAATAAGAGGGGTGTGGGCGGGTGGGGTGGGGGGGTGAGGCAGGGTAGATGAGTGTGGATGTGGGTGAGTGTGCTGTTGGTGAAATAGCAAAAGTTCAAATAAGAGGGGTGTGGGTGTGGGTGTGGAGGAGGCAGGGTAGATGAGTGTGGATGTGGTGTTGGCAGCTCAGGTGTGTGAGTGTGTGTGTGGGGGGGGGGGGAGGGGGGGGGGGGGGGGGGGGGGGCAGCAGAGTAGATGAGTGTGGATGTGGTGTTGGCAGCTCAGGTGTGTGTGTGTGTGTGTGTGTGTGGTGGTGCTCAGGTGTGGGTGTGTGGGTGTGTGGGTGTGTGGATGGGGGGGGACCATTTCCCCAACCAATCTGACTCACGTGAATTGACTCGCTCCGACAAACAACGTCATAGAAGAATGCGTGGCATGAGCAGTAGTGAGTCGGGCACACTAGGTAGCTGTCATGAGGATTCTTCTTGCTCGCCACCTACAGAGCATGTGAGAACGGTATTTGTATTCTTCTTGCTCGCCACCTACAGAGCATACAATAATGCAGCATAAGTTTAAGTTTGAGACCCCATAGGTTTGAGTTGTAATGAGATGAGAAGATAGTCCCATGAATCCAATAGCAACAAAAACCGTAAAGACGACGATGTCTACAGAGCATGTGATAACCGTATTTGTATTCTTCTATCCGCCTGCACGCATATGTGTGGAATATCAGAAGGGATGCTTTTTTCTTTTGTGGAATATTTGTATTCTTCTATCCGCCTGCACGCATATGTGTGGAATATCAGTAGGGATGCTTTTTTCTTTTTACGCCATTCCTATACGGTTCGGCAAGTCCCTTTAGCCTATTTGGCCTACCTCTGGACTGTGACATACATACATACAGGGATGTCAATATCATACCGGTCCCCAAGATTATCAGGCGATATATGATACAAGATGTATGTATGTATGTATGTATGTATGTTTGTTATAGTCCAGGGATAGTCCAGGGGTATGCTGCCTGTCTTTGCTTTGCCGGCAGACGGTGAGCAGACTGAAGGCTAGTAGTACAGCAAAAGTACAGACCATACATAGACCATATAAACAAAGTAAAACCCTAAACCTAACCCCCAACCTACACCAAAAACCCAACCTTAAACCCAGCCTAACCCAAAACCCAACCTAAAAACTAAAACCTAGAACCCAACCTAGAACCCAATAGACCATGTAAACAAACTAAAACCCAAACCTGGCCCCGTTGTCCGAGGGGTGGTCTCACCGTATAAGCTTTGCGCCCACTACCTTCTGCTTGGTAGCATGTCACTGCGCACTCGTCAACAAATTGTAATGCGCTCAGCATACTTTTACCGTGGAGGTGATACAGGCTGTTGCAAGGCAGTGATTGGAAGAGGTTTCAAATTGTAGGGAAGTAGAGAGAGGTTGCAAGTCAGTGATTGGAAGAGGTTTTAAATTGTAGGGAAGTAGAGAGAGGTTGCAAGTCAGTGATTGGAAGAGGTTTTAAATGGTTGGGAAGTAGATAGAGGTTACAAGGCAGTGATTGCAAGAGGCTTCAAATTGTTGGGAAGTAGCGAGAGGTAGCGAGAGGCTTCAAATTGTTGGGAAGTAGCAAGAAGTAGCGAGAGGCTTCAAATTGTTGGGAAGTAGCAAGAAGTATCGAGAGGCTTCAAATTGTTGGGAAGTAGCAAGAAGTATCGAGAGGCTTCAAATTGTTGGGAAGTAGCAAGAAGTAGCGAGAGGCTTCAAATTGTTGGGAAGTAGCGAGAGGTAGCGAGAGGCTTCAAATTGTTGGGAAGTAGCAAGAAGTAGCGAGAGGCTTCAAATTGTTGGGAAGTAGCAAGAAGTAGCGAGAGGCTTCAAATTGTTGGGAAGTAGCAAGAAGTAGCGAGAGGCTTCAAATTGTTAGGAAGTAGCAAGAGGTAGCGAGAGGCTTCAAATTGTTGGGAAGTAGCAAGAAGTAGCGAGAGGCTTCAAATTGTTGGGAAGTAGCGAGAGGTAGCGAGAGGCTTCAAATTGTTGGGAAGTAGCGAGAGCTCAAGATGGTGAGGGGGAGGCAGGCCATAGATCCTGCCAAATACAATTGCAGATCAAAAGGCAGGGGAGGGGAGGTATGGTAGGTTGGTTGGTTGATAGGTGCGGGTGGGGTGTGTGGGGCGATGTGTCAGGTGAATATTACACACTTTACCTGCGCTTGTATGTAGTGCCTTCACCGTGATTGGAAGATGTTTCAAATTGTTGGGAAGTAGAGTGAGGTTGCAAGGCAGTGATTGGAAGACGTTTTAAATTGTTGCAAAGTAGATAGAGGTTGCAGAATATTGTTGAGGTCACAGGACTATTGATTGGGCTTGCTTGTATGGCACTGCAGGGTACTGTATGGTAAAAGCTTGTTAGTATGGCACTGAGCACTACTGGTGTACGACATGTGTGACAGCCCAGCACAACCCTACCTGCTTAGCACTTTTAGAGCTTATGAGATGAGACATGCTGAGATTCTCTACTGCACGTACTGGGTGAGCACTAGTAGAATATTACACACTCGACCTGCACTTGTATGTAGTGCCTTTACCGTGATTGGAAGACGTTTCAATCTGTTGGGAAGTAGAGAGAGGTTGCAAGGTAGTGATTGGAAGAGGCTTCAAATTGTTGCGAGGTAGAAAGAGGTTGCAGAATATTGCTGAATATGCGTACAGGTGGAGCACTAGTAAGGCGTAAACATGGGCAGAATATGCAGTGCACCGCTCTCCTTGGTACAAATCGCCATCATAAGGGTGAAGACAGTTTAAAGATGTGGGCAAAGCTTTTCTTTTTGGCTATGAGCAGCAGATTCTAGGCAGATCCTCTGACTGGCTATGCAGACTAACCTGTAGCACCCTATATACCTATAGTGCACATGGAAGCTGACACAAGCAAATGTCCAGAACTGCTGAACCAGTTGGGCGCACCACAGTTGCTGGCTCAGGGAGCTGCCAAGAAGCTGCTAAGAAAAGCCGAAAAGAAAAGCCCTGGATGTGGGCAGGTCCAACAAGGCGCACCTGAGGAGCATATCATCTGGAACTGATTGTAGGGAAACCACAGCCACAGAGGAAGCAAGCAGAAAAACACATTTGTCAGTAAATTTGTGTAATTACGGGGATGATGATGCTTGCATGATGATGATGGATCTAAGGAAGTAGCAGGAACTGAAGGCATATGCTGATCAACGGAAAAATTGAGTGCTACTAGACAGTGGGGCTTAAACTTGTAGAGAATGTTTGGAGCAGAGAACATTGATGACATGCTACATGTGCATCTACCTCAACAATTATGTTCTGCTCGGGAATGTATGGTTTGTGAAAGCTCATAACGATGCATTGTGTTATAATTGGACTGGACTGGATTATTCACTTGCAGCAAACATGTTTACTTAAGTTTGGTTTATGGTTGTTGTGGTTTGGTATGGTTTTGGTATGGTTTTGTTTTTGTTTTGTTTTGGTTTTGTTTTGGTTTTGGTTTTGGTTTGGCATGGTTGGTCTGGGTTGGTCTGGGTTGGTCTGGGTTGGTTTGGTTCGGGATGGCACTCTACAGACTAGGCTGGACTAGCCTGGACTAGCCTGTACTGGTCTGGACTGTGATGCAAAAGACTGCGATAGACTTCAATGGGCTTTACATTTTGATGGGCTGGATTGTTTCACTCAGACATAATTACTAATGTACTCACTTTGGGCCGTCTCTTGGCCTTCAACCATTTCCCCCAGATGAGCAAGGCAGTCATGGCTGATCCTGCGAGCAAAGCAACATTGCACATGCTCTTCATGCACATGCACATGCTCTTTATGCACCATCTACCAACATTGCACATGCTCTTCATGCACCATCTACCAACATTGCACATGCTCTCCATGCACCATCTACCAACATTGCACATGCTCTCCATGCACCATCTACCAAACATAATTTTGTTGTGAATAGCAATGCAATCGACGCATTATATGGCAGGTATAGATGAAACCCGCAGTCACACGTCTTGCCAAATAACATTTCTTAGTACACGTGGTCCTGATAGGAGCATGAGAGCCGCCTAGGAAATTTTAGCAAATGCAATATAAGGCATCAAAATCTCATACATCCAAAGCACCAGCCTAACTGATTCTGCAGTCTTTCTATGGAAAGAAGTCCATTTTAGCCAGTTCCGCCAGATAATCCTGCAGCGAAATTCTGCGATGTCTGCCATCCTCAGTACAGTGGATCCGACCTACCTGCTTATGCTCAGATGCTCTGCAGGATTGACCTCTGGATACATCTGAAGGGGACTTTCAGACAAATGGTTTGAATGCTTCAGCTTCCTCCAGAAGAACCTTGCAGGCGGTTGACAGAGGACTCCAGGCAGAATAACCTGATCTGTAGCTCCAGGCAGAATAATCTGATCAGTAGCTGGCCTAGAGTGCGTAGTAGAACCAAAGAAAAGGAAAGGAAAAATCTGAAGGTTTTTTACAGAAGGATTGTCAAGACTAAGAAGGCTGCACAGAGATAATCTTCAGGATTGATAGTCCTGGTGGTAGTTGATCGGGGTTGGCCTTGATCTATCAATGGACTGGGAACCAGCTCTGCTACGCTTTATTGTGCTGCCTGCACTTCCAGCTTGGGGCTGTGATGAAACCATGATCACTGGAGCCTTTCGTATCCAATCAAGCTGACAAATATAGTGTCTGTTGAGGCCCAGATTTGAATGGATTTGGGGATTTGGAGGAAGGCAGCAGTGTCAGCTCTACCAAGTGCAAGAGATAAAGAAGAGCGGATGCATCCGCGAGACGAGGCCACGGCAGTTAATCGAAATAGAGAAGCTTGGTCGCTCTGCCTTGGGAATCAAATATCACTGTCGCCACCCTACCGTACCACCACAAGAGCTGGAGATCGCCTGCTTTAAAACCGCGCAACTTCAAAAAACCTAACCAGTGCCACTGTGCCAGTGCCACGTACGCTCCCTGGATCCGATCTGTTCCTTTGATTCTGGCTAGGCTTTCTTCTTCCTGTAACCAATCCAGCTAAATAGTTTCTTTCCTCCTCAGACAGGAGCAGTGTGCAAGGTCGACCACCACGGTGCAACACAGACACGCGTGCTTCTAACATTGCCACACCTCCGGACAGAATGTTTCGCTTCGCGTTTCGGAGGACCCGAAGCCCCGGTCCCTCAGATAACTACAACAAGATTTCGAAGCACGATTCATGGCGCATGAACACGGTCTCGTGGTTCCGACAAATCAAATCACCCGCCTTCCAAAAAGCTCTTGCCGATTTCGGCCTCATAGGCCTCATTCTCCTCTTATTATTCTATATACGATGGATTTACTGCATCTTCGCAAATGTTGAGTTCTTCAGCGGGAAGATGATCAAGGATGTAGTGGTGAGCTCGAACACCCCAGCTCAACCTCTTTACACCATAGAAGACAACTTCTTCCCCCAGGAGCAGTTCGATGAAATACGGGCTGGACTAATTAGCGGGAAGTTGGCCACTGCGAAGAACTCCCTCAACGCTAAAACATTTGGGAACACTTCAGGTGAGCTTGCATGAGCTCAAGATGGTGAGGGGGGGGCAGGCCATGGCTCCTGCACAAAACTATTGCAGATCAAAAGGCAGGGGAGGGGAAGTATGGTATGTTGTTTGGTTGATAGGTGCGGGTAGGGTGTGTGGGGCATTGTGTCTGGTGAGTATAAAACACTTGACCGACTTGACCTGCATTTTACTAAGATTTAATCTCATATTGATTGACTTTCACAGGCACAAATGTAGTACTGTAATCATATATGACCACCTCCAGGCCTGGTTGGCAAGTATCCCACATGCCTTCCCACACTTTCTTCTCAATATGGATTCAAACCATGCTACCATGCCCCTCATGCCGGGCCCACGTAGCCCTTGCTGGGATATTCATCGCCGGGGATATTCACCCCCCTCTCCTTGTGCCGTCCCCGAGGATATTGTACCGTCCCTGGGGATATTGTACCGTCTCTGGGGATATTGTACCGTCTCTGGGGATATTACCTGCCGTATGCGGGGATGTTCACCCCCATCTCCTTGTACCGCCGAGGGGATTTTGTACTGTCTCTGGGGATATGTACAGCTTCTGGGGTTGTTGTATCGTATGCGGGGATGTTCACCCCCATCTCCTTGTACCGTCTCGGGGATTTTGTACTGTCTCTGAAGATAGTGTACAGCCTCTGGGATTATTGTAACGGAAGCGGAGATGTTCACCCCCCCTCCCCTTCTACCTTCCCCGGGGATTTTGTACTGCCTCTGGAGATAGTGTACAGTCTCTGGGGTTATTGTTCCGTATGCGGGGATATTCACCCCTCTCTCCTTGTACCGTCTGCGTATGCGGGGATATTCTACTATCTCCAGGGATACTGTACCGTCTGTGTATGCGGGAGTATTCACCTCCCCTCTCCTTGTACCATCCCCGGGGATTTTGTACTGTCTCTGGGGAAACTGTACAGCCTCTGGTGTTATTGTACCGTAAGCGGGGATGTTCACCCCCTCTCCTTGTACCGTCCCCGAGGATTTTGTACCGTCTCTGGGGAAACTGTACAGCCTCTGGGGTTATTGTACCGTAAGCGGGGATGTTCACCCCCTCTCCTTGTACCGTCCCCAGGGATTTTGTACTGTCTCTGGGGATACTGTACAGCCTCTGGGTTTATTGTACTGTATGCGGGGATGTCCACCCCCTCTCCTTGTACCATCCCCGGGGATATTGTAACGTCTGCATATGCAGGGATAGTCTACCGTCTCCGGGGATATTGTACCGTCTGTGTTTGCGGGATTATTCACACCCCCTCTCCTTGTACCATCCCCGGGGATTTTGTATTGTCTCTGGGGATAGTGTACCGTCTGTGTATGCGGGATTATTCACCCCCCTCTCCTTGTACCATTCCCGGGTATTTTGTACTGTCTCGGGGGATAGTGTGCCGTTCTGGGGATATTGTACCATCTGTGTATGCAAGGATATTCATCCCCCCCCCCCCCCCCCCCCCCTCCTTGTACTGTACCCGGGGATATTCTTCCGTCTCTGGGGATATTGTGCCGTCTGTGTATGTGATATTCTCTTCCTTCCCCCTCTTCTTGTACCATCAGTCTTGAAAGATCATTGCACTGCAGTCTTGGGGTCTTCAAAAGCATATTACCCAGATTCCAATCAAAGCTCAACTCGACCTTCATGTCCCTCTCCATATCACAAGCACAAGCGTGTGCTCTGACGCCCACACATGCACACACACGCACACACATCAACATGCGCATTTGCAAACACAAACACAGTCACACACACGCACATGCCCACTTACATACATGCGCATTCACACACATGCACCCAAGCTCTGCATGGCATTAGATTCGCTTTGCACGTATCAAACTTGGCATGCCGATATAACTCCGCTTACCCTTGCAGACTATGCTGAGCAATATTGGTTGCATGGCGATTTCAACTATACCGTATATGATGCAATTAACATGGCCTGGTGTGTCAGCAACCGACATAACAATATTTGTTGCATGGCGATTTCAACTATACCGTATATGATGCAATTAACATGGCCTGGTGTGTCAGCAACCGACATGACAATATTTGTTGCATGGCGGTTTCAACTATACCGTATATGATGCAATTAACATGGCCTGGTGTGTCAGCAACCGACATGGCAATATTTGTTGCATGGCGGTTTCAACTATACCGTATATGATGCAATTAACATGGCCTGGTGTGTCAGCAACCGACATGGCAATATTTGTTGCATGGCGGTTTCAACTATACCGTATATGATGCAATTAACATGGCCTGGTGTGTCAGCAACCAACATGGCTATATTTGTTGCGTGGCGATTTCAACTATACCGTATATGATGCAATTAACATGGCCTGGTGTGTCAGCAAGTTCCTCCCACTGCACACTTCAAAAGCATCATCCACTATACAGTGCATGTTGACTCTGAATGACACAGCATTTGAAATCTGGTCTTTGTATTTTGCCACCAGACCCTCAAGCTTCCATTCTTTATTCAGGCATTTGGCTATTATTCCACTCTGTATGATACCACTACCACTACCACTACCACTACCACTACCAATGACCACTATACCAACTCTCCTCTACCACTACCAACTACTACCATTTTCACTACCACTCCACACACTTACCACTACTACCACTACCACTAACACTACCATACACACAATACCACTACACTACCACTACCACTACCATTTTCACTACCACTACCACTACACTACCACTATCAACTACACTACCACTCCACTACCACTACCACTACCATTTTCACTACCACTACCACTACCACTACCACTACACTACCATTTTCACTACCACTACCACTACCCGACCACTTACCGGAAGATATGTAAGAGCTTTTCTTTCACCTCCCACTTACCCACTAACCACTCCCACCTCCCACTACCCACTACCACTACCACTAACCACTAACCACTACCCTTTTCACCACCCCCACCACCTACCCCTACCACTACCACTAACCACTACCATTTCAATTCACTAACCTACCAATCCACTACCACTACAACTACCACTACCACTACAACTACCACTACCACTACCTCTAACCACGCCGCCACTAACTTTTCACTACCACTACCACTACCACTAAACGCCCACTACCACTACCACTACCACTACCACTACCACTAAACCATTGTCACTTACCACCGCCACTACCACTACCACTACCTTTTCACTACCACTACCTTACCCTACCACTACCACTACACTACCCTCTACCACCCCATTTTCCACCTACCACTACCACTACCATTTTCACTACCACTACCACTACCACTACCACTACCATTTTCACTACCACTACCACTCCCACTACCACTACCATTTTCACTACCACTACCACTACCACTACCACTACCACTACCACTACCACTACCACTACCACAGCCCCTACCACTACCACTACCACTACCACTACCATTACCACTACCACTACCACAGCCACTACCACAGCTACAGCCACTACCACTACCACTACCAACAGCCCTCCTTGTACCACTATCACTACCCAGGCACCCGCCCCTCCCCACAAACCGAGGCCACTACCAACATCTACAGCACTACCCACTCACCCACCTTCCCCACCTCCCCCACCTCTCCCCCCCCGCCGCACCACCACTACCCACATGCTACAATCCCACCACCACAGCCACTACCATAGCGACTACCATAGCCACTACCACAGCCATTACCAAAGCCACTACCACATCAACTGCCACAGCCACTACCACAGCCACTACCACAGCCATTACCACAGCCACTACCACAGCCACTACCACAGCCACTACAGCCATTACCACAGCCACTACCACAGCCACTACCATGACCACTACCACAGCCACTACCACAGCCATTACCAAAGCCACTAACACAACCACAGCTACACCCCTACACTACCCAGCCACTAACCACAAGCCCTACATATACAAGCCGCCTCTCCACTACATTTACCCCCCCCCCCCCCCCTTCCACAGCCACTAACCCTCACCCCTCCCACCCCCTACCCCCTCCCACAACCACCACCATTATCACCACCCCCCCCGTCCCAGACCAGCTACCCTAACCACTACCACTCGCACTCCCCCTTACCACCGCCCACCACACCCACTTTCTCCACTACCAAACCCCAATCCACTGCACCTTTCCCACCAGGTGTTGTCATTGTGTTTAGCGCGAAGGGGGAGGCAAGGTTGCGCCGCAACCCAAAGCTGAAAGATATTGTGACGTTCTTGGATGCAATCCGAGTAGAAGGAGCCCCTGCATACACAGCCACTAACACAGCCACTACCATTACCACCCCCACTTCCACAGCCACTACCCTAACCACTACAACAGCCACTGCCAGAGCCACTACCACAGCCACTACCCACTACCACAGCCATTACCGCAGCCGCAGCCACTACCATTACCACCCCCACTTCCACAGCCACTACCCTAACCACTACCACAGCCACTACCATTACCACCCTCACTTCCACTACCAAACCCCAAACCACTGCACCTTTCCCACCAGGTGTCGTCATTGTGTTTAGCGCTAAGGGGGAGGCAAGGTTGCGCCGCAACCCAAAGCTGAAAGATATTGTGACGTTCTTGGATGCAATCCGAGTAGAAGGAGCCAATGCATATGTTGTGAACATCCTCAAAGCTCAGTCGTCAAAGAAGGAAGATGGTGCTGTGACATCTGCTGGTGCTCACTTTGATGGTAGGTTCTTCCGGGGGGTCGCGAGGAACTTTGTTTCATATACCTGTGTCGGAAGTTTTTGTAATCTGCCTTCCCCCCCCCCCCCCCAACCCCCCCAACCCCCCAACCCCAACCCCAACCCCAACCCCAACCCCAACCCCAACCCCCAAATCCCAATTCCACCCCACCCCACCCAAAACAAAGAGGACCCATATCTCCTTTAGAAATTTTAATTAAGGGGCCAAAGTAGGGTCTAGGGTAGTGATCCCCTTGACGAGCTCTATCAATTTGTGGTCTTACATTGCTACTTCTCAGAGTTTTTTTCAGTTCAGTAAGTGGGTGACCTGCTGGGCCTACATAAATCTGAAATAAAAAAACCGAACGCCAAACGCTACAATGGTAGGGTATCATTTTTCAACATTTCAAATTTGTACCATCCAAACATGTGCGCATACATAGGTTTGGGGGCAGAATTGTTATAAAAAACACTGAACTCAAGTGCCTTCGACACCCCATTTAGTTGCTTGTTTCTGACTAATGTAGGCGGGTCCCTTTTGCCTGGGGCTAAGCAGAGTTTGTTGCTTCAGTTCAGAAAGTGGGTGACCTGCTGGGCCTACAGAAATCTGAAATAAAACTCTGAACTCGGGTGCCTTTGACACCCCATTTAGTTGTTTGTTTCTGACTATTGTAGGCAGGTCCCTTCTGCCTGGGGCTAAGCAGAGTTTTTTGTTTCAGTTCAGAAAGTGGGTGACCTGCTGGGCCTACAGAAATCTAAAATAGAAACACCGAACTCAAGTGCCTGTGACGCCCCATTTAAATTTTAATTAAAAAAACACTGAGCTCAAGTGCCTTAGACGTCCCATTTAAATTTAAATTTAAATATGAAATACAAACACTGACCTCAAGTGCCTATGACGTCCCGTTCAAATTTAAATCTTAAATAAAAAACACCGAACTCAAGTGCCTGTGACGCCCCATTTAGTTCTGTGTTTCTGACTACTGTAGGCAGGTCCCTTCTGCCTGGGGCTAAGCAGAGTTTTTTGTTCCAGTTCAGAAAGTGGGTTACCTGCTGGGCCTACAGAAATCTGAAATAGAAACACCGAATGCAAGTGCCTCTGACGCCCCATTTAAATTTTAATTTCAAAAACACTGAACTCAAGTGCTTTTGATGTCCCATTTCAATTTAAATTTAAATCCGAAATAAAAACACTGAACTCAAGTGCTTTTGATGTCCCATTTCAATTTAAATTTAAATCCGAAATAAAAAACACCGAACTCAAGTGCCTTTGACGCCCCATTTAGTTGTTTGTTTCTGACTAAGCAGGTCCCTTTTTTCTGGGGCTAAGCAGAGTTGTTTTCAGTTCAGAAAGTGGGTTACCTGCTGGGCCTACAGAGATCTGAAATAAATACGCTGAGCTCAAGTGCCTTTAGTTTGACGTCCCATTTGGTTCTTTGTTTCTGACTGATGTGTTTGGCGGAGCCCCTTCTTCAAGGGGGCGGGAGCCCAAAGGGTTACCCCGTTGTCTGTTTGACTGTCTGCCCCCCCCCCCCCCCCCCCCCCCCCCCCCCGAGACGAAGCCTGACACGTCAGCCAACGGTCTCGAAATTAACTGGCTTCCGTTGCCACCTGTCGCTCTGTTGCGTACACTCTCCGCCAGTTTTTAGCGTCGCTTGCGACGCTGCATAGAACTTGTTTCAGTTCAGAAAGTGGGGTACCTGCTAGCTTCATGGGTTTAGGCCTCCTCCAGGGACAGAGTTCTGGTAGCTTTAGTAGGGCCGCCGTGTTTGGGGGGCAGCACCCCCCGAGAGCTGGGGGGCTTGGGGGTCTCAGGTAGCGAACATTTTGGCCAAAACGGGGTCTGTGATAGCGATCAGGATAGGTAGCGGACACAGTGTATCTGGTTCTCCTGGGTGTGCATTTGTGCATATTGTTGGGTGATAGGTGGGTTTAAGCCGAATACCCTGAATTGACTTACCTCCCACCTGCATAACTGACCACCCACCCACCTGCATAACTGACCACCCACCCACCTGCAGCTAACCAACCAACCACAGAGCTGATCAACCAACCAACCACAGCTGACCAACAACCAACCAACCACAGCTGACCAACCAACCAACCAACCACAGAGCTGATCAACCAACCAACCACAGCTGACCAGCCAACCAACCACAGCTGACCAACCAACCAACCAACCAACCACAGAGCTGACCAACCAACCAACCAACCAACCACAGATCTGACCAACCAATCAACCAACCAACCAACCAACCAACCAACCAACCAACCAACCAACCACAGAGCTGACCAACCAACCAACCAACCACAGAGCTGACCAACCAGTCAACCAACCAAACAAACAAACAAACAAACAAACAAACACAGAGCTGACCAACCAACCACAGCTGACTACCAACCCAACCAACCACAGAGCTGACCAAGCAACCAACCAACCAACCAACCAACCAACCAACCACAGAGCTGAGCTAATCACCCAACCAACCAACCAACCACAGCTGACCAACCAACCAACCAACCACAGCTGACCACCCAACCAACCAACCACAGAACTGACCACCCACCCACCCATCCAACCAATCAACTAGCCAGCCAAACAAACAAACAAATAAACAAACAAACAAACAAACAAACAACAACTGGCTACTCGACGGATGTTTGTGTAGATACTCTGATGGTCTGGGAGCTTCCAATACCGAGGACCGAATTCATCAGCCACCAGACGACGGTACTGTACCTCAATGTACCTGATGATATGGAAGAGGGGAGGTTCGTTCTGCAGCCCAACAACATAACTGGAGTGAAGAATGAACAGGCAAGTTTAATAGGAACTTCCAAATGAAGCCCACACCACCAAACACACAGCACCAAACCCAACCCAACAGCACAGCACAAACCAAACCCAGCACAACACCACAGCACAAACCAACCCAAACCCAAACCCAGCCTAAACCCACAGCACAAACCGAACCCAACCCTCTCGCTTGTTGCCCTTGCCCACAGGTGATTCTTTACCCAACAGAAAAACAGTTTCTCAAAATGGATTATGTGGAGGGGAAACAAAATGGTGTTCATAACCCAAACACCAAACCCACCACCCAAACCGACAACACCACACCAATCCAAACCCAACCCAACCCAACCCAAACCCAACCCAACCTAACACCACAGCACAAACCAAACCCAACACCACAGCACAAACCAAACCCAACACACACAAAAAACCCAAACCCAACCCTCCTGCTTGTTGACCTTGCCCACAGGTGATAATCCACCCGAAGGAAAACCGGGTCCCAATCTGGATTACGTGGAGGGGCTACTTCAAACAAAATGGGGTTCACAACCCAAACCCAACCAAAAACAACACCCAACACCCACAACACCACACCCAAACCGACAACACCACATCAACCCAAACACCACACCCAACACCCAACACCCACAACACCACACCCAAAACCCACCCAGCACCAATTGGTGGGTGAAAAAACAAAAAAAAAAAACAACATAAAAAAACAAAAAAACCCCCCCCCCCACCCCCCCCACCCCCCCCCCCCCCCCCCCCCCCCCCACACCCCCCCCCCCCCCCCCCCCCCCCCCCGCCCCCCCCCACCCCCCCCCCCCCCCCCCCCCCCCCCGCCCCCCCCCTCCCCCCCACCCCCCCCCCCCCCCCCCCCCCCCAACCCCCCCCCCCCCCCCCCCCCCCCCCCCCCCCCCCCCACCACCCACCCCACCCACCCAAACCCCATCACACCTCTCGACTACCCAACCCAACACCAACTCCCGCTTGTTGACCTGTCCCACAGTGATTATCCCCCGAGGAAACCTGGTTCCCAATATGGATTACGTGGAGGGGCTCCTTCAAACAAAACGTGTTTAAACCCGAACCCAACAAACACACACCCACAGCCGCACACCCCAACCCCCCCGAACCGACCCAACACCACACCAAACACCCAACACCCACAATATCACACCCAAACCCAACCCAAACACCACACCCAACACCCACAACATCACACCCAAACCCAACCCAAACACCACACCCAACACCCACAACACCACACCCAAACCCAACCCAAACACCACACCCAACACCCACAACACCACACCCAACACCCACAACACCTCACCCAAACCCAACCCAGCACCACAGCACGAACCCAACCCCCAACACCGCAGCACTACCCAAACCCAACACCAACCCTCCCGTTTGTTGACCTTGCCCACATGACAGGTGATCATCCTCCCGAAGGCAAACCGGGTTCCCAATCTGGATTACGTGGAGGGGCTACTTCAAACAAAATGGGGTTCATAACCCAACACCCACAACACAACACCTAAACCCAACCCAGCACCACAGCACGAACCCAACCCTAAACCCCAACACCGCATCACTACCCAAACCTAACCTAACCCTCCTGCTTGTTGACCTTGCCCACATGACAGGTGATCATCCACCCGAAGGAAAACCGGGTTCTCAAATTCCGTGGCGACTGTTCGCATCACGTGGAGCACTTCCATTCAGACAATAATAATCCAAGAATCAGCCTTGTCGTAGAGCAGTACATCATCCCCCCAGAGCACCAGAGCAAGCTGTTCACTTACTGGTCATCAATGAGAATCTGAGAATGTGACGCCCTTCAAATTCCGTGGCGACTCTTCGCACCACGTGGAGCACTTCCATTCAGAGAATAATAATCCAAGAATTAGCCTTGTCGTAGAGCAGTACATCATCCCCACAGAGCAGTACATCATCCCCACAGAGCAGTACATCATCCCCTTGGAGCACAGAGCAAGCTGTTCACATACTGGTCATCAACGAGGATCTGAGAATGTAAAATTCTTCAAATTCCATGGCGACTGTTCGCACCCTGTTGAATAATTACTCTTGCATACTCACTGTAGTGCTCATAGAGCACTACTACGTCCCCCTCAGAGCAGTACATCCTCCCCCTAGAGCACCAGAGCAAGATTTACACATACTGGTTATCAATGAGGATCTGGGTATCTGACATTCTTGTTGTGTTGGGATATGTGCAATCATCCAAGCATTGGCCTTGTGGTAGAGCAGTTCATCTTCCCCCTAGAGCAGTTAATCATTCTACAAGAGCACCAGAGCAAGCTGTTCACATACTGGCCATCAATGAAGATCTGCGAAATCTGACGTTCTTCTAATTCCGTGGCGACTGTTTGCACCACGTTGAATAATTAGTCATGTATACTCACTGTAGTGCTCACATAGCAGTACATCATCCCCCTAGAGCACCAGAGCAAGCTGTTCACGGACTGGTCATCTATGAGGACCTGCGAATCTGACGATCTTCAAATTCCCCGGGGACTATTCCCACCAAGTTGAATAATAAGTCTTGTGATAAAGCAGTATATTATCCCCCCAGAGCAGAGCACCAGAGCAAGCTGATCACTTCCTAGTAATCGTTGAGGATCTCAATCTCTGAGGTTCTTGTTGTGTTGGTCTATGTGCAGCAGCTGACAATAATGAATGCTCCGGCAGGGGTAGGGGGTACGATTCCCCCTAGAAAGCTTTGGGGACTCAGGGCAGGATGTCGCTCAGATCTAGTACTAAGTCGCCGACATAGTAAGACCCTGAGTGGCAGTGTGCGGGACCGCTGGGTAATCATCGATCTCCTGTAGTTTTCCATTCTGACTCCAGGCATCTGCCTAAGCCAGCCTCTGAGTACTACTGAGTATTAGATAGCCGCATGTTTTTTCAGCCAAATCTGGGCTGTTAACCGTCTTCCAATGCCAAGTCCCCCCGCGATGCCCCCGGAAACCAGGAAGCCAACTAAGCGGATTAGACAGTTTAAAGATGTGTCCACTGGGTTAGACCTAAAGGTTTCAAGAGTGCCGGGAAGCTCATTATGTTGGCATCCAGGTGCACTAGGTTTGGAGTTTTTTTTCCGCTGCCAGTAGCGATCGCTAACTGGGGGCCTGTTTTGGCCAAATCCGCCAAACCGCTACCCCGAGACTCCCACGCCCCGACCCCTGACCCCCTCCGGCCACCTATCCTAATCTCTACCAGGAGCCCAACGTTGAGAGGCTTCAATTCCTGATCGCCACCAGATTACCTCCTTTCTGAAACGGAAAAACTCTGACTAGGTTGTTTTCACTCGGGCTCGGGCTAATTACTGGGTCTAAAGAGCTGCCTAGAAGCTGCTAAAGTTAGCTGAAACACACACAAAAGTTAAATCTGACTATCTGTGAGCCTACTTAGGATTGGATTGTTACATGCTTTTCCAGCCAACTCTGGTCTGCTCACCGCCTTCCAATTTCAAGTCCCCTCGTGCGATACCCACGGAAACCAGGGAGCACACTAACAAGGATCAGACAGTTTAGAGACTTGTCCAGGTCCAGGCCGAGGAGCCTAATTAGGTGCACTAGTTGTTGAACGATACAGGATACAAGTGCCTTCTGGATATCTTGCAAGACGTCTCGAACGCACTCGCATTCCGTGTCGTTCAACAATAATGCATGTCCCAAGAGGGGAACGATGATTAACCAGGGGTCCCTCAAAGCCACAGCGGGTCTTACATTTGGAGATGACTTAATACTTGCCAAGATTCCACACCTGACCTGCGTCCAGTGGGATTCGATACCCCCACCACCCACCCACCCACCCACCCACCCACCCACCCTCGGGATATGCGTTATTGTTGAACAATACAGGATACGAGTACCTTCTGGATATCTTGCAAGATGTCTAGAATGCACTCACATTCCGTGGCGTTCGACGCTAGTGCTCGCCCTAACAGGGATTCTGGCTTAGGCTTCAGGGGTTCAAGGGTTCATATGAAGGGATGCAGACAAGTTCGATGCAGCGTCGCCTGCGACGCTAAAAATTGGCGGAGAGTGATCGCGAGGGAGCGACAGGTGGCAACGGAAGCTATTTAGTTACGAGGCCGTTGGCTGACGTGTCGGGCTTCGTCACGGTCAGATGGATGGATGGTCGGACGGACGGACAAAGGGGTAACACTGGGGGCTCCCGCCCCCCAGAAGGGGGGGCTCCGCCAATCAGCGGATGGATGGATAACATACCCTGATGGGAAGCTGAGGCAGATGCCGGTGTTGATGATGTGCATATATGTAGGGATCGGCAAATCATATGATACTGACCAGAGGCGAGTATGATATCATATGGTATCATACAAATTGCATCATATGATTTTGTATGCAAATGGTAACTTTAGCCTCGCCAGGCCGCCGGCATCATATGATATCATATGATGACGTGATATCATTTTGCCTATCCCCACATAAATGTTGCTTTGGATTTAGCTTGGGTCTAGTCCTTATGTAGCCTGTGGAAATCGGGTGCAGCCCATGGGTCAAATTGGATTGGATTGGATTGTTACATGGAATTTCAGCCTTCTCCGGGCTGCTCGCCGTCTTTCAATTCCAAGCCGCCCCGTGTGATACCCACGGGAACCAGGGAGCATATCCCCTATTTCTTTCGGCTACGTGTAGGAGCTTCTAGGCAGTTCTCCTGGCTGGCTAATCAGCCAAACCTAGAGCAACCTAGTTCACCTTGCAGCTGACGTAATCAGCTTTCTAGCGCTGTGGACATTTTGAGGCTTAGCCCAGTGGCCCAGTGGCTAGCTCAAGGAGCCGCCTAGAAGCTGCTGCTAATCGCCCAAAAGAAAAACAGAGAGCACCAGGGAGCGTACTAAGCAGATTGTGGCCTGCCCATGTGGCAAAATAAGGAGTTAGTATTATTAGTATCAACCTCATCTTTTCTTTTCAGCTATAACCAGCAGCTTCTAGGCAGTTCCACTGGCTGGCTACTCAGCCAAACAAAAAGTAACCAAGTGCACTTGGAAGCTAGCATAATTGGCAGAGCCCCCCCTCCTGTGGGGCAGGAGCCCCCAGATTCACCCCATTGTCCGTCCTACCAAGCGACCAACAACCGAGGCGAAGCCTGACACGTCAGCCAACTCTCATAACTAACTAGGAACTGTCAGTTTACCATCACTGCTGCAATCTTGAGGCTTAGCCTGAAAGAGCTCCCTAGAAGCTGCTGCAAAATCTTGGGGGGCTGTGACTGGCTCAAGGAGCTGCCTGGAAGCTGCTACAAGATCTTGGGGCTTGGCCCTGAGACTGGCTCAAGGAGCTGCCTGGAAGCTGCTACGAAAAGCCGAAAAGAAAAGCTCTGATGTCGACACTACACCCCACTCTCGAGCTCTTTACTTCAAGGGGCAGATAAGTGTTGAAGTACATGTCGAGAACGGCAATGTGATATCATATATTCATATGATGCCGGCAGTCTGACTAGGCCACAGTTACCATTTATATACAATATCATATGATGCAATTTGTATGATATCGTACTCTTCTTTGGTCAACATCATATGATATGCCGGTCCCTACGTACTGACATGAATTGTGGATAGCTTGGTAGAGCGGAGCATCTTGGCTGTAGCTGTGTACAGATCTTTTTTTCCGCTACCAATAGCGATCTCTACCTAGGACCCTGTTTTCGCCAAACCTTCCGCAACAATGAGACTCGAATCTCGGCCCCGTCCTCCGAACACCTCTGGACGTCCTTTCGGGCCGCCTACTCACTCGCTACAAGGAGCCCAACCTTGAAAGACACCAAATCCCCGGTCGCTACCAGAAGGCCCCCTTTCTGTAACGAAAAGAAAAGCTATGGCTGTGTACCGCAGTTCAATATCGGATATGGTACCGCCCCTCAATTCAGAAGCAACCTTCGTATGACAGGCATCAGCCTTCACTTGGTGGTCGGCCCCAATGCAAGCAAACAGGCAGGCCCCCTCAACCTCACACCACGTAATAAGGTGTCCTATTTATTTATTTATTTTCGACAGGCATAACAGCAGCGGCGGCGGCGGCGGCTGAGGAGGAGGGCTAGCAGTCAACCCTGAGGGTTTGACGAAACCCAAGTCGGCGAGCCCATGGCACCCGTTGTTTGAACCCTGCCTCAATAGATCAAGTCTCAACACACACCCTAATGGGCAGCCAGCTATATTTGGAGATATCTGTATGTATTCCTGAAGCCATAAGTTGTTGGCGATGGCTGTATGTGTACCTCAAGCCACATGCTGTTGGTCCTAGCTGTATATGCACCTTAAGCCACATGTTGCTGGCTAAAGATGCATCTCTGAAGTCTCATGGTGCCAGGTACAGATGCGTACCTTCTAGCCATTCAGCGGATGATTTGGATCTGGGTTTTCAAAATACTTTGTAGTTTGATCTTGAGATTTTTGCCTGTGGATTCTAACATTTTGGCCTGAGAATCGAGAATTCTGAGAAGTTCTGATGATTCTGATCATTGTCCAAAATTTGGCCTGCAAAATTGTAGGTACGAACTACGAGACCCAAATTAAAATCATCCGCTGAATTGCTATAAGCCACCTGCCGGTGGTAGTAATGATGGTCGAAGCTTTGATAAGGATGTCTTATGATTAGGGAGCGGCATCATATGATGTTGGCCAGAGGCGAGTGTGATATCAGACAAATTGCATCATATGGAATTGTAAATAAATGGTCACTTAAGTATAACGGTAGTCAGACAGCCGGCATCATATGATTATATGATATGATGGCATCATATGCTTAGGTTGAGGTAAAGACCTGATGTATATATATATATATGTATATATATATATATATATATTCTCATTCTGCGATGTTGTGGTGTTCATGCTCCATAATTTGAATTTTGAATTGTTATGTGTTTCTTCAGCCAACTCTGAGCTGCTCACCGTCTATCAATTCCAAGCCCCCCCCCCCACCAAGCCCCCCCACCCTGTGCGATACCCAAGGAAACCAGGGGGTAAACTAAGCAAATTATACAGTTTAAGACTTGCTCATGCTCCAGACCTACCATTGTCACGTGGGATCATGTGACTATCAGTTTACTAGTAACTACAGTATATGACTGGGGTTTGTATAACCGTCGGATAGTACAGAAGAAGATGAAAAACGAATGCAAAGATCAAGTTTCAGAGTACTTTTTAGGGTTTAGGGTAGGGGCCTAGGGGGACCAGAGTCATCAAGCGATAAGTTCTGATAGGCGCACATTTCCTTCCACCGACCTGATAATCTGTTACTCCGCGGAGATAGTTATTTGCATTTCGGTGGTAATTCTTTTTACTGAGATGGTCCTACATTGACTATAGCTAGCTCCGGCTTACGCTATGGTGTCCTTAACTTCACGTCCTGTGAGTAACGGTTCTACACGGATGTAACAATTTCAATTTCAATTTCTATTTGCATTTATTTCCTTTATCAGTCCTACACCCATGACGCAATCACCCACCAAATCGTGGCGCTAGCTGGCCCCTGGATGTGTGATGAGTGACCAACCCCGATCCCACCCAACCCCGCGCCCCCCCACGCCCAGGCCGGCCTGCAGCCCCCACGCCCCCGCTGGCCCGCTCCCTCCGAATGTTTTCATCCCACGAACTTACGACCGACGATCTCAAGCGTTGCGTCCACCCCCGGGCTCCTTAGAAGGCCGTTTATATGTCCTAGTGTGAACTTCTTCCTTCCATCTTCTGCTCGACTGCTTGCCTACCCCTACCTCCATCTGCGTCACTCGCGAAGTTCCGTTGAAGGCCCTTAGCCCCAGCTGCGTAGCGCATTCAGCGCCTGGGAAACCCCTCCCTGTGCCAACACTGGTAAAGCGAGCAGCACTAGTGTGGTCTTAGTGCATTCGCACCCTAGCAGCCCGACTAAGGCCACCTGGGAAGCGAGCATAGAAAGAATTAGAAGAGTATCACCAGAACGTCATCATCACATAGGCGCGGAAGGAGCAGGCAGAGGATAGGAAGGGAAATATAAAGCATACCTCGGGAGGCGTGGCTTCGGCCGTACCCTCGAGTCTATCAGCCTTAGCATCCAGGATGGCATCCTCGCGCGTGCTGTCCCCAGAGTCCTCGAAGTACGCCAACAATCGACCTGCCCCGGATATCCACTTGCAAAACTTCGCTGCTACAGTGATCCAGAGGCACTTCAGGGGGTGGCGTGTGTGGAGGTGGTACCAGCTACATGTGAGTATTGTACTTCAGGGGATGGCATGTGTGGAGAAGGTACCAAGATGTGAGTGGTGTACTTCAGGGAGTCAGTAGTGTGCTTCAGGTATGGGTGGTTGCTTTCCCTTACGCATTCAACTATGATTTGTGAATACTCATCTGTGTGCTACTTAGCTGCCATAGCTCAATTGTATAACATAGGAAGCAGTGCACACACGTGTGCCCACATGCACCCAGACACACACATGCAAACTCAAACACACACATACATTGAAATTGAAATTGAAATTGTTACATCCGAGTAATGTGCCACTCTCAGGACGTGAATACACACTCGTATATATAGATATACACACACATTATTGTGATCGTCCGGCAAACCAATGGTGGAAATTTGAAGTAAGCACACACACACACGCACAGACACACACAATATTGTCAACGTTTGTCAAATCATTGGGACACATTTGGAGCAAAACACTCTCTCACACACGCACACACACACACAAACAAACACACAAACGCACAAACACACATGAGATTGTTATCTCCCTGTGCGTTGGTGGTTGGCCCCAGCGCAAGCAAACGGGCTGCCCCCCTCAACCCCACGCCTCGTAATAAGGCGTACTATTTATTAATACATATATATTTATTTATTTATTTATCTATATCTATCTCCATGTGCGCAGAAAGGTGCCGTTGCCCATTGGGGCAAGTATGAAGCAAGCACACACACACGCACATACTCACAAACGAACATGAGATTGTTATCTGTTCGCAGAAAGATGCTGTTGCCCCCCCCCCCCCCACCCCCCCCCCCCCCCACCCACCCCCTACACACACACACACACACACACACACGCAAACAAACAAACAAACAAACAAACAAACAAACAAACAAACATACAAACAAACAAACACACACCCACACATGAGATTGGTACCTGTGCGCAGAAAGATGCCGTTGCCCATGCACAACATTCCCAGCAGTCCGCAGAGGAGCATGCATTCAAGGTGCACCATGCCGCATACAGCATTCAAAACGGGCTGGCCCCCACAACCCCACGCCTCGTAATAAGACGTACTATTTATTTATTTATCTGTTTTTTTATTTATTTATTTGTTTGTTTATTTATTTGTTTTTTTATTTTTTTATTTATTTATTTGTTTATTTATTTATTTATTTATTTATTTATTTATTTATTTATTTATTTATCTCCCTGTGTGCAGAAACACGCCGTTGTCCATGCTCAGCAGTCCCAGCAGTCAGCAGAGGAGCATGCACTCAAGGTACACCATGCTGCCTACGTCATCCAAAACGCATGGAGGAGCTACCAGAATAAGAAGATCTACGAATACTATCGAGATCTAATACAATTCAGGTAATGTAATGATAATGCCTCGTGGGGCGTGGTATTAAGGGAGCCCCGTCTTCCGCGTTTTTTTTCAAATCTGAATGTGGGTTTTTTCTTGCTTTATGGTTACAGGCCTCCTCCGGGGACGGCGTTCTATTACTATTTATAGCTTTTTACAGCGTTTTATAGCCTTTAGGAGCTATCTAGGGCCATTTAGAGCGCACCCATGAAAACTTTTTCTTTTTTTCTTTTTTACAGCGAGAATTTTGCTATAAGGGGGTCATAACTAGCAATCTCTATATGTAGCGGGAAAATTCCCTGGTCTTTCGGTGATAGGGAACGGGCTGCTACTTTACCTGGACAAAGCCACCTTGGCGGATGACAGCGACTGCAAACACTAAAGCGTACCCGTAGTTATTTGAACCCGTCACCTTCGTTCGAGGAGCTCTACCATAGAGCCGTTCGTCTGCCAAAAAATGCCAAAAAAGCCGTTCGTCCGCCAAAAAATTGACAGTGATAAGCACTTTTTTGAGGAGATCTCCAGCACACTGATTTTTCAAGTCAACTGCGTGCTGGCGCAAAAAAAAAGACAGTTGCCTTAAGGGTTACATTAGAGAAGCAACCCAAAATGAAAAAATTTAGTACCCTGCGGTAATCCCTGTTTTGATGAATGGCTCAATGGCAGAGCTCCTTGATTGACGAAGGTGCCGGATTTGAATCCCCACGGGTGCGCTGAAGTGTTCGCGGTCGCTGTCAACCGCCTTGGTAGCTTTGTCCAGGTAAAGTAGCAGCCCGTTCTCTACCGCCGTAAGACAGGGCTCCCTTAATATCTCGCCCCACCAGGCGTTATCATTACTACCTTGCAGTGACCACTAAATCTTCTCTTTCTCACAGGGAGCGAGGCGACCCCAAGGAATTGCTGCAAAGCATCAACGCCAGGCTGGCCAGACACACGCCAGGCTGTCACTCATGCGCTCTCACAGGGAGCAAGGCGACCCCAAGCAAGGATGGAACTATTGGAATCTACTACTGCTACTGCTTTATCATTTCTACTTTGCAGGGATCACTATCTCTTCTCTTTTTCGCAGGGAGCGAGGCGACCCCAACCAAGGATGGAACTATTGGAATCTGCTACTGCTACTGCTTAATCGTTACTACCTTGCAGTGCTCACTAACTCTTCTCTTTCTCACAGGGAGCGAGGCAACCCCAAGGAACTGCTGCGAAGCATCAACCCTAGAGAGGGCCAATTAGCCGATGCAGCTGCAGGCATACATGTGCGCTTCCGAATGGGGGGTTCAGTCGTACCGCCGTAAGACGGGGCTCCCTTAATACCACGCCCCACCAGGCGTTATCATTACTACCTTGCTGTGGCCACTAACTCTTCTCTTTCTCTCAGGGAGCGAGGCGACCCCAAGGAATTGTTGCGAAGCATCAACCCAAGAGAGGGCCAATTAGCCGATGCAGCTGCAGGCATACATGTGCGCTTCCGAATGGGGGGTTTAGTCGTACCGCCGTAAGACGGGGCTCCCTTAATACCACGCCCCACCAGGCGTTATCATTACTACCTTGCTGTGGCCACTAACTCTTCTCTTTCTCTCAGGGAGCGAGGCGACCCCAAGGAATTGTTGCGAAGCATCAACCCAAGAGAGGGCCAATTAGCCGATGCAGCTGCAGGCATACATGTGCGCTTCCGAATGGGGGGCTCAGTCTTCCCCCCGATTGTGTTCTACAAAATCTTCACACACCGGCCAGTGTTAGGTAATGGACACTATTGATGTTTTGGTGGTTGGCCCCAGTGCAAGCAAACAGGCTGCCCACCTCAACCTCACGCCTCGTAATAAGGAGTACCATTTATCCAGTTATTCATTTATGTACTAGGTACTCATTTATGTACTAGGTATTCATTTATGTACTAGGTACTCATTTATGTACTAGGTATTCATTTATGTACTAGGTATTCATTTATTATTTATTTATGTATTTATTTCTTTTTCTTTTTCTTTTTTTTACTGTTCATGTTTGTAAATCTGAAACCAGCCCTGTCTGCCCTCCTTTTGTGTTCTACAAAATCTTCACGTATTGACCAGTGCCACGTAATGGACACTGTAACCAAAGCAAACCTAACCTAACCTAACCTAACCTAACCTAACCTAACCTAACCTAACCTAACCTAACCTAGCCTAACCTAACCTAACCTAACTAACCTAACCTAACCCAATCCAAAACAAAACAAAATGATACAAAAAACTAGCTACAGCGAACGAAACTTTACTGTAATGCACTATATACTATACTGTAATGCGCAAAGCAACAGATATCGGCTCCTTACTACTATGCTCAGGAGGTGTGCGTGCTTACCTTGGTGGTGAAATTCATAACAAGCCCACACAAGCCAAAGCAACACAAAATAAATAAATAAACTAGCTAAACAAAACCAAACCAAACTAAACTATACTGTAATGCACAAAACAACAGATATCGGCTCCTGCCCGCGGAACTATGCTCAAGAGGTGCCCGGGCTTGGTGGTGAAATCCACAACAAGCCCACACCAGCCCAAAACAAAAAACAAAAAACAGAAAAACAAAAACTAGCTACACTTAACCAAACTAAACTATACTGTAATGCGCAAAACAACAGATATCAGTTCCTTCTGCCCGTGGGACTACGCTCAAGAGATGCGCGTGCTTAGTGGTGAAATCCACAACAAGCCCACACAAGCCCCCCCCCCCCCCCCCCCCCCCCCCCCAAAAAAACTAGCTAAACTAAACCAAACTAAACTATGCTGTAATGCGCAAAACAACAGATATCGGTTCTTTCTGCCCGCGGGACTACGCTCAAGAGGTGCGTGTGCTTAGTGGTGAAATCCACAACAAGCCCACACAAGCCCCCCCCCCCCCCCCCAAAAAAAAACTAGCTAAACTAAACCAAACTAAACTATGCTGTAATGCGCAAAACAACAGATATCGGTTCTTTCTGCCCGCGGGACTACGCTCAAGAGGTGCGTGTGCTTAGTGGTGAAATCCACAACAAGCCCACACAAGCCCCCCCCCCCCCCCCCCCCCCTCAAAAAAAAACTAGCTAAACTAAACCAAACTAAACTATGCTGTAATGCACAAAACAACAGATATCGGTTCCTTCTGCCCGCGGGACTACGCTCAAGAGGTGCGCGTGCTAAGTGGTGAAATTCACAACAAGCCCACGCAAGCCCAACTGGTGGAGTTGAGAGCCCAGCAGGAGCAGCTTTCATTCATTAAAGCCAAGAAGAAAGCAGTGCATCGGCATGTGGAGGATTTTGACTTTGACGAAACATTGAGGTCAGCCATCTGGGGGGCATTGCTGGGTGTGGGTGTTTGGGTAGGTGGGGTGGCGGTGTGTGTGTGGGGGGGGGGCATGGGGTATGGGAAAGTAGTGCATCAGCAGGTGCGGGATTTTGACTTCGACGAAAGATTGAGGTCAGCCATCTGGGGGGCATTGCTGGGTGTGGGTGTTTGGGTAGGTGGGGGTGGGGTGCGGTGGGGGTGGGGCTGGGGTGGGTGGGTGGGGGGGTGGGGGGGTGGTGTATGGGAAAGTAGTGCATCAGCATGTGGAGGATTTTCAGTTCGACGAGACACTGAGGTCAGCCATCTGGGGGGAATTGCTGGGTGTGGGTGGTTGTGTGTGGGGGGGGGAGGGGGGGGGGGGGGGGGGGGGGTATGGAAAAGTAGTGCATCGATAGTTGCGAGCCCAGCAGAAGCAGATGGCATTCATTAAAGCCAAGAAAGAAGTAGTGCACCAGCATGTGGAGGATTTCGAGTTTGACGATACATTGAGGTCAGCCATCTGGGGGGAATTGCTGGGTGTGGTTGGTTGTGTGTGTGTGGGGGGGGGGGGGGGGGGGGTATGGAAAAGTATTGCATCAATAGTTGCGAGCCTAGCAGGAGCAGATGGCATTCATTAAAGCCAAGAAATAAGTAGTGCACCAGCATGTGGAGGATTTCGAGTTTGACGAAACATTGAGGTCAGCCATCTGGGGGGTATTGCTGGGTGTGGGTGTTTGAGTAGGGGGGGGGGGGGGGGGGGGGGGGGTATGGGGTATGGGAAAGTAGTGCATTAGCATGTGGATGATTTCGAGTTTGACGAGACACTAAGGTCGGCCATCTGGGGGGTCATTGCTAGGGGTGGTTGGGTGTGTGTGTTGGGGGGGGGGGGGGGGGGGGGGGAGTATGGGAAATTAGTGTATCAGCATGCTGAGTATTTTGAGTTGAACGAGACATTGGGGTTAGACATCTGGTGTTTGTTGCTCGGTGTTTGTGTGGGGGTGGGGGTGGGGGTGGGGGGTGGGGGGTGGGGGGTGGGGGGGAAGTAGTGCATCAGCTTGTTGAGGATTTTGAGTTTGACGAGACATTGAGGTCGGCCATCTGGTGTTCGTTGCTGGGTGTTAGCTGGCGTAGCTGAGAACTATGGAGAGCATGACCCATATAATGGACCAAGACATATGGCATAACATGACATGACACGAAACGGCAGACCATGTCATACGCACAGCCCTCAACACAGCACTGCCAGAACGGAGGGGGGAAGCTAGTCCGGACTTTGCCAGTCCGGGGGTAACCGGTTACCCTTAACCCCTAACCTCCCTAAACCCTGAACCCTAAAACCCCTAAACCCTAAACCCTAAACCCCCAAACCCGGACTGGCAAAGTCCGGAGTAGCTTCCCCCTACCTGACAGAACCCTCATCCCAATCTCTGATACATAGGGAACGGCAACTAATATTAGTGCTTGAAAAACTAATACTAACTCAAAGTATTTTAGTGTCACAATACTATTAGTTTTTCAAATAAATTCAAAATCCTGGAGAGGCGGCTCGGCTAACTAATATTAGCTGACATTCTCTAATATTATTCATTCACTAATATTAACTAAGTCTTTCCCTACTTATACAGAGAGTACTTGAAGCCAGATGGCTATGTTGGCGTTCGCAGCACACATGGCTGGTATGATAGAATCGAAAACAATGGATGGCGCCCTATCAGCGAGTGCATCCTTGTCCACGAAAACCCCGTGACCTCAACATAGCCCTGACAGAACCCTCATCCCAATCTTTTATACAGAGAGTACTTGAAGCCAGATGGCTCCGTTGGTGTGCGCAGCACGCGTGGCTGGTATGATAGAATCGAAAACAATGGATGGCGCCCTATCAGCGAGCGCATCCTTGTCGACGAAGACCCCGTGACCACGGCTAGCAAGATGAAAAAGATGCCGTTTTTCCACTTCAACCCGGCACAGAGACGGTACGGGTACTTGCTGATGGTGACATTATCCTGGTGCTCTTTTCCAATTCAACCCGGCACAGAGACGGTACGGGTACTTGCTGATGGTGACATTATCCTGGTGCTCTGTATGTATTTTTACACTCCAACGGTAGCCGAATAGGCTTAAGGGACTTGCCCGACCTTAATCCTGGTGCTCTTTTCCACTTCAACCCGGCTCAGAGACGGTACGGGTACATGCTGATGCTTACATTATCCTGGTGCTCTTTTCCACTTCAACCTGGTCAGTAATCAGATCAGTGATCAGGACAGTGACCAGATCAGTAATCAGATCAGCGATCAGGACAGTGATCAGGACAGTGATCAGATCAGTAATAAGATCAGTGATCACGACAGTGATCAGGACAGTGACCAGATCAGTTATCAGATCAGCGATCAGGACAGTGTTCAGGACAGTGATCAGACCAGATATCAGACCAATGATGACGATAGTGATTAGATCAGCAATCAGGACAGTGACCAGATCAGTAATCAGATAAGCGATCAGGACAGTGATCAGACCAGATATCAGACCAGATATCAGACCAATGATGACGATAGTGATGAGATCAGCTATCAGGACATTGACCAGATCAGTAATCAGATCAGCGATCAGGACAGTGATCAGGACAGTGATCAGACCAATGATGACGATAGTGATAAGATCAGCGATCAGAACAGTGATCAGATCAGTGATCAAGACAGTGATCAGATCAGCGATCAGGAAAGTGATCAGATCAGCGATCAGGAAAGTGATCAGATCACATCCAAGTCCCTCGTGAGTCGTTTGTTTTTGGCGGAGCCTCCCTTCTGGGGGGCTGGAGACCCCAGGGTCACCCCCTAATCCGTTTGTGCGACCATACGAAGGCAACTGTCTCAACCAACTGTCTCGTAAATAACTGGCTTTGGTCCTCTGCACTTCATTCCGTTGCCACCTGTCTCTCCGATAGCCAACGCTTTCCGCCAGTTTTCCTCGCCGCTTGCTACGCCGCCTAATAATTGTTCTTGTTATGTTCACAAGTCCCCCTTGTCAAGCCGCTGGCACATTTTGAGTCCAATAGGGCACCAGGCTAAAAAATGGGATAAGAATCGCACAATTAGATTATCATCCCAGATGAGATGATGATTTAATTATAGAATTAAATGATCACTGTAGCACGAATTCAGGGTCCTTGTCGGTAAAATGATTGTTTGGGGTTCAGTTCATCAGTGCTTTTTCTTTTTAAGCCCTTCCTACACGGTTGGGCAAGTTCCTTCAGCCTATTGGCCTACCCCTGGACTGTTACAACATACACACCAGGCTAATGCAACCATCACCACCATCCTCATCATTAGCACAAGCCATGCCTATCCTTGTGCAGAGCTGACAAGAAGAAGCTCATAAAGCAACGGAAAAGATAATGGACGCTCAAAATGTACAAAGAAGGCGCCCTATCAACCCAACCCTACCCAAAACAAAACCAAACAAACCAAACGCAGACCAACGCTATCCAAACCAAACCTACCCAGCCCAGCCCAGCCCAGCCCAGCCCAGCCCAACCCAACCCAACCCAACCCAACCCAACCCAACCCAACCCTGTGTCCTGTCTATCCTTGTGCAGAGCGGACAAGGAGAAGCGCATCAAGCAACGGAAGAGAGAATGGATGATGAAGATGTACAAACAAGGCAGTACAGGTAAACATTGTGCAGTTCAAAGTGATGGCTATCGTACAACGCACACAACATCACATCATTCACATTTATGTAGGGAACGGCAAAATGATCTCATATGATATCATGTATCATATGATATCATATGATGCCGGCAGTCTGACAAGGCTAAAGTTACCATTTGTGTACAACATCATATGATGTAATTTGTATGATATCATACTCCCCTTTGGTCAACATCATATGATTTGCTGGTCCCTACATTTATGGGGTGCTTTCATAACCAGACACCGACTCTGCTTATCAATATCAAACTGCACATCCCCGTTCAACGAATGGCTCAATGGCAGAGCTCCTTGAACGACTTAGGTGCCGGGTTCGAATCCCCACGGGTGCGCCTAAGTGTTCGCTGTTGCTGTCAACCGCCATGGTAGCTTTGTCCAGGTAAAGTAGTAGCCCGTTCCCTACCGCCGTAAGACGGATCTCCCTTTAAATTATTATTACTCTTTTCTCACTGCACGTTTCGAATCAGGTTCCACTGGGAATTCCCAAAATGGAGGACCACACATAGATGACCTGGATTTCAACCAGATTGACTTCGACCAGATCGACCCAATGGCAGATGATTTGCTGAACTGGACCATGGGTCTTGACTTTGAGAATTATGTGGACGACTGGACATCTATGGCCACCACGCTGGGTTCCGAGGCATTCTTGCCCGATGACGAGAGCTACCTCCCTGAGGTACCAGCTCCCAGCCACAACTTTTATGGGGCTATGGCATCTGCTGGGGTACCTGTGGCACCCTATCAAGGAGGGACCTCAGCAGCCTCGGGGGCAACAAGCACTGCCAACCTGAGGTCGTGAGGAGCAGGACTGTAGAAAATGTGGATTGCATGCATAGCTTTTATTTTCATCTACGAGCAACAGCTTCTAGGCAGCTCGCCTGACTGGCTATTCAGGCAGGCCTAGCACAACCTTGTGCACCTTGAAGCTGACACAATCTGCAGTCCAGAGCTGCTGAAATATTTGGGTGTAGCTCAGTGGCTGGCTCAAGGAGCTGCTCGCCTGCAGCCAAAGAGAAAAGCTTGGAGTGCATGTATAGACTAGGGGTAGTTATGGCGTCCTACAAGGCAGGGGGGGGGGGGGGGGGTAGCTGCGAGGGTTGTTCAGGACGCTGCGTCCTGCGTCGCAGGCACAATGTTGAAGGGTCCGTTGCGTCCTGAGACGCATCGTCGGGAGGGTCCGTTGCGTCGCAGATGCAGCTTCAGTTGGTTGATTGCGTCTCAGTATGCTGTGAAATAAGTTATGAAAGTGTGCATTTGTGCAAGTGTGCTGTGCCCTGCTATGCTATGCTGTGCTATGGTACAATACTATGGCCCCGCTTCTCTTTGCGCGCGTTAACCGAGAGCTACATTACGGTACGGAACATTACACCTGGTAGGCACCTTGAGGAGTCTCAGGACGCAGAGCTGGGGGTCATCCTGAACAACTCTGGTAGCTGCCTTGGGGGCGTCAAGCACTGGTTGGCTGAACCCATGTAATACTACGATGATATTTGCTGCATTGATTTATCGATTATACCCTTTGATTTTGATTATGGTTGGAAGACCCACTTTTAGATTTGAAAACAATCCCTGGGTAATATGGCTCTTCTATGCCCTATCAAACCCTGGCTGCCAGCTCCAGCATGTATGTATGTTACAGTCCAGGGGTAGGCCAAAAAGGCTAAATGGACTTGCCTAACCGTGTAGGAAGGGCTTATAAACAAAAAACACTGATGAGCTGACCCCTAAACAATCGTTTTACTGACGGGGGCCCTGAGTTTGGGCTACATTGATAATTCCAGTGTTGTTCAAGGCCGCTTTAAGACAACCAGACTAAGACTCCAGGAAACTCTAATTGGTCTACTGTAAATGAATAAAAACGTACTCCTTGGTACGGGGCGTTAGGTTGTGGGGGTCAACCCGTTTGCTCGCACTGGGGCCAACCACCTGGTCTACTGTAGCCTTTAGGGTTTACAAACAAAAAGACATCATTAAACCTAGTGATAGAAGAACGAAGGCAGCCATGGATACTGTATGTGCGCATGTTACAGTCCAGGGTGTAGCCAATTAGGCTAAAGGGACTTGCTCAACCTCAACTAATCAAAGACAGCTGGAGCTACATTCTACTCAACTCAACTCGTGCCAAGCCATCTGAGGTTGACTTGGTTCGCGCTTGCCCGGCTGAAAAATCTAAAACGCTGCCATGCGAAGCGCATCTTCAAATGTCTCGCCTGTGTCTCGCATAACTAATATTTTAATTACACCGCCTTTCAGACCGCACTCCCACTTCACAGGGATATCCGGTCAGAGCCCACCCTAAGTTCACGACCTTTTTCGCTACCTACAACCAGCCTGTAAATCTGAAGCCGCATGCAGCTCAGGCGGTGAATTTGCTCTCTTGCTACCTGCTGCTGGGCCTTCGAGTGAAAACGTGGCGCACATGGATCCCGAGTTAGAGAATCTGCTGGCTTTCTACCCAGATATAGATCCGGAAATCGTGAGCAGAGTCTGGGAAGAGTCCGGGCAGGATTATCGGAGTGCCATGGAAGCTCTCGCTGAAATCGCCCGCAACCCCGGTGCAGCATTACCGGTTAGCACCAAGTTGACCGCACCAGACCAGAATCAGGCAGGTTCCCCTGACCTGATATCTTGACCTGCTGATTTTATCAAATGCTCTCGACCTTCAGGCTACTCACCATCTGAGGTGGGTGGATAGTATTACATTACATGGCCATAGAAAGGCCATTGTTAACCCTGGACAAGCCCTCCTCACAGCTGGGGGAGTATTACTACTAACGCTGCTACACCACACTCCAGAACCCAGGTTGCTATCTCGTATCCTGAACTTGAACCGGGCCTCTGGATCCTTACAGACCGTGGCGCTGTTTTTAGCTACCACATGATCAAGCACAGAAATATAAAAGCATGGTAGAGCTCTGGGTTTGATCATGACCATCCACATCCATATCATCACCATCATCGGGACGAGAAAAAAAAGATCACTCCCCCCCCGCCTGAAAAACCTAAGGAGGGCTGCCTCCCCCCCCCCCCCCCCCGCTCAATAGAAATACACTTTTTGAAAAACTTAGACATGGATTCTGGGGGGTTAGGGGTTATAATGGCATCCTCTGAATTCCTACATAGGGATTGTGTGATAGTCCAGATTCAGTTCTGCACCCCCTTTGCGTTGCCCAATTACCATAGTCACCCTTCACCTTTGCAGGGGGCGGCCAGAAACTGGAGTTTTCATTATTTCAAACAAAACTGTAGCAGGACAGTTTTCTCCCCCCCCCCCCCCCCCCCACACACACACACACATGCACACACCCAAACTCCCCCCCACCCACCCACCCACCCACCCACACACACACCCACCCACACACAAACTCACACACACGCTCACTCTGCAACACACAAGTTCACCCATACCCCCACATTACCCACCCGTACCCACCCATCCATACCCATCCATACCGCCCATACTCACCCATTCACCCACCCTCATTACCCACCCACATTACCAACCTATTCACCCACCCATACCCATCCATAGCACCCATTCACCAACCCATTTAATCACCCATTCACCCACTCATACTCACCCACCCATACCCACCCACATTATCCACCCATACACCCACCCATACACCCCCCTGGGTCTTAAGTGGTGTCAATAAACTGCCCTTGTCATTGACACAGCTATTTACCCACTCATACTCTGGGCTGGGCTGGGTTTTGGGGTGGGGGTGGGGGGGTGTGTGTGGGGGGGGTTTTACTTATTGCACGAGGTCCAAAGTGGTGCCAATAGACTACCCTTACCAAGGCCTACTCATGGGTGGTCTCAGAATGTCATTTGGAGGTCTGAGTAATAAGTAAGCAAAAAATCAGATGGGGGCTACCCCCCTATCTCCCCCACCCCCAACCTTAATGAGGTGCTCAGAATGACCTGAAATGTAACTCAAAATATTGCCATGATACGTGCCATTACAGCCCCATTCTCAGAAAAGTCAATCGGCCTTACCAATTGTTTTGAGGCCTGGGCTCCTCCTGCCATCATCAACAATAACAGCAACATTTGCAACCACCAAATTTGCGACAACAAAAAGAACAACAGCTGCACAGGCAAAACGACACTGCTCTACCATACACCCACCCACACTTCGACCCCCCCCCCCCTTGATGTAGCTTTCCATGCAGCACTGTTTCTGTTTTGGGCAACGCGTAACAGCTTCTAGGCAGCTCCTTTCTCCCACCCTTGGGCCAAACCTGAAGCTAGCTAGTGCGTCTGAAAGCTGATACGGCTGGCATTCAAATGCAGCTGAAAGCTTTGGGCTTGCTCCAGTGGCTGGCTAATAGAGCTGGAGGGAAGCTGCCACGAGTAGCCCAATAATGAAGCAGTGCCATGCAGTTTTTTTGTGTGCCGACGTGTTGTAAATTCAGCGACTCGGTGTGACGCCGGTACAAAGTTCAGGTGTGGCAGTTTCCCCCGGAAATGGTCCTTGCGTTTCACATTTTGCGACGCCAGCTGATCCGCAGGAACTTGAAAGAAAAACCACTGTTCCCATGTCCATCGCAATGCATCGATCCCCGCACAGCAGAACTTAACACAAGATAACATGACACAACACAGCAAAATTAAACTACCATCACAACACAACACAACACAACAAAACTACCACACACTACCCACATAACACTACATAACAGAACTTGTTTTGCTCGAATGCGTGACAAGGACAGCCATCCCCCAAACCTTAGTGGTGCTACCAACTCATGGGAGGAAACAAAAGGAGTCCTGATACAAGCAATATCTCATTATCTTGTTCTCACATCCTCTGCCCCAGCTTTGCATCCTAGGGAGGCTCTACATGACGCTATTTCAGGGCTACCGGGGCGTGGTAGAGAGGAACTTGTTTGAGAAGCATTGTCACAAACTGTAATTCAAACAAAACTACCCCAAACCACCCAAAACAAAAGTACCTCAAATTACCCACACAAAACTACCCCAAAGTACCAGTGGGGGTTCTGGGGGGGTACCCTACATGACGCTATTTCTGGGCTGCTGACGCGTGAGAGAGGAAGTTGTTTGGAAAGCATTGTTACAAACCGTAATTCAAACAAAACTACCCCTAAAAAGGTAATGATAACGCCTGGTGGGGCATGGTGTTAAGAGAGCCCGTCGTACGCGGGTAGGGAGCGGCCTTCTACCTCAACTGGACAAGCTACCATCGCTGTTGACAACGACCTGCATCGCCAAGAGCGACCCAAGGGGGAATCGAACCCCCGACTCTTCATCCTCAAAGTGATAAAACTACCCCTAAGTACCCACAAAACAATGCCCCAAACTACCCTAAGCAAAAGTATTCCGAAGTACCCTCACAAAATTACCTCAAACTCCCCTAGATAAACTACTACCCCAAGGTACCCACACAACACTACTCCAAAGTACCCACACAACACTACCCAAAACTAATCTAAACAAAACTACCCCTAAGTACCCACACATCACTACCCAAAACTACCCTAAACAAAACTACCCACACAGTACTACCCAAAACTACCCACACAACACATTGCAATGCCGAGAAAGTCAAAATGATACACGGCAACTGTCCTGTGCATTGCAGAATTACCCCAAACTGCCCAAACTACCCACACAACACTACCCCAAACTACCCTTGTCAAAACTACCCACACAGTACTACCCCAAACTACCCACACAACACAGTACAATGCCGAATGCAAGTCAGAATGATACTCGGTAACTCTTCTATGCATTGCATATTTACCCCAAACTACCCCAACTACCCACACAACACATAATAATGCCGAATGCAAGTCAGAATAATACGTGGCAACTGTCCTGGGCATTGCAGAATTACCCCAAACTACCCACACAACACATTACAATGCCGAGCAAGTCAGAATGATACATGGTAACTGTCCTGTACATAGCAGAATTACCCCAAACTTACCCACACAATACATTACAATGCCGAATACAAGTCAGAATCACACACGGCAACTCTCCTGTGAATTGCAGAATTTTGAGGCAGGAGGCAGCAGCGCACCAGGTATGATTTCCCTATGCTCCGAAACCAATGTAACAATGTGGAAAGTGTAGGGGAGGGAAGGTGGATGTAGACGGCTGTGCTGGGATCAGGTCAGTAATAGTTCAGGATCGGCAAATCAAATGATACTGACTAAAGGCAAGTATAATATCCTATGATATCATACAAATTGCATCATATAAGATGTACGTAAGTGGTAACTTTGACCTAGTCAGACTGCCATCCAGGGTAATTCAAAGCGCGCGCTTTTGCGCTTTTGAGCGCTGACTTATTGACCCCCTCTGCGCTTTAAGCGCAGTTTTTTGCAACTCCCTGTGGGCGCAGCAAGCAATTTTTGCGCCTTTTGCACTACAAAGCGCAGTTTTTTTGTTTTCAAGTGCGCTAAAGCGCTGGCCAAGTTGGCAATTTGAAGTACCCTGCTGCCGTCATATGATATCATGTTACCGTTCCCAAGTAAAAGTACTCAATCAGGGATTCTTTTTTCTAATCTGATTTTTTTCTTTCTTTCTAGCTTCATGGTTTTAGGCCTCCTCCAGGGCAGTGGTGGAAATTGTGTGGAAATCATGTTTTTGCAGCTTTTATAGGTTTGTAGGGCCATTTAGGGCCAATTTTTTATATCGGCAATTTGGGCTAAAACTGGGTCAAAAGTAGGGAAATCGTGATTTTGCAGCTTTTATAGGTTTTTAGGGCCATTTAGGGCCAATTTTTTACATCGGCAATTTGGGCTCAAACTGGGTCAAAAGTAGGGAAATCATCTGTAATCCCGGCACATTTGTTTTTTGCGCCCTCCCAAATCATTCATTTATTTTTCACTCAGTATTCATTTTTGTTGCGTGTATAAGGCCGTTGTTCTGTGTTGCTCACCCAATAGAAGTCTTGGCATGCAACGACCCTGAATCTTCAGAGGCGGAAATTCTTTAAACACAAAATCACTCAATATGATTGATTGTTGCCTGTGTAACGCCATTGTTCTGTGTCGCTCCCCCAGGAGAAGTCTACACGTACAAAGACCCCCCCTGTTGAGGCGAAACTACTGTTTTCCTTTTCGGCTACTAGCTGCAGCTTCTAGGCAGCTGCTGCCAGTAGAACCCTAAACCCTCCCTGAGCCAGCCACTGGGCTGAGCTTAAAAAGACAATCCGGGCTAGACAGCTGATTACGTCAGCTTCAGGGTGCACCAGGTTGCTTTAGGTTTGGCTGATTATTCTGTACAACAAAGCATCTCAATAGTATTGACTGTTGCCTGTATAAGGCCGTTGTTCTGTGTTTCTTTCCCAGGAGAAGACTTTGCATGCATGCAGAGACCCACCCTTTGAGGCGGTAATCCTGTGTAGAAAACAAAACTCAATATTATTGATTGTTCCGTGTCAAAGGCCTTTTTTCTGTGTTGCCCACCCAAGTGAAGGCTTTGCGTGCGGAGACCCACTCTTTGAGGCGGAAATCTTTTATCCACAAAATCACTAAGTATGATTGATTGTTGCCTGTATAAGTCGGTTGTTCTGTGTTGCTCCCCCAGGAGAAGTTATTCACTGTTTTTCACGGAATGGCAGCGCGTCGCACAAAAGAGACAGTGTTTGAATTGCTTGTATCTCGCCGTTGTTCTGTGTTGAATGCGACACTTCGCTAATTGAGCGACTCAGTACCCTCCCAGTGCAACGCTTTCGCTAATTGAGCGACTCAGTACCCTCCCAGTGCGAGGCTTCGCTAATTGAGCGACTCAGTACCCTCCCAGTGCGACGCTTCGCTAATTGAGCGACTCAGTACCCTCCCAATGCGACGCTCCACTAATTGAGCGACTCAGTACCCTCCCAGTGCGACGCTTCGCTAATTGAGCGACTCAGTACCCTCCCAATGCGACGCTCTGTCCCCCGAACCACACGGAGTGCAAAGAGGGGTTTGGGGAGGCATTTCTGACTAGTTTAGCCGGATCTATGCGTCGCCATGCCGCGACGGAATGGCGACGCGTCGCATACAAAAAACAGTGTTTGTATAAGAGTGCTTGTATAACATTGCCTGTGTAACGCTGTTGTTCTGTGTTGCTCACCCAGGAGGAGTCAACGCGTCAGCAGAGAAGAGCTCTTGGAGAGAATCCGAGGTGAGGCAAGCATGATGATTTAATTATAACAAAATTGAACCTGAATTGGTGGATAAAGATTCCAGCATGAAACTGGTCATGAATCCTGATTCCTTTGAAGGATGGAAATACTTAATACAATGTATAAAACATTGCGAGAAGAATCACATAATTAAATTATCATCCCAGATGAGATGGTGATTTAATTATATTGTAGAATTAAATGATCACTGTAGCACGAACTCAGGGAGCCCATCGGTAAAACGAATGTTTGGGGTTCAGATCATCAATATGTTTTTGTAAATGCGGATGCTTTTCTTCTTCTTCATTTTCTTCTTTCTGTCAAGTCAAAAGGGACTTGAGAGCATAGCGAAGCTAGGAAAAAACAACTTTCAGATTTGAAAAAAACATCACTGTGCTGTCCCATCTAATGCGCAAGCAAGGGCGTGACCGCCCTTGTGGCGTGACGTGACTGCCTATGAGTGTGACGTGACGTGTGAGGTGACGCGACGTGATAAAATAAACTGGTGGCGTGGGACGCAGGCAATGTTGCAGGCCAGACCCTTACCTACCCACCCACATACCCACCTACATACCCACCTACCCACCCTCCTACCCACCTACATACCCACCCACCTACATACCCACCTACCCACCCACCTACCTACATACCCACCTATACCCACCTACATACCCCCTACCTAACCCACCTTCCTACCCTACCCACCCCCGACAGACCCACCTACCCACCCACTACCTCTACCCACCAACCACAACCCACCCACCTAACCCGACCTACCGACCTACCCACCTACCCACACCACCCATCGCCCCACCACCACTACCCCACACCCCTACCCAACGACACAATAACCCAACCCAGCTACCTACACCAACTACCCACCTACATACCCACCAACCCCCCACCTACCTACAGACCTCCCAACCTACCCACCCCCCACTGGTGCCCACCCACCCACCCACCCACCTAACCAATCACCCACGACCCACCGACCCTACCCCCCCATACCCACCTACGTATACCCACCCAGCTACCTACCCACCTACCCCCCCTAACCCACCTACACCCCCCACCTACCTACCCACCTACCCACCCAGCTACCCACCTACCTACCCACCTACTCAGCACCCATCTACCCACCTACCCACCCAACGACACAACCTCCCACCTACCTACTCCCCACCTACCTACCTACCTACCCACCCCTCACCTACCTACCTACCTACCTACCTACCTACCCACCTACCCACCTACCTACCCACCTACCCAACCCACCTACCTTACCCGCCCACCTACCTACCTACCCACCTACCTAATCATCCACCCACCCACCTACTCATCCCACCACCCACCTACCCACCCACCTACCCACCCACCACCTACCACCCGCCTGCCCACCTACCTACCCTCCTACCTACCCACCTACCTACCCACCTACCACTACCACCTACCCACCCACCACCCATCCACATACCACCCACCCCCCTACCTGCCTACCTACCCCCCTACCCACCCACCTACCCACCCACCTCTTCTCTATTTCATCATCTCCCTGGAGCAGTTTGCTTGGGGCCTGACCCCAATGGTTTGGGGGGGTGGGGGGGGGGTAACAGATTTGAGGGTTGGACAGACCCCTACCCCCACCCACCCACCCACCCACCCACCCACCCACCCCTCTTACACACACACACATCCACCCACCCCACGCACCCCCCACACACACAAATAACAGTGGCCATGCTCCTACCTCCGGCGCTCCAAAGTCACGCCCCCCACCTGTTCCGTGTTTCATCTCCCTGTAGCAGGATTCCCTGGGGCCTGATTCCTCTGGTTGGGACCTGGGCGCTCTGAATGATTCGCTCAACCTACAACCCACCCACCTACCTATCCACCTACCCACCTACCCACCCACCTTCTCTGTTACATCTCCCTACAGCAGAATTCCCTGGGACCTGATCCCTTCTGGTTGGGACCTGGGCGCTCTGAATGATTCGCTCAACCTGCCACCTACCCACCTACCCACCCACCTCCTCTGTTTTATTCCCCGTAGCCGAATTCCCTGGGGCCTGATCCTTCTGGTTGGGACCTGGGCGCTCTGAACGATTCGCTCAACACCATGAGTATGTCGGTCCTCCAAGCTGCCAACGGCATTTCATCGTGGTTAGGAGACCTGGCAGGTGTTTTCGAGCCGTCGTGGGGAGACGAGGAGGAAGAGAAGGCAGGGTAGGTGCAAATGGGTTGGTGGTTGGCCCCAGTGCAAGCAAGCGAGCGGTAACCCTCACCCTGGAGGGGGGATGGGAGGGGGGGGGGGGGGGGGGGGGGGGGGATCGGCATCTCCTCGTGGTTAGGAGACCTGGGAGGTGTTTTCGAGTCATCGTGGGGAGACGAGGAGGAGGAGAAGGCAGGGTAGGTGCAAGCAAGTCCTTTTAGCCTTATTGGCTACACGAGTTGAGTTGAGTAGATGTAGATGTAGCTGTCTTGATTATTTGAGGTTGAGCAAGTCCCTTTAGCCTAATTGGCTGCACCCTGGACTGTAGCATGCATTCATACATGGCTGCCTGCGTTCTTGGGTCAGATCTTTTATCACTGGAGATGTGGAGGAAATGGATGTTCTGGTATGTGTGTTACAGTAAGCCAGGTGGCTGGCCCCAGTGCAAGCAAACAGGCTGGTCCCCTCAACCTCACGCCTCGTAATAAGGCGTACTATTTATGTATTCATTTATTCTTTTAATAATTTATGTATTCTCTTATTTATTTATTTATTTATTTATTCATTTATTTATTTATTTATTTATTTATTTATTTATTTATTTATGCAACCGGGTGCAACCATACTAAATATATGAATATAGTAGGGCCTGAATGCACCTCATACACCCGCACACCCCAATGCACCTGAATGCTCCTCATACACCCGCACACCCCAATGCACCTCGTATACCTCGCCATTTTATTTTGCTCTTTTGGCCCTCAGGCATGGCTCTTACTCTAGGGCGGCGGATGACCTGAAAAATTGCTCAAAACATCGCTATGGTACACGCCATTCTAGCCCCATTCTCAGGAAAATACGATCAGCCTTACTGAAATCTTGGAGGCCTGGGCTCCACCTGTACCAAAAGAAGAAAAAATCGCGAACAATTTTTCTTCTTCTTCCATTTCTTTGAACTCTCTTTCCCCACAGGCATGGCTCTTCCTCTAGGGGGGCGGATGAAGCAAGTATTGTGACAACAGGAGGCATGGATGTTGGGCGTCTCCACCGACGTCAGCACAACACCAGCCAAGGAGGTGGCGCTGAGCCTCCAACCAGCCAAGCTGTTGATGTGGACGCAGATGAAGAAGGCGAGGAGGATTTCGACGAGGATGATTATGATGAAGAAGATATCAAGAAGGACTCGTGAAAAAGCAGAAGATTTTTTTTTGAGGGGCGTGGTGTTAAGGGGACCCTCCCGTACGCTGCAGCTAGGGAAAGTCACCATGGCAGACATAGCCAGTGTCACCCTCCAGGCGGTAGAGACTCCTTCATGCGACGTGTGACAAGAACGCCAGTACAGGAGGCAATATATTCAGTGAACGGGAAGTTCATGCCATATGATATCATATGATGCCGGCAGTCTGACTAGGCCAAAGTTATTATTTATATACAATATCATATGATACCAAACTCGCATTTGGTCAACACCATACGATATGCCGGTCCCTAAATAAAGTGTCTTTGCAGGACTTGTGACGAGGCATACAATTGTTGGATTGCTGCATGATTCTTCGCTTGGGCTTGGGCTGAGCACCCGGTCGTAGGAGCTGCCCAGAATCCATTTCTCAGCTAAAGAATGGTTGGGAACCCCCCCTGGATGTGGGGGGCGGGTTCGTCTTCGGTCAACAATGGCCTGCATATGGCAAAGTAATGTATAGATAGGGAGCATAAACACGGCAGAGTTGGCATGGTCAGTATGAGCACCACTACACCTCTCCTGAGTACTGAACACTGTTTTTATTTTGGGCTGCGCGTAGCAGCTTCTAGGCAGCTCCCCTGACGGGCAATCCAGCCCAACACAAAATCAGCATAGTGCACCTTGAAGCTGACGGGATCAGCATACCAGCACTGCTGAAATCTTTGGGCTTGGCTCAGAGAGCTGTCTAGAAGCTGCTGCTTGTAGTCGAAAGCTTGTTATCAAATGTTTGTAGTCGATGCTTTTTCTTTTTTATTCCTTCCTGTCACGGTTGGACAAGTCCCTTAAGCCTATTTGCTCTACCCCTGGACATAGATAGATAAACATTTGTAAAAACAACATAGATAAATATTTGTAGTCGATAGAAAACAAGTCCTATGCAGCGTCGCAAATTGACGGAGTGTGTTGGCAACGGAACGACAGGTGGCAACGGACTGGAGCTGACCGAAGCCAGTTAAGTATGAGACAGTTGGCTGACGTGTCAGGCTTCAATTCTTCGGTAGCTCAGACGGACAAATGGGTAACCCTGGGGGGTACCGCCCCCCCAGAAGGGGGGGCTCCGCCAAAAACAGTGCAGCATACTGGTACTCTGAGGAGTGAGGACCTTCTGTTATACTCGCAAAGATACTGAATAAAAGTATATGTTTAATAATAATAATAATAATAATTGTTACAAGGTTCTATACGCCAGGTATCAGGTATGGCGTCTAACCGTCTGCACATTGCAGTAAACAATACTCCCCGTGCGATAACCACAGAAACTAGGATATAGCGTGCACCCTGCGTGCACCCATTAACTTAATGGGCTCAGTTAGAAAGGCTTTCAGTCAAGTCGAATTCGATTCAAAGTGGTCCCCTTAAAATATTTAAAAATATGACAGGTTGGTAACAGCCTGTGGCCCTGTGCTTTAAAGTTCAGAATGGCCATTAAAACAAACCACGAAACGAGGAGGTGGCGCTTGGAAGTTGAACTTGGTACAAGTTATCCAGCCTCACGGGCACAAGAATTTCATTTTTGATTGTTACAAGGTTTTCAGCCAACTCTGGGCTAGTGGGCTGCTCACCGTCATCCAATTCCAAGCCCCCCCCCCCCCCCCCCCCCCCCCCCCCCCCCCGATGGAATACGTACACACTCTGGTACGCACCGTGCTGTCACGTGCTGGTTTCCGACCTCCCCCGACCTCCCCCGACGCACGCACGCAGGGTCCTCACTCCTCAGGCTTTTAGTGTTACCCCCTCGAGGGCTATGCTGCACGAACACATTCAAATAATCAAATTTATTATGTCGAGCTACACGGATTACCCGTCCCCTGAGGGGACGCATGCTACGTAGATAAGGTTTCTGACGGCCCCCGATGTCCCCTTACGTAAGCCCGCAGCCAGAGTCCGAACTCCGTAACACCCCGCGGACTATGCTACCCGAAAACATGAGAGGGAGCAATGTCGAGCTGCACCCCAGACATCTTCATATCATCTGCCGCAGAGGCGCAGACCACTTTTAGCAACATTGGGTAAAGAGGAGGGATACTCAACCGGCGAAGTGGCCTGCAGAAGATCACTGCCCCTGCCACCTCCCGACCCGCGACCCCCTTATTTTCCCCCACTGTCCACACACTTTCCGGTACCTTCGAGCAGCTACACCTAGGCCGCGCTCGCGCTCGTCCACTTTTCCCCACTGTTTTGATCAGCGCCTACATAAAGGACTCGCTCGGCTCGGATGTTTAATTATTCCCCACACGCTTCAGCCCTCCCCCTCCCCGCCCCATACAATCGACATGACCGTCTCCATCACCCCCAAGCTTGTCCTCGTGTCGCTGGCCCTGCTGGGCTTCTGCTCAGCGTACCCAGAGTGAGTCAACCGGACCAGTCAACCGATTTCGTTAATCGTCACCGATGTGTTCAATCGAGCCCGCAAAACCACGTCGGCCACCACGACCCACAAGGGACCTACCAAACAGAACTCGAGTATCTACCATCTGACGCTTGCTTGCAGCCGATGCACCTCACCAAACTCACAACCCCACCCACAACCACAACCACCCGCCCACAATATCTACCCATCGTAGTGGCCCCCTTGCCTCCCTTCCTCCAGCCCCCATGTAAACATCTGTAACTTAAAAAAAAAAAAAAGTTGTGAAAGAAATTTCACCCCAGAAGGTGGGTCTCCTGACACAATTTGACAATTGACCACTGTTGCCTCCACCCTTCGCTCATCCATGTAACGTCATGATTCCACCCCCGCCCCCATTCCCCTATGACCCACCACCACTGCCTCCACCCTTAGCTCAATCCATGTAGCAGTCCTGAATCCACCCGAGCCATGCCCCCCTCACCCACCACCGCCTGTCTCTAATTTTCAGGCTCTCTCATCTCTCTCTCTCTCTCCCACTCTCTCTCCTCCTCCTTCCTCTCTCATGTTTTTTGTCCCCCGCCTCGCTCCATCTCTCTCTCCTCTCTCTTCTCTCTCTCTCTCTCCCCCCCCCCCCTCCCCTCCACCACACCGGCCTGCCTCGAACTGTTGCTTGCCATACTCCAGGACTGGCTCCTAAAGCTTCAACATGTCAGCACCCTTCAAGATCATATGGGAGACGCAGGACCCCTCCAGGACAACGTAAAGGATCTCCG
>JACBWV010000610.1:150306482-150390202 GCA_013435795.1 Chlamydomonas sp. ICE-L | reverse complement strand
CACACCCCCCCCCACCACCCCCCCCCACCCCCCCCCCCCCGATGCGAATACGTACACACTCTGGTACGCACCGTGCTGTCACGTGCTGGTTTCCGACCCTCCCCCCGACCTCCCCCGACGCACGCACGCAGGGTCCTCACTCCTCAGGCTTTTAGTGTTACCCCCTCGAGGGCTATGCTGCACGAACACATTCAAATAATCAAATTTATTTATGTCGAGCTACACGGATTACCCGTCCCCTGAGGGGACGCATGCTACGTAGATAAGGTTTCTGACGGCCCCCGATGTCCCCTTACGTAAGCCCGCAGCCAGAGTCCGAACCTCGTAACACCCCGCGGACTATGCTACCCGAAAACATGAGAGGGAGCAATGTCGAGCTGCACCCCAGACATCTTCATATTCATCTGCCGCAGAGGCGCAGACCACTTTTAGCAACATTGGGTAAAGAGGAGGGATACTCAACCGGCGAAGTGGCCTGCAGAAGATCACTGCCCCTGCCACCTCCCGACCCGCGACCCCCTTATTTTCCCCCACTGTCCACACACTTTCCGGTACCTTCGAGCAGCTACACCTAGGCCGCGCTCGCGCTCGTCCACTTTTCCCCACTGTTTTGATCAGCGCCTACATAAAGGACTCGCTCGGCTCGGATGTTTAATTATTCCCCACACGCTTCAGCCCTCCCCCTCCCCGCCCCATACAATCGACATGACCGTCTCCATCACCCCCAAGCTTGTCCTCGTGTCGCTGGCCCTGCTGGGCTTCTGCTCAGCGTACCCAGAGTGAGTCAACCGACAGTCAACCGATTTCGTTAATCGTCACCGATGTGTTCAATCGAGCCCGCAAAACCACGTCGGCCACCACGACCCACAAGGGACCTACCAAACAGAACTCGAGTATCTACCATCTGACGCTTGCTTGCAGCCGATGCACCTCACCAAACTCACAACCCCACCCACAACCACAACCACCCGCCCACAATATCTACACCATCGTAGTGGCCCCCTTGCCTCCCTTCCTCCAGCCCCCCATGTAAACATCTGTAACTTAAAAAAAAAAAGTTGTGAAAGAAATTTCACCCCAGAAGGTGGGTCTCCTGACACAATTTGACAATTGACCACTGTTGCCTCCACCCTTCGCTCATCCATGTAACAGTCATGATTCCACCCCCGCCCCATTCCCCCTATGACCCACCACCACTGCCTCCACCCTTAGCTCAATCCATGTAGCAGTCCTGAATCCACCCGAGCCAATGCCCCCTCACCCACCACCCCTGTCTCTAACTGTTTCCATGCTCTCTCTCTCTCTCTCTCTCTCTCTCTCTCTCTCTCTCTCTCTCTCTCTCTCTCTCTCTCTCTCTCTCTCTCTCTCTCTCTCTCTCTCTCTCTCCCCCCCCCCCTCCCTCCCACCACCCCTGCCTCTAACTGTTGCTTGCCATACTGCAGGGACTGGGCTCCTAAAGCTTCAACATGTACAGAGCACCCTTCAAGATCATATGGGGAGCACGCAGGACCCCTCCAGGACACGTAAGTCTCTCTCTCTCTCTCTCTCTCTCTCTCTCTCTCTCTCTCTCTCTCTCTCTCTCTCTCTCTCTCTTCGCTTCTCTCTCCTCTCCTCTCTTCTCTCCCCTTCTCTCTCTGGCTTACATCTCCCCTGCATTCTCTCGCTTGCCCTTTATGCTGTGCTGCCTCTAGCCATCCCTTCCTATATGAGCTTTATTCCATCATGTATTGTCCCTACTCTCACACGCACACACGCACATACACACACCATACACATACCTAATCATTTACCCTGGTATACCCCAAAAAAAAAAAAAGAAAAGAGGAAAAAAAAAAAAAGAAAAAAAAAAACAAAAGAAAAACAAAAAAAAAAAAAAACAAAAAATAAAAAAAAAAAAAACAAAAAAGAAAAACCCATTAATCAACAACGCAAACACAAAAGACACCCAGCATAACACCAAAAATCCCAAAAACAAATCACCCCACCCCCACACATCCCCCCACACACACCCCCCAACACCCCACACACACATACCCCCCCCCCCCCCCCCCCCCCCCCACACACAACCCCCCACCACACCCACCCCCCACCACACACAACCCCCAACACCACAACACACATACCCCCAACCCCACCAAACACCCCCACCACCCACCACCCCACACCACACTACCCCCCCACCCCCACCACCCCCACACACACACAACATTACCCCCCCCACCCCACCCCCCCCCCCCCCCCCCACCCCCCCACCACACACATACCCCCCCCCCCACCACACACACACACACACACACATACCCCCCCCCACCCACCCCCCACACACATATCCACATGCATCCCGCCCCTTACCTTCTTCCTTTCCCGATGCAGGTCTACCACTTTTTCGTTCCTAGATTCAGCGCAGGAGTCTGTGGCTGAGCTGTGCCCTGGTTCAGCCTACACACTGGAAGTGGACCTGGGGAGTGACCTGGCAGAGATGTACCTCACCAGCAGCCAGGGTGTGTTTGGAAAGCCCTTTGAACCCAACGGTGGCTGCCCCAACCAGGTGGTGGCCATAGCTGGCTGGGACTTCCCCGGCACTGTGTTCACTGATACCCTCACCTTGGACTGATTTGCCTCTGGCTCTGTGGAGGTGGCTATTTCCTGGGGAGAGGACGAGACTGATGGCTACTACCAGGCCAGTGTGTCCGTGGAGGTCAACCCTGCATGTGCTCACCCCTCATGTGAGTGGGCTTCACTGACAGCTGCTCAGCAACCTAGTCGTATTTAGTTATATGCTCATATGCTTGTATATGTTGCCACCTACCTAGGCTACAACCTGCCATGGTTAGGACCTACCTGAGCTGTCTGTGTTACCTAGGACCTACCTGCCTGCAATGCTTCACTGACACCTGCTCAGCAATCTTGTCCTATATGGGCCTCTACCTAGGCTATAACCTGTCATGATTAGGACCTACCTGGGCTGTCTGCAATACCTAGAACCTACTTGCCTGCAATGCTTCACTGACACCTGCTCAGCAACCTTGTCTCGTGTGGGCCCCTACCTAGGCTACTACATGTGTGTAACAAGCACACTGTGTATTGGTACAGTTGAACATGGCTCATGTGACCTGTATGTATGTATGTTATGTTACAGTTCAGGGGTAGGCAAAATAGGCTAAAAGGACTTTCCCAACTGTGATAGGAAGGGCTTCAAAAGAAAAAGCATTGATGAACTGAACCCCAAACAATTGTTTCACCGACAGGGGCCCTGAGTTTGTGCTACAGTGATCATTTAATTCTACGACATAATCACCTGTAACGACTGCGCCCGCCATGATACAAATGATGATATCTATGAAACCTGTTCTTCACTTTCCCACCATGAGAACTAGCTCTATCCTTTAAACTGGTTTGGCTGTATTCCACTCCTACTCGCATTATTGTCAGAGTGGTGAACTACAGAGACAAGAGCGCTGTATTGGCATCTTATATGATGTCCTCAGAGCTCCTGTAGCCTAGTAGATCCTGACTTCACCGCCACACGCCAACAGATAATCTGCTGTTCACCCTCAAACTAAACAACTAACTCTCTCCCCCCTGTGCTTCTCCTTTAGGCCCCCGTGTTGCTCCTGGTGACATCTACCCTCCCGCGTATGACATGCAGCCACCCACGTATGGCATGTATCCCCCCATGTATGGCAACAAGGCCCCCTCCTCTGGCATGTACCCTCCTGTGTATGGCAACAAGGCCCCCCCCTCCGGTTACAAGCCCCCCCCCTCTGGAAACAAGGCCCCCCCCTCTGGTAACGAGGCCTCCCCCTCTGGCAACAAGGCACCTCCCTCCGGTTACAAGCCCCCACCAGCAGCCCCTGCCAGGAGGTGAAGACGAGGCCCCCCCAGCAGCCCCTGCCAGGAGGTGAAGACGAGGGCCCCCCAGCAGCCCCTGCCAGGAGGTGAAGCTCACACCCTTTGAGTGTGCACACATGTATGAGTATTGGATGGTGGTGCACTCATCAGTTGGCTTGCTGCCGTATTTATCAGGTGTATGCATTTGGATTGCACGCACCCGACATACACGGCAGCAAGCCGGCTACTCGGCTATAGGTTTGGCTGGGTAGCAAGCCAGCGGAGCTGCCTAGATGCTGCTACTAGTAGCTGAAATTAAAATCCATGAAGCTTGCAGCATCAAACCAGCACCGTAGAGACATGGTTGTGCCTTGAATCGGCGATGAAGGGAACTCGAGTCCTTGGGATTTACCGTGCTTGGACCTTTTCTAACAGTGTCCTGTACTGCTGTACTGCTGCATGCGTATTGTAACGAGCGCTGCACATATATACATTTATCCGGGTAGCCTTTTCCTGCGTTGGAGCAGGACTCATAAAGTTTAGTTAAATTGCATTTTGCATGCGCGTGCTTTTTTTAGTTGTGAAAGGATTTCACCCCAGGAGGTGGGTCTTCCGGCACAAACCACTAAACCAGCGACACCGAGGATTGAGTTCGAATGGCTTTGCCAATCTGTCTGGGTGGGACCTTGCTTTCCATAGAATCTATATAATTGGATTGACATTTCAGACAACATTTACCTTGACATCCATAGTAAGGTCCAAATATAATGGTTCTGTTCATACCGGGTGGTTATAACTTATTGTTGATAATTTGATGAATGTTCATTTGTTTTGCTGGTTGAACTCCTTCTTGGAGGCTCGTATTTGAATTGTGGCCTTTTAGCTGCACACATGTGCACCGTATGCACAACTCCATTTGTAACCCTCTATTTGCACGAATCACAGACGTATCATTATCCATGGATGGAGGGATCCATAAACAGGGTAGCGCAGTGGAGGTGAATGTTTGTTTGGTCGAGGGTCGGTATAAGTGCTCCTACTCTTTTGCAGGAGTGACAACGCCATTTGAAATAAATCTTCGGTGCCGCTGGTTTGTAGGGATGGATCTATCGCTGACAGCTGCCCTAGCCCTGCCCGAGATCACGGTTTCCCCCCTGATATATATAACAATCGCTAGTGTTGACCTGGCGAACATTTCGATAAACGAAGTTTTGTGTTTTGCCCTAAATGGCCCTTACAAGCCATTAAAGCTTGAAAACGCTACCGTAAATAGCTTCAGCCAGCAATTTGGCTGCAAGCCGTCTGTATGTATGTATGTTACAGTCCATGGGTAGGCCAAATAGGCTGAAGGGACTTGCCCAACCGTTAGGAAGAGCTTAAAAAGAAAAAGCACTCATGAGCTGAACCCCAAACAATCGTTTAATAGACGGGGGACCCAAGTTCGTGCTACAGCTGGCATGATAATTTAATTTTGAGATTATTATCGCATTTTTTTATAAATTGAATTTAGTAATTCCATCCTTCAAAGGAATCAGGATCCATGACCAGCTTCATACTGGAGTTTTTATCCACCAATTCAGGTTAAATGTTCATTTCTCAAAAATAATTATTTTATCCTCAGCGTATAACGGACATTCTAATATGACATGCATTTCGTCTTCGACTACTCATCTACCGTCATATCACAGCATCTGAAAATTCGACCAGAACGAGAGGTACTCCTTTCTGATTCGACATTGATAGATAGATGTTACAGTCCAGGGGTAGGCCCAATAGACTAGGACTTGCCCAACCGTATAGGTGGGGCTAAAAAAGAAAAAGCACTGATGAGCTGGACCCCAAGCAATTCTTTAACCGATGGGGGCCCTGAGTTCGTGCTACAGTGATAATTTAATTGGTTCCTTACCTATGGTGTGCGCCAGACTCATGGCGACTGAGTGACGGTGGCTCTGAAATAACTGAGTCTCTGAGGCAGGGTACTACAAAGCATGCGCGGCAGCGCGATTTTGAGCACACTTTTTAGTCTCACTGCGCGTTTCGCGCAGTTTTTTAAACCCCATGTGGGCGCAGCGCGCAGTTTTTGCGTTTTTCACTACAAAGCGCTGACCAATTTGACGTTTGTGTGCTTTAAGCGCTGACCAATTTGACAAAATGTAGTACCCTGCTCTGAGGAGGACAAGCTGCATGCAGTATCTGAATGTGCTTGCCTCCTTAGTAGACTGTACCACGGTATTAAGGTAATTCAGGTAATTCAGCCCGCTACTAGTCAGCGACAGGTAGGAAAGTATGCGCATTTAATTAATAATTGAAGTATGCGCAACCTGGTTCCCTGCCTGCTGACTAGGGTTTGGTGGTGGAGGTGGAGGTACGATGACTATATGTATTGCCCCACTCCATACCAGACTGAGTCTGAAAGCTCATTTACCATATTGCAACCAAGTCGGTGACTATTGTTGTAGACCGGTTTATGTACCGGCTACTGAGTTGCTCAAAAAGCCAGTGTGTAGTCACTGACTGGCTGTGCACTGCGCACATGTCCCTGTAATACCGTGCACCGCCGTGCAGTACGACTGTACTGCCAACGGCTAGTATAACATGCTCGCTCATGTGGCATGCAAGCTATCAATTCCTAACTGTAATCTATATCAGTAGCTGTAATCTATACATGTAGCTATCTATATCAGTAGCTACGTACATCTCCTTACTGTAATCTATATCCGTAGCTGTAATCTATATCTGTAGCTATCTATATCAGTAGCTACATCCCCTTACTGTAATCTATATCCGTAGCTGTAATCTATATCTGTAGCTATCTATATCAGTAGCTACATCCCCTTACTGTAATCTATATCCGTAGCTGTAATCTATATCTGTAGCTATCTATATCAGTAGCTACATCTCCTTTCTGTAATCTATATCAGTAGCTGTAATCTATATCTGTAGCTATCTATATCAGTAGCTGTAATCTATATCTGTAGCTATCTATATCAGTAGCTACATCTCCTTTCTGTAATCTATATCAGTAGCTGTAATCTATATCTGTAGCTATCTATATCAGTAGCTACGTACATCTCCTTTCTGTAATCTATATCAGTAGCTGTAATCTATATCTGTAGCTATCTATAACTGTAGCTACATCTCCTTACTGTTATCTATATCAGTAGCTGTAATCTATATCTGTAGCTATCTATAACTGTAGCTACATCTCCTTACTGTTATCTATATCAGTAGCTGTAATCTATATCTGTAGCTATCTATATCAGTAGCTGTCATCTATATCTGTAGCTATCTATAACTGTAGCTACATCTCCTTACTGTTATCTATATCAGTAGCTGTAATCTATATCTGTAGCTATCTATATCAGTAGCTGTAATCTATATCTGTAGCTATCTTTATCAGTAGCTGTAATCTATATCAGTAGCTCATGCGGCATGCAAGCTATCAATTCCTTACTGTAATCTATATTAGTAGCTATATCTCTCCTTGTCACGCTGTCTTACTCACTACGAGATCCAAAGGTTATGTCGCCCTAAACACTCACGCTAATTGATCTATCACGCTGGTAATCCCGTTTTGAAGCAAGTCCCTCGGCGATATCCAGTTCCCATTTGTCGCTACTCGTCCAAGCCCACAGCGCTGCTTCGTCAATTGCTGCTACGTCCGCCTGCCGATGCCCAAGATAGTCCTCATCTTAAAGTCCACAATTGAAGAGAGCAAGTCCGAGCTGCAAGCCTCGGCCCTCTGTGTCTCCGCATACGACCACCACTAGTGATAATTGAAGATCTTGTCATCTTCAACGCAAACCGAGCGAGAAGGTTCGCCAGTCACTGACGCTCGCTAGTCACTGAGTGACTCCTCTCCCGGCTCCGCCCCCAAGCGTCCTATGAGCCTCCATTTTGACCGCCAATCAGCTGTCACATCACACCACTAAGATCCCCCCCCCCCCCCCCCCCCCCCCCCCCCCTCACACACACACTCACTCCCATATCCAAGACTGCTTTCCGACACCCCATTCCTAAATCCATTCCCTCGTTAACCTCCTTACAATGCCATCGTACAAGACCTACCCAGTCGGCCGGCCCTACAATGGCGACGAAGGTAAATTTGCTGCTTTCTACGAGGTTCCTCGTCATTCCCATGTTCAACGACCGCACATGCTTTTGTGTTGTCGATGGAGAAAAGGATGTTGCTCACCCGGACCAACCTGTTTGCGGACTGGACTACCCCAGCTCCCGTTCTATCATGACCAGAATTTCCGTCAATGACAACAGTGTGGCTCTCCGCCACATACTCGACTGTATTTCACACGATCTAGCATACTCGACTGTATTTCACACGATTTAGCATACTCGACTGTATTTCACACAATCTAGCATACTCGACTGTATTTCACACAATCTAGCATACTCGACTGTATTTCACACGATCTAGCATACTCGACTGTATTTCACACGATCTAGCATACTCGACTGTATTTCACACGATCTAGCATACTCGACTGTATTTCACACGCAACGATCTAGCATACTCGACTGTATTTCACACGATCTAGCATACTCGACTGTATTTCACACGCAACGATCTAGCATACTCGACTGTATTTCACACAATCTAGCATGCTCGACTGTATTTCACACGCAACGATCTAGCATACTCGACTGTATTTCACACAATCTAGCATGCTCGACTGTATTTCGCACGATCTAGCATGCTCGACTGTATTCCACACGATCTAGCATACTCGACTGTATTTCACACGATCTAGCATACTTGACTGTATTTCACACGATCTAGCATACTTGACTGTATTTCACACGATCTAGCATGCTCGACTGTATTTCACACGATCTAGCATGCTCGACTGTATTTCACACGATCTAGCATACTCGACTGTATTTCACACGATCTAGCATACTCGACTGTATTTCACACGATCTAGCATACTCGACTGTATTTCACACGATCTAGCATGCTCGACTGTATTTCACACGATCTAGCATACTCGACTGTATTTCACACGATCTAGCATACTCGACTGTATTTCACACGATCTAGCATACTCGACTGTATTTCACACGATCTAGCATGCTCGACTGTATTTCACACGATCTAGCATACTCGACTGTATTTCACACGATCTAGCATACTCGACCGTATTTCACACGATCTAGCATACTCGACTGTATTTCACACGATCTAGCAAAACAAGTCCTTGACCGCACCAACAATGCAGCAGCCGCACTGCGTTTCCTCCGTCTCAAATTCGGAGGAGGTATCCACCTCAACAGACTAGGTCTGACCCACATTCCTCCAAAGTATGCCCATCCTCTCATCCCTCTGCATGAACCCCTACTTGAATCAACCGCAGTAGACAATGGGCCTCCTACACCTCCCCAGCCTCCATCGCCTCCTCCGGGAACCCCGCCACCTCCAGGGGACGATGCTGGCGTTCCCCCAGAACCGCCTGCCCAAGATGCACCTGTCCAAGATCCGCCTCTCCAAGTGCCTGTCCAAGGACCGCCTGTCCAAGATGCACCTGTCCAAGACCCGCTTGTCCAAGACCCGTCTGTCCAAGATCCGCCTGTCCAAGACCCGCCTGTCCAAGATCCGCCTGTCCAAGATCCGCCTGTCCAAGATCCGCCTGTCCAAGACCCGCCTGTCCAAGACCCGCCTGCCCAAGATGCACCTGTCCAAGATCCGCCTCTCCAAGTGCCTATCCAAGAACCGCCTGTCCAAGATGCACCTGTCCAAGACCCGCCTGTCCAAGACCCGCCTGTCCAAGACCCGCCTGTCCAAGACCCGCCTGTCCAAGACCCGCCTGCCCAAGATGCACCTGTCCAAGATCCGCCTCTCCAAGTGCATGTCCAAGATCCGCCTCTCCAAGTCCCTGTCCAAGACCCGCCTGTCCAAGTCCCTGTCCAAGAACTCACTCAGATCCAATAAGGCCGGCAATTCTACGAGAGTACCCTCGCATCCCTGCTCGGGCCAAACCCCTACAGCGACGAAGATGCCGAGGAAGAAGCAAGAAACCGTGCTGGACCCTCCAATGCTCCTAGACCTTCTCCAGACGCTGGAACCTACCAAGACCCTGCACCCATCCAGAAAGCTGGACCCTCATCTTCTCCCTCACCTTTCTCATTCAGATTCCCTCCAACACAAAGTGGCCCTCCCCCTCTTCCCCCTTCCTGTCTGAACTGCCAAGGAAAGAGACACACCTCAGATGAGTGTTCTAGTGATCCCCTTCCTGACCCACAGTTGGCATCCATCTGCACCAATTGTCATGGATTCGGCCACATGAGCATGGATTGTCCCACTCAAGATTCTGACTACCTCAAGACGTCATCTTCTGGAGAGGATGACTCTGGAGACAATGAGGAAGATGACTCCAACAGTGCTGATCTGCCAGTTCCTGCTGAAGAACCCGGTGAGATCCCCAGACCTCCTGATAACCTGGTGCCCCACCCACCAGACCCTGTCATACCAGGATCCCCCACTACCTCTACCACAGACAGTGAACGTGCCTACATAGCAACTAAAAATGCTACACCACCCATCTCCCAAGAATTGCTCAATGACTCCTGGTACCTGAACACCGCTTCTCAACGTCATCTCACATACAATGCCAACAACCTGGTCAGGATCAGGACCCTAGACCACCCAGTTAGTATCTACCTTCCAGGATCTGCAGAGCCCATAATCTGCACCCAGGATGGCACAGGGATCATCCAAGGAAAGGATGGAACCGTGTTGACATTGCTGAACGTACTTGTAGTTCCATCCCCTTGAACCCACAACTCCATCATTATCCCAGCATGGATGCGATATGATGATGACTTGGTCCTCCCCATCAAATCCCATCAGGCCCGGCTCAAGCTCCCCTATCAGGATGAAGCTGGCCACTACTACTCAGTTTTGGACTGCTACACCTGGAGAGATTCTGGCGAATACTACGTCACCCCTGTCTACACTGCTTCACAGAACGACCACCCAGACTATGACTCTCCTGATGACGCATGGTACTTCCTAACAGACATCATGATACACCATCTGTCCCCAGCAGGAGCACAGAGATGGGACCAACGCTTCAATGGTGACCCTCCCCCTCCTCCTTTGCCCCCTAACACTCCTCCTCCTCCTCCCCCTCCTCCTCCCACAACTTCTCCCCCTACCCCTCCTCCTCCTGCCCCTCAAAACAAGCCTCCCAGGATAACCCCCCCTGATCCAGACCCTAACTACATTTACTGGTCTGATTGCCACAAGGAAGCTGGCTTCACTGAGGTCATCCCACCTTTGCAAACACCTGGCAGCACATGGGGGGTCAACACCCTACAAGACTCCAGCAATGAAGAGGATGACCAGGCCATCATGCAATAACTGGCCAAGATGAGTATAAGTCATCAATAGTGACCTTACTCAACAGGAGGACCACTGTGCCAGGTTCTCTACCAGATAGGCCAGCAAGTGAAAACCATGTACTGCCACACACAGACCTGCCAGCACTGCATGTAGAGGCACCCGTACCCCCAGCTAAACCACATGCACTAACACACACAGTAGGCCCAGCAGCACACACAGAGGCACGTGTAGCACAAGAGGCACTGCCCACCCAAACAGATCTAGATCTGGCACCACAAATAGAGTTGAGAGAAGACTCTTTCCTGAATGCTGTAGGGCTGGCAGAGTTTACTCCCCCTGATCAGCCTCCACCAGACCCTGGTAGCCAAAGTGAGTCTGATGAGCAAACCAACAACACCAACCTATGCCTGGTCACATATGATGACATGGCGGGACACCCTGATAGCCACTATGCCATGCCTGCACTACTGGGAGTGTTCAACACCATCTCAGACACGGCAGCCCTCCCCGCCCTAGAGAGCATTGTCATGACACCTGTGTACAGGATAACCACAGAATTATCTTCAGTGTATGAGGAGCTCCTTGCCATGGATGACGATGACCATGACATGCCCTGGCACCCATACCATGTCATCCAACCACTATACGACCACTCCATTGCCCTGGAAAATCTTGTGTGGCGATACCCCACCTGTCCACCATCTGACAAGGCCTCCCTTAGATGGTCCATCTGCCTCCAGGCAGCCATGGTCAGAGCATATGCATCAGCAGCAACCACTCTGCCCTCTGCTCTCATGGTAGGACACCAGATAGCCATGATAAACACCCCCAGCCCATGGTAGGACACCAGATAGCCATGACAAACACCCCCAGCCCATTCCTTGCCTATGTGGATGACATAGTCACCCCATGGAGTCACCAAGACTACTACATGCTGATGAGATTCCCCCCCATATTTCCGTATTAATGGCTACCCCACCACCTTCGATGACTTCTACAGAAGGATTGTTAGGCGTCTCAGAAATGATGGGTACTACCACATCCCTTACCCTCCAGTACCTGGACCAAACTAAGCTGATCTATTGTCTGCATTTCCCATTTATTGATTTTCATCAATAGGGGGGGACCAACTACATGCAGCCCCGTGTAGTTTGATCATGACAGCACATGGCAGCTTCCCTTCAGCTCCCATAAGCACCTAAGTTGACCTTCTACTCCTGCAGCTTCTAGGTATTGCCTAGATGACATGCAGATTCCATGCAGCTACTCAGCAACACAAGAATTACCCTACAGATTCCATGCAGTGCTTTATCAAATCTGAGTACATTGTCATCATTGCAGCTTCTCTGCAACTTCCCCATACCTCAGCAGCTTAAGACCCCTGCACCAACCCTGCAGCTTTTCTGCAGCCCGGTGTCCCTGAAGCTTTCTCACAGCTTCTATGCAGCTTCTCCTCTGCAGGAACCTAGCCACGCTACTACCGTAGCCTCCATTATATCTAACAGGGGAGTGCTGGGGGTGGGAGGCTGTTTACACGCTTGGGAAGATCAAAGCTGAAGGGACCAGTGCTAGACATAGGCTTGTATCGACGTGCATGGCTGCCTCACTCACTCATCACTATTCAGGTATCGCAAAATCCGATACCTCGGCGCGACAAACAGGGCATGGGGATGACTTTGCCAGCACCTCATCAAGGCAGCGGGAGCACATGATAACATGGCGACAGGGCTGCAAGTACACGTCCCGCTCCCTGTCCAAACACACAGCTCCTCCTCATCATTGCCCTCCCCTGCAGGTTGCTGCTGCATCAGATGCTTTTCTGCATCCTTGCCCCCACCCTCTGACACCTGATCAGCTGCCAGCTGCTCTTCTTTGCTCTTCCCCTTCTTCTTCCCCTTCTGCCTCTCCTTCTTCTCCTTCTTGGATTTAGCCTTGGCCTCCTTCATAGCTTTCTCTCTCTCCTCCTCCTCCAACACTTCCTGTGGAGAAAGTGTGTGTGGACAAGTATCGTCACTTCGTTATTTCTTCCGTATGTGTGTGCGTGTGCATCTCTCAATCAGCACTATCCTGTACCTCACCAGATTAATGATTTGCTAGTGATACCATCAGGATCAGAGCCAGATGAAGGCATACATCATGTAAGGCCCTTTATCCAGATAAGATAGTTCCGCCCACAATAACACCACCACCATTAACACTACCCGCACCACCACTCCTCTCGTAGAAACCTTCAGGTGTTAAGCACTTGGCCTGCAGGTGGTGAGCATTTATCCAGATCCAGATCCGCAACCCCATCACAAACACAAACACCATAATTACTGTCACCATCACCACCACCACTCTCAACAACATTGTTGTCATCATCACCACCACCAATAGCATTGTAACCATCACCATACCATTAATACGCCCTCCTTCACCACCCTCATCCCCACCCGCACCATCACCATGCCATCACAATACCATCATCTCTCACCTGCATAAGCTTGTCTGAGTCCACAGGCTCCGCAGCAGAGGTGGTGGCCACGAGACGTTCAAACGCGGATGTCGAACTGCCTTCATGTGAAGCCTGTCCATTCACACGCTTACTCTTGGATACACAATCCCGGCAAGAGCACACGTCCCGCAACGACACATGGAGCATGTCCAGCTGCTCCTGCACCTGTAGTGGGTAGCTTCTAGCAGCCTGGACTGCCATAAGACGAGGAATGATACCAGTCGCAGCCAGCTCTCTCCCGATGCTAGGGCTAACAAAAGCAAGATGGCGTAAAACACTTGCCGTCCCACGCAACACAGGATCAGTAGCGTTGGCATGCAACAATGCCATTAAGGGGAGAAAGGGAGTCACAGATGTACCCATAACACGAACCCGAGTGTCAGCGTTAACTACTAGGATCAGATACCAATAAGGCACTCGTGTCCTAGTAGTTCACGCTGACAATGATGGTTCACGCTGACACCGAGGATCAGACAATAATGCCTCGACGATCAATGGTGCGGTCGACAATACAAGAATTGTCGTCCTAGGATCTGTCATCAACCGCACCAAGGGAGTGAAGACTTCGGCAGCAGCCATCATTTTTCTGTTGTGAGAACTGCGGGTTGCTATATGCTTGAGAGATTCCACTACTATCTCATTTACATCGGCCGGGCAGCCGGTGGACAATAACGCCGCCAGGGGGGGGGATGCCGTCGGCAAATGCCACCTTGACCTGGTTGTCAGGGTTTTTGTTAAGTAGATTTGCAAGAGCGACTGCAGCCCGCTGCTGCACAAGTGGCGGGGTGCTAGCTGACAACAATGCCACCAAGGGGGGGATGGCGCCGGCAGATGCCACCTTGTCCTGGTTTCCATGATTATCCTGAGCTAGACACGCAAGAGCGCATGCTGCCTGATGCTGCACTTCCGCTGGAGAGCTGGCAGACAATAATATAACCAAGGGAGGAATTGCACCGGCAGATGCCACCTTGCTCTGGTTGCCAGGGTTGTTAGCAACTAGATGCGCAAGAGCCAATGCTACTATTTCTAGCATTCTTGGTGCAGTGGTGGCAAGCAACAATGCAACTAAGGCGGGAATGGCTCCTGCAGATGCCAGCTTGCCTAGGTGCATAGGACTGCCAGCAGCTAGGTTTGCAAGAGCCGTTACTGCCTCCACCAGCACACTTGTTTGATTGCTAGCAGACAACAATGCCACCAAAAGGGAAATGGCACCGGGCGATGCCACCTTTACCTGGTTGCCATGATGGTTTTCAACAAGATATCCAAGAGCGACTGCAGCCCGCTCCTGCACAAGCGGCGGGTTGCTAGCCGACAACAATGCCACCAAGGGGGGAATGGCACCGGCAGATGCCACCTTGCCCTGGTTGTCAGGGTTGCTGGTAAATAGCATTCCAAGAGTGTGTGCCAGCCTCTTCTGCACCATCTCTCCCGCCCGGATGTGCTGCGCGGGACAATAACGCCACAAGAGTGCCCGAGCGTGCTGCGCCGGCCCTGACAGCTCCATTCGTCCACATACAGACGCACTATCGCCGGAGTGCTGGCGGACAATAACGCCACCAAGAGTGTGTGCTGCCTCTTTCTGCACATCCGCCGGAGTGCTGGCGGACAATAACGCCACCAAGAGTGTGTGCTGCCTCTTACTTTCCTCCTCTATCTTCCTATTCCCTACTCCTCACTCTCCACCATAGCCCTTCCCTCACTCATCACCTCCACTACCGCTCCCAGCAGTGCTGGCGGACAATACGCCACCAAGAGTGTTGCTGCCCAATTCTACTGCCAGTACATGAATTAACAGGGAAATAGTAGAAAGAAAAAAGAAAGAAATAAAAAGAATATAAAGACTAACTACCAAATAATAGAAACAACGACAGTGCTGGCGGACATACGCCACCAAGCGTGTGGTGATCATGATCCTCTTTCTGCACATCTGCCGGAGTGCTGGCGGACAATAACGCCACCAAAGAGGGAATGGCACCAGCAGGCACCGCCTTGTCTTGGTTACCAGTATTGTTGAGAACTAGAATTGCAAGAGTATAAGCTGCCTCCTGCTGCACTTCCGCTAGAGTGCTGGTGGATGGACAACAACGCCACCAAGGGGGGAACTGCAGATACTGCCTTGCCCTGGTTGTCAGGGTTGAAAGCAACGAGATTTCCAAGCGCACGTGCAGCTTCGTTCTGCACAGGTGCTGGAGTTCTGGCTGACAACAATACGACCAAGAAGTAAATGGCACCGGCCGATGCCACCTTGACCTGGTTGCCATGATGGTTGTCAACTAGACATCCGAGAGCGGCTCCTGCCCACTCCTGCACAAGTGGCGGGGTGCTAGCGGACAACAATGCCACCAAGGGGGGGATGGCACCAGCAGATGCCACCTTCTCCTGGTTCTCAGGGTTGCTGGCAACTAGACTTGCAAGAACTTTGGCTGCCTTGTCTTGCACATGTGCTGGAGTGTCGGCTGATAATAAGGCAACCAAGAGGGGAACTGCACCCGCAGATGCAACCATGCCCTGGTTATCTAGGGCTATATAACTAAGCGCATCTACTACATCCTCCTGTATGACTGATGGCGTGCCCGCTAACAACAAGGCCACAAGATGGGGAATGTCACCTGCGTCAGCTACCTGGGTGCTGTCTTTCAATGCTAGAGCCTTGAGTTCACGTGCTCCAATTATCTTATCATCCAGTCCGGATGTGGGACTAATTCTCAAGATGTTGCAGAGAATTTCGCTGTTGCCTGGTTGATCATGCAAGTCCTTCTTGGGTGCCATAGTTACTGGTAAGCTGAGGATGCTTGTAGGTGGTAAATCTTGCCAGCACTGGAGAGATACTGAGTAAGATGGTGGAGCCAATCTTGTACAACCCAGTGCCGCTGAGCTGCACGCAGAGATGTAATTGGGGTTGGGTTATATATGTGGCATGGAAGTACGGAAAGGAGGTGATCTATGCAAGCAGTATAGATGATTGATGTGCCCATATCAGATCAGTACTTCAGGCACCAAATCTTCTATATTCCCAGTTAATGCTTGTTCGCAGGTTTCTGTATTATTTGTGTGTCTATCACTGAGCTGATAATATAACATTCTCACTCCATTCATCCAAGTTCCTGACACCTGTCAGAAGTGAGCTGCTAACAAGATAAGGATTCTGATAACTCCATGTTAGGATGGTTATCGTATTCTGGTAGATGATTGGCAGAGGCACATATCATGAGGGGCACAACACTACGGTGATATTGATATGCCAAATTGACCTGGCAGAAAGAGAAGGAACTTACAAGACAGCATTATGCTAGCCTATGGTTGTCCTCTCGTCCATGAACCAGGGCGAATTCAAAGGACTTCGGCTGCCAGAGCTGAGACTGAGTTGGATGATGATGGGTCGCAACAAGGATTTCTATGATCCCTTCATGGGACTGGCATTTTAGTCTAGCAGACTGATTAGTGAGTACTAAGGGAGTGCAAAGTTGTGCAAGACCTGTGTAGACTGTCGAGTGTGATAAGCAAGGGCGTGTAGCGCGTTGGCATGTGAACGAGGTAGCCATTCAAACGCCCCTTGAAGAGAGAATGGATGGCCAACATGCCTGAGGTTTATAGGAATTGGCAGGGTGCACCAGGGCAGGACACGCGTTTTATAAATATACTAGGCCCGTGGGTAGCGATCACCGATCAGCTCTGTCGCAGGGGGGGGGGGGGGGGGGGGGGGGGGGGATCCGGTGTAGGATATAGCTGGTGCGACCAGGGGACTCTCTGTGAAATAGTAGGGGGCCCTGGCGGGTCCCCTGGAGGTCGGCCCCGGGGGTGGTGTAATGTTCGTCAAGCAGCAGTGGCAGCCTCCTTGGTGATGGATGCACAAGCAGTTGCTTACTTATCCGTTAAATTTAATATTGGGAGGGTCAAGAATCAATGTAGCATGGCATGGCATTATTATTCAACTTGGTGCCCTGTAAGGCTAATGAACTTATTAGATCACTGACTTCCCGAAGTTCCATGGAGGCAGGTGCAGCAACTCCCGAGGCTACAGTCGCTACTTCGCAACCTGCAGGAACTAGTGCGGAAGAGCAGATTTCCTTGTCAAGCACAATGCGCTGATGTAATGAGCTACGAGAGTCACGAAGAAGCGAATTCTTCAAGGGGAAATAGTAGACATGCTCCAGGTCCCTAGACTGAGTCCACTGGACAGGAGGGAAACGACAAATGAAAACGCCGCGTCCACAGTCCGCAACCCTGAGATACGTACGTGACAAAGTGCCCTCAGAGGTAATCCGCCCCCGACGGGAATCGAGCACGAGTCGGAAAGATTTCAGGCCAGTTATATTAACCGGCAATTTTGACCGGCGTTCTTGGGAAATTTCAAGATGTGAAGCTGTGTGAAGATGTGAAGATTTGAAGATCTGAAAAACAGCACGATATCGCGTAAGTATCGCATCCCCCTAAGGGCCCAGTCTGGAGGGCGGTATGGTCCAGACCCGGTCGTTAAGGCTTCGGCGACCGGAGTTCGAGCCCCGCTGCCGGAAGACGGCGGGTGGTTTCTCGAGTCCGACTTTAGAGCGGTGTTGTTTCACTGCTAGGACATGAGCCCCTTGTAATCTTTCTTTCTTTTTTCCTAAGGGGGCCGAGCAATAGGTCTGTCCCCCTAAGGGGGCCGACCAACTGGACAATGCCGGCTGAACACCGGACAACGCTATGCCCTGGTCAATTCATGGAGCACAAGCACGCATACCACAACACTCCGCACTCACTGAGGTAGCGCTTCATGCATGAGGTACCCGTTGAGCGTGAGCAAAGCGCCAACTCGCCAAGTCACTGCTTACCTGAATACCAGCTGCTTTTTCGCCGCAACTGACAAAATAACAGGGTGCGAACAGCGTTAAACAGGCTGGTGGCGAGACAAGGCAAGATGGCAGAAGGGTCTAGGACGTCTGGTAAAGGAAAGGAATATGTGCCCTGGACTGGGAACGAGGAAGAGGAAATGGACCCAGATCGAAATGTGAGATCCAGGCTGGCGCCAGAACAAATGAAGGCCCTGCTCGACCCTAGATGGCTATTACAACGACAGGTCAGCGCTGTGCCGCTGTCCTCTTATATAAGCGAAGGCAACGCCAAGTCAAAGTTGTCGAAGTTAATAGTGGCTCTGGAGGAAGGCAGGCAGCATATGATATGCTGCATATGCTGCATATCTGATAACCGGTATGTTCGTATGCTTCGTAAAATTGCAACATGGTACCGGTATTCAGCCTGGTATTCAGCAGCAGGTAGGTAAGCATGCTTACGGTGCTGTGCTTCGTTTGCTCTGAGAGTTTGGGACAAGACTACTTCGCAACTGACTCAAATAGTTGATCAGATTTCCCCCTTTTTACAATAATTTCCGCCTCCTCAAAAATAGTTTATTATCCTGATAGCATTCAACATGGTTTATTCTTGCAATGTTGCAAACTCGTAGCTGTTCATATGTCCATATAATAAGTTCTAGAAAACGGATTTAGTCCTTCTGTTAGTCTGAAACCCCAGAAATCATTCTTCTACCACGCCTACATGCCCCATCACACAACGTCTCAGAAGAGTGAAGATCATCCAGATATGATTATTTCCATTAAACTACCGTAATTCAGATGGAGTAAGGTGCTTGGGAAAAAACAGGGAGCGCCCAGAACTAGGGCCTTCCGCCAACATTACTATATAATTGGTTGCGTCTCATGCAGCAGAGCCGTGGTCTTCCTGAATTACCCTTGCACCAACACTACAAGTCCCAAGAGAGTAACATTTTGACCATTCAGCAATCAAAGAATCCTACCACGTAACAAATATACTTATTCAGTCATCACGGTGTCAGGCATCGGTGGTGATTCTTTTTGAATGAGGTGGCCCTACGGTGACTATAGCTAGCTCCGGCTTTCGCTATGGTGTCCTTAACTTCACGTCCTGTGAGTAACGGTAATACACGGATGTACCAATTTCAATTTCAATATTCAGTCATCATTGTTTTACTGCCGTAGCCGGCGAGCAGCCAAATTGCCGGCTGAAGCTTTGGAACCAAGTTCAAGATCAGCCATAAAAACTTATCATTCCCAGTTGGTTACCCATACACGAGCTTTCCGCACACAGTTCTTACATTACGTTGTTATAGACAGGCCATAGTTGACCCAAGACAAGACCTCTCCACAACGTCTGCGGGGTTTTTCAAACCATCCTTCAAATCACAGGGTACAAGCAATAAAGCAAACAAGCGAAGCAAAATGTCCCTTGAGTACTGACTGAGTGCGCACACGCAAAACCCTAGTAAACACACGGACCATGCATCAATAGAAACGAAACACCAGCAGGCTAAATCATACGCTGAACAGGGTGCTACTAAGCGCGTGCGGCAGCGCGGTGCCGCGCGACCTTTTGAGCCACTCTGCGCGTTTCGCGCAGTTTTCCAACCCCCTGTGGGCGCAGCGCGCAGTTTTTGCGCTTTTCGCACTACAAAGCGCTGGCCAATTTGACGTTTGAGAGCTCTAAGCGCTGACCAATTTGGCAAGAAGTAGTACCCTGTGCTGAAGTATAGAAAACAGGAACTACCGGAGACAACGCGCAGCCAAATTGCTGGCTGAAGCTATGTAACCAAGTTCAAGTTCAAGTGAACTGGTCAAAAAAAATTGAAAGCAAGCTAAAGGACCCGAGTTCGAGCGCTACAAACATATTGCTCGTCACACTTATCATAATAACTTTGACAATATACCTGCATCTTCCGAAAGATTGATCATCCTCATGGTCTGCAATGTTTCTTTGGGGGGATACGCATGGCAGCTTCCAGCCAGCTCCAAGAGCCAGCCACTGCGTCAACCCCTAAGCTCTCATCTACATTGGAATACCTGTCATGGCAGCTTTCAGATGCACTGCCTAGCTTCAGGTCGTGTCCAAGGACCGGGAAAGGAAGGTGCCTAGAAGCTGCGAAGAGTGGCTACAAAAATAAACAGTGATGGTTCGATTCTTCTCAACCAAATCCATATATATATCGGTTAGCGCACGGAGACCCACCCTATGAGGCGGTATCCATTCTTAACAAGCTCTATGCAGCGTCGCAAGCAACGCTAACAATTGGCTGAGTGTTCGCGACAGGTGGCAACGGAGTTAGTTACGAGACCATTGGCTGACGTGATGTGATGTGACTAGTTGCGACCAAATCCGTATACCCAGCTTTGCAAAAACGTATCGTACTGTCGTCCTCTATTAATGACATTTCATAATATGGATTTCATCTTGCCCAGCCAAATCAAATCAATAATCAATTAGTTCACAACACCAACACAATCTTCAACAGCCTACAAATCACAAGACCTTCACGATCTACGGAATCTCGAAAAAACGTAACCCCATAAAAAATAAACAGTGTGCAGGACTGGCAGTGCAAAGAAGAGGCAGGACGGGCTGCAAACCTTTACGAGGATGGCAGGAAGACTCCCCCCTGAAGTAACCCACCATTCCGGGGGTCCGAGTAGAACAACCATAGTAACCCACTATAAAGGGGGTCCGAGTAGTACAACCATAGTAACCCACCATTCAGGGGGTACGAGTAGTACAACCATAGTAACCCACCACACAGGGGGTACAAGCAGTACAAGCATACTAACCCACCATACAGGGGGGGTACAAGTAGTACAGCCACACTAACCCACCATTCAAGGGGTCCGAGTAGTGCATCCTTAGAAACCCACCATTCAGGGGGTCCAAGTAGTACAACCATACTAACCTACCATTCAGGGGGTCCAAGTAGTACAACCTTAGTAACCCACCATACAGGGGGTACAAGCAGTACAAGCATACTAACCCACCATACAGTGGGGGTACAAGAAGTACAACCACAATAACTGACCATGCAGGGGGTATGAGTCATCCGACCATAATAACCATCCATACAGATGGTACGAGTTATGATATATAATATGCTAAGTGTATGATATTTAAGGGTCATGAAAGCCTGCCCCTGAAACTGAACTAGACCGATGGGACATAGCGAAAAGACAGACTCAAGATGTCAAGATAGACTAGTAGCAGGCTATCCTGCTACATCTCCTTTCCTCATAATCCAACCTCAAGTCCCTTTAACTTTATCTGACTCGATGCAACAAATCACAATGTTGCTCTAGCACTGCGATTCTGAGAATCATACTGCTAGACCGAACCCCCCAATCAAAATGCTCAAGTTCCTATTTCTTTTCATGGCTCGGGGACTGGAGTCATAGGCATATGGTCCTACTCATAGTTGTATGTGTGTTCATACAATCCTCCCCATGGGATTTGGGGACTGGCATCATAGGTGTATGTGTGCTCATACCATCCACCCCATGGGATTTGGGGACTGGCATCATAGGTGTATGTGTGCTCATACCATCCACCCCATGGGATTTGGGGACTGGCATCATAGGTGTATGTGTGCTCATACCATCCACCCCATGGGATTTGGGGACTGGCATCATAGGTGTATGTGTGCTCATACCATCCACCCCATGGGATTTGGGGACTGGCATCATAGGTGTATGTGTGCTCATACCATCCACCCCATGGGATTTGGGGACTGGCATCATAGGTGTATGTGTGCTCATACCATCCACCCCATGGGATTTGGGGACTGTAGTAATAGACAAACGGTCCTACTCATAGTTGTATGTGTGTTCATACCAGGGTACTACTAAGCGCGCGCGGCAGCGCGGTGCCGCGCTGCCTTTTGAGCCCCTCTGCGCGTTTTACGCAGTTTTTCAACCCCCTGTGGGCGCAGCGCGCAGTTTTGCCGCTTTTTGCACTAAAAAGCGCTGACCAATTTGACGTTTGTGCGCTTTAAGTGCTGACCAATTTGGCAAGAAGTAGTACCCTGGTTCATACCATTCTCTCCATAGGATTTGGTGACACGAATTTCACAGCGTGATGCTTACTAAGCCATGTAGACCAAAACCCTAAACCCTAAAACCCTAAACAGCGCGATGCATACTAAGACATGTAGAAACAGTTCCCCCCATTATTTATATATACAAATGTGATTGTGTATACCGTATATATATATATATATATATATATATATATATATATATATATATATATATATATATATATACATATACGAGCACATTAGTATATACAAATACACACCAACACCGATTGTATTCGTATATATATTTACATACATGTATATTTAGACCACCAACATCTACTGTATTGGTCTACCCGGTACCTATTTACCATGCTGCCACTGTTTTTTATATATATATATATATATATATATATATATGTGACCATACACATATATATATATTTATATATATATATATATATATGTATACATATATATATATATACATATGTATGATCACATATGTAGATATACCCCAACACATGCGGAATCGGTTGCCCCCATAGAGACCAACATCTATTATATTGGTCTACCCGGTCCCTGTGCACCATGCTGTCACATATATATATATATATATATATATATATATATATATATATATATACGATCACATTCGTGCATATACACATATACCAACACATGTGGAAACGGTTGCCCCCGTAGAGACCAACATCTATCGTAGCTGTCTGCCCGATACCTACATACCATGCTGCCACTTTTATATATACATATACGATCACATTCGTATATATATATACATACACCAACACATGCGGAAACATTCGTATATATGTACAAACGGTCACATTCGTATATATCTATATCTATATATATGCTTACACCAATACATACATTGGTCTACCTGGTACCCATATATCATGCTGCCATTGGTATACATATATACGATCACATTCATATATATACATGCAATAACACATGTGACAACGGTTGCCCCCCATAAATACCAACATCTATTCTGTAGGTCTAGCTGGTACCTATACACCATGCCGTTGTCATATATATATATGTATTGTTGTATATATACTGAATATAGTGTTGCATACAAATATATAGTCACATGCATGTATTTAAATATACACCATGCTGTTGTCTATTTATATATATGTATATATTTATATACATGCATACATACACATATATATATATATATATTCACATTCATATATATATATAAATATATATATATATATATATATATATTCACATTCATATATATATATATGTATATTCACATTCATATATATAAAAATATACGCTTTGCTCTTGTTTATACCATTGTTTTCTATACACATATTTGCACTACAAATTACCAATATGTTTTACATGCCAACAGGCTGGCCCCCTCAAGCTCACACCTCGCAATAAAGCGTAATATTTGTTGCATATATTTTTCACATCCAGGGTGGGAAGCTTCAATGGAAAGTGTTTCAAAGAGAAGTCTTAAACGGCAAATACCACAAAGCATAGCATACCACATAGCATAGCATAGCATGGCATACCATTGCATACGACATAGCATAGCATAGGATACCATTGCTTACCACATAGCATAGCATAGCATACCATTGCATACCACATAGCATAGCGTAGTACATAGCATAGCATACCATTGCATACCACATAGCATAGCATAGCATACCATTGCATACCACATAGCATAGCATAGCATACCACATAGCATAGCATACCATTGCATACCACATAGCATAGCATAGCATAGCATAGCATGGCATACCACATAGCATAGCATACCATTGCATACCACATAGCATAGCATAGCATGGCATGGCATACCATGGCATACCACATAGCATAGCATAGCATAGCATACCACATAGCATAGCATGGCATACCATTGCATAACACATAGCCTAGCATAGTACAGCATAGCATAGCATGCATAGCATAAAATAGCACAGTACAGCAAATACCCTCAGGTATCCTCCCGCTCTCATCTCGAACTCCCTGCAGCCTATTTGACCCCCCCTGGTCTGTAAGAATACATGCAAACATAAGGAAGCAGCAAAGGGTGCTTTTCCTGTTTTCAAGGTTGAGCAAGTCCCTGAAGCCCATTTGGCTGCCCTTGAAAGAAAACATAACAAATTTCCTGAAGAGGAAAAATGTTACTAGCACCCATCCCTCATACAATTACGATACTACTACAATAAAACGCCCCGACAACCAAACTAATATTACATGTACCCAATCCTTTGACCTAACTAGTGCACACTAATTGGACACATGGATAGTGGTTGGCCTCTGTGCAAGCAAACGGGCTGCCCCCCTCAACGCCACACCTGTCCAGAAGGCGTACCATTTATATATTTAAAATTAAGAAAGCCATTTAAAGGGCTAACAAGGGCGGCCCCAGCCCCCCCACCAGGTGAGGTTGGAACCGCCCCCGCGGGGTGGGGTGGGGTGGGGTGGGGGGGCTAGGGCTGCACTTGAGTATGCAAAAACTTTAATTGACTATACTAAGAATTGGGCTGGATCCGTGATTCAAAAAAGTTGTTTTTGAATTTATGCCACCAATTCACATCACTTTTTTTGATGTCACCATTTTTTGGATGTACCCTTTCCTTTAACCAAACTAGATATTGCATTGATACAGGGAGAATCAAGCTCAGGGCTGTTTGAAAGGAAAGGATCAGTGGCTTAACGCAGTACAAAGATGCTCAAAGTAGATCCTGTGACAACCTACTACAGTGCTCATAGTAGATCCTGTGACTAATCGTAGTACTTCAGTGCTCATAGTAGATCCTGTGACTAATCGTAGTACTGCAGTTCTCATAGCAGCTTTTGAGGTGCTACTATCAGCTTTTGGGGCTCTGAAGGTATCCCCAAAATACAGTATCGTAGCACCCTCAAAATGCTAAGGTAAATAATTTAGCATGTGTGTGCTATACATAGCACCATCACGAAAACCCCGACTAAGCTTACCGGGAACCCCAGGAGTTGGTCGGGTAAGAATAAAAAAGCATGAGCTTTCCTTCGCAGCTTCTAGGCAGCTCCCCGACCAAGCTTAACTGGAACCCCAGGAGTTGGTCGGGTATGAATAAAAACACAGGAGCACAGGGCTTTTTTTGGTCTGTCAGCCTGAAGGCTGCTCACCATCTGTGGACAGAGTAAAGATATGCCCATTTCTCAGCTAAGTAATGATTGGGACCCCCCCCCCCCCTCCCCCCCGGTGTGTCTGGGTCGGGTATGAAGCAAAACCCATGAGTACAGGGCTTTTCTTTGCAGCTTCTAGGCAGCTCCCTGAGCCAGCGATTGTGCCACACCCACACATGTCAGCAGTTCTGGACAGCAGGTAGTGTCAGCTTCTAGGCAGCTCCCTGAGCCAGCGACTGTGCCACACCCACACCTGTCAGCAGTTCTGGACAGCAGGTAGTGTCAGCTTCTAGGCAGCTCCCTGAGCCAGCGACTGTGCCACACCCACACATGTCAGCAGTTCTGGACAGCAGGTAGTGTCAGCTTCTAGGCAGCTCCCTGAGCCAGCGACTGTGCCACACCCACACATGTCAGCAGTTCTGGACAGCAGGTAGTGTCAGCTTCTAGGCAGCTCCCTGAGCCAGCGACTGTGCCACACCCACACATGTCAGCAGTTCTGGACAGCAGGTAGTGTCAGCTTCTAGGCAGCTCCCTGAGCCAGCGACTGTGCCACACCCACACATGTCAGCAGTTCTGGACAGCAGGTAGTGTCAGCTTCTAGGCAGCTTCCTGAGCCAGCGACTGTGCCACACCCACACATGTCAGCAGTTCTGGACAGCTGATTGTGTTAGATTCCAGATGCATGAGGTTGCATGAGGTTTGACTGGTTAGCACTGTTTTTCTGTTTGGCTTCTAGCAGCAGCTTCTAGGCAGCTCCCTGGTCCAGGCACTGCGCTAAGCCTCAAAACTCCAGCAGCGCTAGAAAGCTGATTACGTCAGCTTCAACGTGCACACAGTTGCTTTAAGTTTGGCTGATTAGCCATCCAGGGGATCTGCCTAGAAGCTGCTGCTCGTTGCCAAACAGAATAAGAGTGCTGGATAGCCAGGTAGGGGAGCTGCATACAAGAACTACTCCTTCTCGTTGCCCAAAAGAAAATATTTGCAATGAGAATCTGAATTCATTATTACTAATTATTCCCAATTATATCTTCAATGTGTCACACATTAAGTGTGACACTCTCTCATGAAACTTCCGGCATGGGGGAGGCGGGTCCAGTTTCCATAAGAAGCTCAAGCTGTTTCTTCCTTGCCTCAGGTTTGGGTGGTGAGTGGGTGGTCGGAGAGTGGGTGGGTGGGTGGTGAGTGGGTGGTCGGAGGGTGGGTGGGTGGTGGGAGGTGGGGCCACTGCCAGTGCAAAGTGGGTAGGTGGGTGGTGGGAGTGGGGCCACTGCCAGTGCAAAGTGGGTAGGTGGGTGGTGGGAGTGGGGCCACTGCCAGTGTAAAGTGGGTGGGTGGGTGGTGGGAGGTGGGGCCACTGCCAGTGCAAAGTGGGTAGGTGGGTGGTGGGAGTGGGGCCACTGCCAGTGCAAAGTGGGTAGGTGGGTGGTGGGAGTGGGGCCACTGCCAGTGCAAAGTGGGTGGGTGGGTGGTGGGAGTGGGGCCACTGCCAGTGCAAAGTGGGTAGGTGGGTGGTGGGAGTGGGGCCACTGCCAGTGCAAACAAGGATGCTCAGAACTGGGGGCCTAACCAGGTGTGTGGGTGGTGGGTGAGTATGTGGGTGGCGGTGGGCGAGTGTGTGGGTGGTGGGCGGGTGAGTGGATGGGTGGGTGGTAGGGAAATTTAGCTCAAGCGTGAAACACCACCACCATTTTTCATTTTTCACCATTTTTGATAATTTCACCTTTTCCTGCCCCCACAAGCAGCCAAGCTCTTCAGCCTGCCAAAGAATGGTGCCACCCTGCAATAGTGGATGGTGGTGGTGGTGGTGCATGGCGCTGGAACCATGAGTATGCCTTGGAGGCATCTCCTTGCTGGTGCACCACAATCTGCACGGATTATAAGGTTTGGTTGGATGGTTGGTTGGTTGGGGGGGGGGATGGTGGTGGTGGTGGTGGTTGGGGGGGGGATGGTGGTGGTGGTGGTGGTGGTTGGGGGGGGGGATGGTGGTGGTGGTGGTGGTTGGTGGTTGGGGGGGGATGGTTGTGGTGGTGGTTGGGGGGGGGGGATGGTGGTGGTGGTGGTGGTGCTGCCACCCTTCTCAGTCTCTCTCCGGCGTCAACTCTCCTTCCAATGCACGCTCAAGCATGATAAACCATACCACCATTCCTGGCCCCGCAAGCAAACAAGCTCTTCAGTTTGCCAAATAATGACCTGCTGCCACCCTTCTCAGTCTCTCTTTGGCTTCCACTCTCCTTCCAGGGCACCCTCAGGCATGATAAACTGTGCCACCATTCCTGGCCCCGCAAGCAAACAAGCTCATTGAAGAGCTTATCTGCCAAAGAATGACCTGCTGCCACCCTTCTCAGTCTCTCTCCAGCTTCCACTCTCTTTCCAGGGCACGCTCAAGCATGATAATCCATACCACCATTTCTGGCCCCACAAGCAAATAAGCTCATTGAAGAGCTTATCTGCCAAAGAATGACCTGCTGCCACCATTCTCAGTCTCTCTTTGGCGTCCACTCTCTTTCCAGGGCACGCTCAGGCATGATAGACCATACCACCATTCCTGGCCCCGCAAGCAAACCAGCCTTTCAACCTGCGGAAGAATGACCTGCTGCCGCCCTTCCCAGTCTCTGACTCCAACGCGATAGGGAGCTCTAAATGAGATAGGTAGCTGGTCAATTGAAGGGAAGATCGGTGTCCAAAAATAGCATTAATCATTTCCTCTGAGGTAAGCACAACCTGAGCGTGGCCTGGCTTGACTTCAGCTTGGACAGGTTTGTCCATGTAAGTGGACTGCCCGCCGCCAGCGATGCTGCTGCTGAAGATAATATTACCGGAATGTGTTAAGGCCAGGGAAGCATCGGCACTGATAGTCGTGACTAGTGCAGGGGGAGTACCGAGGGTGGGGTCTTCCTCCAAGTGCTTGATCACCACCATGCGCCTGGAGTCGCCCTGGGGGGGAGGCTCAGTGGTGGGGTCTTCCTCCCCGTGCTTGATCACCACCGCGCGTCTGTAGTCAGCCTGGGGGATAGGCTTGGTGCTCTTTATGACAGAGCCTAGCAGAGCTTGGATGCCTGCAAATGACATGCCTGCAGGCAACACAGATTTATAGTCTGCAGCCGACTTGATGGTTGCTGCTGACTTGTTGCTTGCAGCCGACTTGTTGCTGTTGTCTTCCCCTGCTATTCTGTGGGGCCCGGAGGGCCTGGACCCCCCCTGTGTGGGGGGGGGCTCAGTGGTCTGCCTGGCAGCCTGCAACTGAGACCTGTAGCTTGCAGTTGAGATATGGATGTTGCTGCTGTCCTCCCCTGCTGTAGAGCGGGGCACTGAAGAGGGGGCCCTGGTCCTCCAGTTCACCAAACGTCTGGGGTCCAACGACTTCGAGCCAGCCTGCCGGTGGCCGCTCCCGAATTTGGACACTGCCGCACGTGGGGTCTGAACCACTTGGGCAGGGGGGTCGTGTGCTTCACCACATTTTGCGGAACGTCTGAGGTCCAACGACTTGGCCACTGCCGCCCGCGCGCTCTGAACCACTCCGACAGGGGGGTCGTGTGCTTCACCACATTTCGCAAGCGCGGGGAGCCTGGTGTAAGGGATAGAGAGCTTCCTGGTGGAGCGGATCTTGGCAATCCGAGATGACAAGACCTGCGACAAGATGTGTATGGCGATTTGGTGTGTGGTGATTTGGTGTCTTTTGTTTGTTTGTGATTTGGTGTGGGTGGTGATTTGGTGTGGGTGGTGATTTGGTGTGAGCAGTGATTTGGTGTAAGTGGTGATTTGGTGTGTGTGGTGATTTGGTGTGAGTGGTGATTTGGTTTCTTTTGTTTGTTTGTGATTTGGTGTGTGCGGTGATTTGGTGTGATTGATGATTTGGTGTGAGTGGTGATTTGGTGTCTTTTGTTTGTTTGTGATTTGGTGTGTGCGGTGATTTGGTGTGTGCGGTGATTTGGTGTGAGAGATGATTTGGTGTGAGTGGTGATTTGGTGTCTTTTGTTTGTTTGTGACTTGGTGTGTGCGGTGATTTGGTTTGTGTGGTGATTTGGTGTGAGTAGTGATTTAGTGTCTTTGGTTTGTTTGTGACTTGGTGTGGGTGGGGATTTGGTGTGAGTGGTGATTTGGTGTGAGTGGTGATTTAGTGCCTTTGGTTTGTTTGTGACTTGGTGAGGGTGGTGATTGGCGTGTGAGGCAATCCGAGATGATATGACCTGAGGTCAGATAAGAGTGGTGATTTGGTGATTTGGTGATTTGGTGTGAGTGGTGATTTGGTGATTTGGTGTGGGTGGTGATTTTGTTTTTGTTTGTTTGCGATTTGATGTGGGTGGTGATTTGGTGTTTTGCTTGTTTGCGCTTTGGTGTGAGGGGTGAATTGATGAGATTGGTGCTGGGGCTGGTTGGTTGGAGATGACGGATACTGCATGACTCAGGCCATCCGAGATGACATGACCTGCAGCCAGATGAGAGTGGTGTTTTTGTGATTTTTTTTTGTGATTTTTTTTTTTTTGTGATTTGGGGGTGATTTGATTAGAGTCGTGCTGGGGCTGGCATGACCTATGATTAGATGATCACACACATGGTGTTCTGGCCATAGCCAACCCCTACTTATGCTCCCAGAATAATTTGAAACTTCTGTTACTACCACATGGATACTCTGAGACAACCTGACCAAACCGATCTAACGCCAGAAGTATTAAGCTGATCACACTGATGTTCTTGCTTGTAAAGGATATTACACAAGATCCACAATAAGTTCTTGGCGGTTGGCCAGGGATATTTTTTTCCGGAATGTATTCCGATTTCACATTCTGATCGGAATACGAGACCCCGTTTTGGCCGAAATTGCCGGAATGAGAAACCTATATATATTTTTTTTTTTTTTTACTGAAATTGCAGGGGGGGGGGCAACTTTTAACCAAAATGACCCCATTGTCCAACTTTGTAGATATCATAGAGAGGATGAAGAATCCGGTTTTATATGATTTGGCCCAGTAGAAAAAAAGTAACGGTCCTCCTAAGTTTGGGGCCGCGCAGGGGGGGGGGGGGGGGGGGGGGGGGGGGGGGAGGGGGGGGAGGGGGGGGGTCAAGGAAAAAATCTGACATTTTCAAAAAATTAGGTACTTTCCAGCGGGGGGTCGCGAGGAAGTTTTTTTCATATACCTGCGTCGGAAGTTTTTGTAATCTGCCTTACCCCCCCCCCCCCCCCCCCCCCCCCCCCCCCATATCTCCTTCAGAAAGTATAATTAGGGGGTCAAAGTAGGGTGTACAGTGATCCTCTCGACGACCTCTATCCATTTGTGGTCTTACATTTGGGTTTAATCAAAGTTTGACAACATGGTCAAGCAAGCACCCTTTCCTAGCCCTGATTCTGAGCTGAGCCAGCAAGTTTTGGTGTTTCAGAATTTGAAGGTGATGTTAAGCCTAAGTTTCATGCCCGAGTACCCTCATATACCTAAGAAGTTTGGGGAGGAAATTCTGAGTTGCTGGTTTGGCCCAATTTTCACACTTGGTGTACTTATCCTGTGGAGGTCACTACTCGAGCACCACCTCGACACATTTACTCGTTCTTGAAAACAAGCGCGGGTTCGGAATGCTTTCGTCAAACCAGTTTCATAGGTATGCTTAACTTCGTCAGATTCCGTCTCGTGAGGAAGTTACCAAGATATTTCCGAAACCGGCTCGACCCATGTACGAGGATCTGCCAGGTCACCAGTTGCCTCGACTTGGATCTAGAGGACCGCGCCTCCATATTTGTCGGAAATGACCGCGGATTCGGAAAGATCTCGTCGAGCTTGTTTCGTAGGTCTGCTTAACTTAACCAGAGACCGAGTGCTGAGGAAGTTTTGGCCTCTAACAGTTTTCACCAGAGGAAATTTGTGAAAGCGGCCGGACCCCCCCCCCCCCCCCCCCCCCCCCCGCTCTTTTTGAGGGGTCGATATCAACCCCCTCCCCGACACTTTTTTGACTTTTTGCGATGGTCGGGGCTTACGAACCCTTTAGGCCCCATTTCCAACGTGCGGTACACGAGCAACTTTTTAGCGGCCCCCCTGCTTTCCAGGCACTTTTTTCTAGCCCTCAGAATGACATGGGAGTGGTACTAGGGTGTTCCTCTACTAAATACCAGTCAAAAAATGTTATTGGGGGAGAGACCCACCACATATGTTGCCCAGGGCACATGGGGGGGGGGAGGGGGGGGGGGGGGGGGGGACCCAGGGTCTCTCTCTCTCTCTCTCTCTCTCTCTCTCTCTCTCCACACACACACAACGCCCTTACCAACACTTGTACAACGACGTACAGAGCAAGACCTCGTTCTTCTTTTTCCCTTCCCGTCACTGTGCGTCTGTTTTCGTTCTGGTGACTAGTGCTAGTTGATGTTATTCGATGGACCCACAATCTAAGGGCACTACCTGCGACAAGTGTGGTAAACAATTGCTTAGCGGCGACCATGGAAACTTTGAGCGCCTTCAGGAACACATTAGGGGCCAAGGGGCCCACAACCCCCACCAAACAATGTAACATTGATGATGATGATTTTCTATGTTTCAAACATTTCCAATGGTCTCTAGACCAACCTCAATGGATAGGCCTTTAAGAACCCTGTAGAATGAGCCTAATTAGACACCATTACACTAAGTGATGGCTGAGATAGTGACTGTGCAGTGGGTTCCGGAGCCGGGGGTGGGGGGGGGGGGTCTGCAGAAGGGTGCCTCAGCACTTTTTTGGGATGGGGTCTTTCACTTTTTTTTGTCCCCCCTTTGTGAAATTGACTAAAAATGTCAAAAATCGACCAAAATCGGAATAAGGATCCTGTTTTGGGAGGAAAATAGGGAGGGATAAAATAAAAAGAAAAGAAATGTCCTCTTTTTGATTTGAAAAAAGTATCCCTGCGGCTGGCCCCAGTGAGGGCAAGCGGACTGGCCCCCTCAACACCATGCCTGGTAATAAGGCATACTATTTCTTTATTTATTTTTACCTGATACTCAGCGATTGGTCTCAGAATTCTCAGAATTCTCGACTATCCAGAAGGGACCAAAATGTCAGAATGTCCGGGCCAAATCCGCAAGTTCGAACTATCAACAACAACCAGAATTCTCAGAATCTTCAATTGTCAGGCCAACATGCCAAATCCTTAAGTCTGAGCTAGAAAGAGTTTCAAAAACCCAAATCGGCTGAATGCCTTTGACAACATAAATACATACATACACACGAGGGGGGGGCAAGAAAAAAGATTTCGTACCGCACGTTCGATATGGATAGAGAACCGCGAGCAATAGTCGATACAAAAAAATCATGTCGATACACCCACGGGCGGCCAAGATACGAGGGGGGGGGGGGGGGGGGGGGTAGGTAGAGTGCCAACTTTATTCCTGCCCCCCCCTCGCATACACACATACCTACCAACATACAAACATACCTGCGCTGCAAGCTGGTCCTGAATCCAAGGGTGCGCCAAGAGCTGTCGGATGCTGGGTCGTCGTGACACCTCCTTCTCCATACACACTTACGTACACACTTACTTAACAACATACCTACATACACAAATACTTATCAACATACAAACATACCTGCGCTGCAAGCTGGTCCTGAATCCAAGGGTGCGCCAAGAGCTGTCGGATGCTGGGTCGTCGTGACACCTCCTTCTCCATACACACTTACGTACACACTTACTTAACAACATACCTACATACACAAATACTAATCAACATACAAACATACCTGCGCTGCAAGCTGGTCCTGAATCCAAGGGTGTGCCAAGAGCTGTCGGATGCTGGGTCGACGTGACACCTCCCTCTCCAGGGCCCACTTGATGAAGTTGGTAGCACCCTCCGAGAGCTCCTTGGGATATGTGGGGGTCCCTGTTACGATTTTGGAAGCCACTGACTTCTTGCACTGTGAGCAGCATGGGGAGTGGTGTGGTATGGGAAGAGGGGTGAGGAGTGGTGTGGTATGGGGAGTGGTGTGGTATGGGGAGAGGGGTGAGGAGTGGTGTGGTATGGGGAGAGGGGTGAGGAGTGGTGTGGTATGGTGAGTGGTGTGGTATGGGGAGAGGGGTGAGGAGTGGTGTGGTATGGGGAGAGGGGTGAGGAGTGGTGTGGTATGGGGAGAGGTGTGGTATGGGGAGAGGGGTGAGGAGTGGTGTGGTATGGGGAGTGGTGTGGTATGGGGAGAGGGGTGAGGAGTGGTGTGGTATGGGGAGAGGGGTGAGGAGTGGTGTGGTATGGGGAGTGGTGTGGTATGGGGAGTGGTGTGGTATGGGGAGTGGGGAGTTGGGGGTGGGGTCGTCGAGACACGTCCTTCTCCAGAGCCCACTTGATGAGGTTATTAGCAACCTCAGAGAGATTTTCAGGATATGTGGGGGTCCCGGTAACGATTTTGGGAGCCACTGAATTCTTGCACTGCGGAGTGGGTTGGGGAGTGGGGTGAGGAGTGGAGAGTGGAGTGGTGTGGGGAGTGGTGTGGGGAGAGCACACCAGGGAAATGTATAATTATCCGGCTAGTATTGTACTCTAGCCCCAGGTTAAGATGAGTGTGTGGGTCCCTGTAACGATTTTGGAAGCCACTGTCTTCTTGCACTGGGAGTGGTTTGGGGAGTGGGGTGGTATGAGGAGTGGCGTGGTATGGGGAGTGGGGTGAGGTGTGGTATGGTGAGTGGGGTGAGGAGTGGTAAACCGAATGTTGTTTTGAGACAAACCTGGACGAACGGACATTTTCTTGGGATAGTCCCTTACTAAAAAAAAAAAAAAATGGTAAAACAATGCCTAGCCCCTACAGAAGGGACCTGCATAAAAGGTATTGATAATGCCTGGTGGGGCGTGGTATTGAGGAAAACCGTCGTACGCGGGTAGAGAGCGGTCTTCTACCTCAACTGGACAAGCTACCATCGCGGTTGACAACGACCTGCAACGCTTAGAGCGACCTTAGGGGGAATCGAACCCCCGACTCTACGTCCTCAAAGCGACTTGGTGTACCACTAGACCAATTGATTCGCTGAAAGGGGCTGGACCTGCCTACATTAGTCAGAAACAAACAACCAAATAGGACGTCAAACTAAAGGCACTTGAGTTCAGTGTATATATGACTGGGTCAACAGAGACTTGCTATGGGATTGCTTAGCAAGGCTAGGAGTCAAAGACCCCTATCTTAGTATTCTTAAGTCCATGTATAATCATGTCGTTTTCCAAGTTCGCCTACATGGGGACATTGGATCCTCCTTTCCATCCCTTGTAGGAGTTAAACAAGGAGACCCCCTATCCCCACTCCTATTTGGTCTGTTCATTGATAGAGTTGAATCGTTCCTCCAATCCAAGCTCCCAAATGTAGGGGCTGAGCTTAAGGGAAAGATTCTGCAATTGTTACTTTATGCTGATGACCTAGCTATAATGGCAGAATCCCCGGCAGATGTGCAAGCGATGCTTGACTGCCTGAGAGATTTCTGCGAGGCTACTAAGATGGCTGTGAATATAAAGAAAACTGAGATTGTCGTTTTCAACAAGCAATTCTGTGATGAGGCCCGTATGGATCCTGATTACAAATTGTCTATGATGGAGCACAGCTTTCTACAAAGTTATCTTTTATCTACCTGGGATCCCTTTTTGTGGATGGTGACTCAAGCAATCGTGCAAAAGCTGCTTTTTCTAGGATGCTCACTAAGGCCCAAAAGGCACACCACATGCTCCGTAGGCGATGCCATACTATGGAGATATACAATATTGATATTCTCACCCACCTGTTTGATTCTCTTGTACAACCTATCCTGAATTTTGGCTGTGAGGTGTGGGCTCCTTCTATTCTGAACAACACACTTATCTCAAATGACCATGCTTGTGAGAAATGGCATAGAGGTATACTCAAAACAAATGTTGGGTGTTTGCCAATCTACTACATCTAATATTATCATGGAAGAGCTGGGTAGAACCCCGTTGTGTTTTGCTTGGCTTAAACAAGCTTTGCGCTTCTGGAACAAGACCATAGATAAAGAACCTGAGGATCTCATTAGAATGGCTCTGGAGGAATCTTTTGATTCCAACACTGGCTGGATTCATGACTTACGTTGTGCTCTCCACAAGCTAGGATCCAGTAAAAACCTCAACATTTTGGAGGCTGTCGATGTCGAAGGTATTATGTCTGAAGTTTTTGAGTCATGGAGGTTTAAGAACCCAAGTGACACCAATGCAGTCAGAGACATCCCTGATGAGAGAAGGGTTGGCTTTAATCGCCTCCGATACCAGAAATGGTTAGCAGCCAACAGCAATGATGAGAATGGCTTGATTCCCTTTACATCTGCCTTACATAAGCAGGATCAGATTCGTTCTATAGCACAGTTTAGAATGGGTTCCCATTGGCTGAACACAGAAAGAATGAGGGTGGTGGATAGAGCACACATCCCTCGTTCAATGAGACACTGTCAAATGTGTGGGTTCCAAAAACCTGAGGATGAAATGCATATGTTTGAGTGCCCTTTTTATAATGATATTCGCCTCCGGTACCAGAAGCTGTTTACAGATATTTATAGGCATGTCCATGAGGATACCGACTTAACCGTATGGAATATGGAATTATGCGATTCCACATTCAGAACCTTTATGAATGGAAATGGCACTAAGACTTTCTGGAGCAACCTAGCCGACTATCTTTCTACTTGTAGAAGAGCAAGACAGGAAGCCCTGGACTGCTTAGTGGCACCGCAATTTATTATCACTTTTTTTTCTTCTTCTGACTTCTCATTTGTTAGCTTCTTACCTCCGCCACTGTAAGTGGTTGAGATCTGGGTCCTGCTCTAGGGGATTTAATACCTACGACACCAAAACGGTGGTTGGGAGTTTGGTTTGTTTGTCCTCGACACACCCCTGATGTAATGGGGTTTTTTGCTTTGTGGGTGCTTTTTCTTTTTGTTTAAATCACAGAGTCTCATACACACTCGCGGTGTCAAGTAGACTTTAACATGTAATGTAATGTAATGTAATATTTTAGATCTCTGTAGGCCCAGCAGGTAACCCACTTTCTGAACTGATAACAACTATGCCTAGCCCCAGGCAAACGGGACCTGCATACATTGGTAGTCAAAAACTAACAGCTACATGGGGCGTCAATGGCACTTGAGTACAGTTTTTAAATTATGAATTTAAATTTGAATGGGGCGTCAATGGCACTTGAGTTCAGTGTTTTCATTTAAATTTAAATTTAAATGGGGCGACGAGGGCACTTAAGTTCAGTGTTTTCATTTCACTTTCTGTAAGCCAGGTTGAGTAGCTACATGGGCTACTCAAGCCTAATTTAATTTAATTCCGGTGCAACCTGCCGATCTGTAGCTAACACTCTCCGCCAACTTTCCGCGTCGCTTGCGGCGCGCCTATGAATTTTTTGTGTACATTTATTTACCCCCATATTTCTATACCCCGTCTGGAAGTTGCGGCAATATGGGTGGTCTTTGTTAGCTTGAGTGGATTTGGGGAGAAGCCCTCACTCGATTGCTAAACTTCGAAGGCACTGACTTTTAACTTAACTTTTCAGAGCTAAACTAAACAAGCACTTCCAACCTATCAGACGTAAACTGTCAAGGCCCCGACTTTTAACAATCTATCAGAGCTTAAGTCTGAAGGCACTGACTTCAACCTATAAGAGCTTTACTATACAGGCACTGACTTGAAACAATCTATCAGAGCTTAAGTCTGAAGGCAATGACTTTTAATCTATCAAAGATAAGGCACTGACTTCAACTTATCAGAGCTAAACGAAACAGGCACTGACTTCAACCTATAAGAGCTTTACTATACAGGCACTGACTTGAAACGATCTATCAGAGCAACCTATACAGGCACTTACTTAAACCTATCAGAGCTTAAGTCTAAAGGCACTGACTTCAACTAATCAGAGCTAGACATCAAAGGCACTTACCCACTTGAATGGTGAAAATCTAGTGCGCATCTCAAATACGAGCACGCTGACAGTGACTAGCTGACTTCAACTTATCAGAGCTAAACACCGAAGGCACTAACCCCCTTGAAAGACGAAATTATAATGTGCACCTCAAAAACGAGCTCGCCAAAAGTGACTGAATTACAGATTTCAACTCATCAGAGCTAAACATCAAGGGTATGTACCCCCTTGAAAGGTGAAATTCTAGTGAGCTGCGCAAATACAAGCACGCCGACAGTGACTGACTGACTGACTGACTTCAACTTATCAGAGCTAAAGATCAAAGGCACTTACCCCCTTGAAAGGTGAAATTCTAGTGAGCACCTCAAATACAAGCACGTCGACAGTGAATAACTGACTGACTGACTGACAGACTTCAACTTATCAGAACTACACATCAAAGGCACTTACCCCCTTGAAAGACGAATTCTAGTGAGCACCACAAATACAAGCACGCCGACAGTGAATAACTGACTGACTGACTGACTTCAACTTATCAGAGCTAGACATCAAGTGCACTTACCCCCTTGAAAGGTGAAATTCTAGTGAGGACCTCGAATACGAGCACGCCGACAGCCCAGACATCAACGAGGTTGGTGTACTCCTTCTTCTCATCGACCTCACAGTTCTCCAGACCCAGGGCTCCAATAACCTCTGGAGCCATGTACTCCATCGTCCCAACCCGATCGGTCGGAACTTCCCGAGACGCGTCGATGGCCAGCCCAAAGTCTGGCAACAGGGTAGGAGGTAGAGAGGTGCATAGTTAGTTAGGTGCATAGTTAGTGGGTAGGAGGGAGGGAAGGTAGGGTTGGTAAGGGGGTGCGCAGGAAGTTAGTAGGGAAGGTAGAGGGGGTAGGTAGGTAGGTAGGGTTGGTAGGGAGGAGGAAGGGAGGGTAGGTAGGTAGGTGCATAGTTGATAGGAGGGAAGGAAGGTAGGGATAGTTAGTGGGGAGGAGAGAGGAAGGGTAGGTAGGGTTGGTAGGTAGGTAGGAGGGGGGGGGGGGGGGGGGTTCTGAGTGAGTGAGGGTAGGTAGGGAGGGTTAGTGGGGAGGAGGGAGGGTAGGTACAGTTGGTAGGGAGGTGAACAATCAGTTGGTAGGATGGAGGGTCGATAGGTAGGGTAGGTAGAGGGGGTAGAGAGGGAGGGAGGGAGGTGTACAGTTAGCTGGTAGGAGGGAGTGAGGTAGGGTAGGTAGGGTTGGTAGGGAGGAGTGAGGGAGGGTAAAGAGGGAGGGAGGGTAGGTAGGGTAGGTAGGTAGGGTTAGTAGGGAGGAGGGAGGTTCAGAATTAGCTGGTAGGAGGGAGTGAGGGCTGGTATAAAGGAGGGAGGGAGGGTTGGTAGAAGAGAGGGAGGGTAGGAAGGAGGGGAACACTTCATTGGTAGGAGGGAGGGAGGGAGGGAGGGAGGGAGGGATGGTTGGTAGGAGGGAGGGAGGTTTGCAGAAGGGAGGGAGGGAGGGAGGTTTGCAGAAGGGAGGGAGGGATGGTTGGTAGGAGGGAGGGAGGGAGGGAGGGAGGGTTGGTGGGAGGTGCACAGTTAGTGCTCCAGAGACTGTTCTCAGATTGAGATTATAATGCTAAGTTTAGGATCTGTTATGCCCTTGTGTCTGTGGCGGAACGGAGCGTAGTAAAGCAGTGGTGTGTGTTAGAATGAGAAAATATACAGGATGGGGGTCAGGGTACTCCATGACGCACGCTACTGCAAGGTGACATGCAAGGTTATGGAGCCCGACTGCGCGATTTGACGCAACTTTCAAACCCTTTCTAAGCGCAGCGCGCAGATTTCCACTTTTAGTTGCGTCAAAAGCGCAACCCAAAAGGAGGCTGTTGCGCCAAAAGAGCAACCCAAAATGACAAAATGTAGTACCCTGATGAACAGGAAACATGCCGTATTCCAGTCCCAGGACCAGGCCAACCTGTAGTTATTCTCAAGCTCCCAAGGTAGTGCGGTTCAGAGACCTTCACGAAAAAAATCGAATTTGATGCTGATGAAAGCGCGTGCAAATACGAACGCATTCATCTGTCTAATTTCTCGAGCAGCGCAGTTTTCGAGGAGTTGTGTAGCTGTCGGTTGGTGTCGGTTGGGTCCTGTCATGCCTCGTATTTGAGGCAACCCTTGAAGGCCCTAAAGCACTCCTGACGGAAATCGAACCCTCGACCTTTGTTCGACATTACACATCACGTGCCAAATTGACAAAATGTAGTACCTTGATGGGGGCGCCAACAGGCACCAACTGCAGTTAACATTTTTTATCTCAGTAGCTGAATGTAGCTAAATGTAGCTGAATGACCAGGACTTGCTAGATGCGGAAGCGGAATACTGGCTTCAGTGGAGATAACTGCGCAAAGCTGCGGGACGTTGCGATTAGCAAGCAGTACAACAGGATGGGGGCACGTACAGGTACCTATTGCAGAGGCGACAGAACGACGACGCGTCGCACAAAACAAAGTGTAGTAAAGCAGTGGTGCGTGTAACCGTGAGTAAATAGACAGGATGGGGGCGCCTTCAGGCATCGATTGCAGAAGCGATACAATGGCGACGCGTCTCACAAAACAAAGTGTAGTGAAGCAGTGGTGTGTTGACTGTGAGGAAATAGACAGGATGGGGGTGCCTTCAGGCATCGATTGCAGCAGCGACAGAATGGCGACGCGTCACACACCACAAAGTGTAGTGAAGCAGTGGTGCTTGCTGCCGTGAGTAAATAGACAGGATGGGGGCGCCTTCAGGCATCGATTGCAGAAGCGATACAATGGCGACGCGTCTCACAAAACAAAGTGTAGTGAAGCAGTGGTGTGTTGACTGTGAGTAAATAGACAGGATGGGGGTGCCTTCAGGCATCGATTGCAGCAGCGACAGAATGGCGACGCGTCACACACCACAAAGTGTAGTGAAGCAGTGGTGCTTGCTGCCGTGAGTAAATAGACAGGATGGGGCGCCTTCAGGCATCGATTGCAGCAGCGACAGAATGGAGACGCGTCACACACCACAAAGTGTAGTGAAGCAGTGGTGCTTGCTGCCGTGAGTAAATAAACAGGATGGGGGCGCCTTTAGGCATCGATTGCAGCAGCGATACAATGGCGACGCGTCGCACAAAACAGAGTGTAGTGAAGCAGTGGTGTGTGTTACCTTGAGTAAACAAAGAGGATGGGGGCGTCTACAGACATCGATTGCAGCAGCGACAGATTGGCGACGCGTCATACACACAAAAAGTGTCGTACACCAAGCGCAGGCCTTACCCTACCCTGACTGCCAGAAACTCCAGTTAACCTACCCTGACTGTCGGACACCAAGCGCAGGCCTTACTGCATCTTAAATTATATCTATCTAGAAGGGCGTTACTTGTGGGCGGTACTTGCTAACCCCTAAGGAGTTTACTTGCGGCAATACACTTTCTCTATCAAGTCTCTATCTACCCTGACTGCCAGCAACTCCAGTTTACACTCTCGGGTCACACAAGTACATGTACTTCGAAGATTCAAACAGTGGTGTGTGAGACAGCTGCTGAAGTTTAGGGTTTAAGGTTTAGGTTTGCTGCTACCTGTGAAAAGTTTAGGGTTTAGGGTTTAGGTTTTCTGTTAACAGTGACAAGTTTAGGGCTTATGATTTAGGGTCGCTGCTTCCTGTGGCAGTACAACACATTCTTGTTCCTGATTTCACCCCAATATGAGGTACATATCCAAGCCCCTGCACTACAAAAAGAGGGGTCTTCGGCACCCTTTTCTGCACCCCTTTCACCAATAAGACACCATTTCAATCCAAATAAAAGGGTCTCGGGAACCCCCCGAAATAGCAGTGCAGCTCACATGCAACCCTCAGAACACGGCACTCTTTTTCTGAACCCCGGTCACCCATGACGCGCCATTTCAAGGGTCCCGAGGACCCCCCAGTCGATGAAAGGGTCCCAAAGACCCCCCAGTCGATGAAAGCAAAATGTATTGAGACTCGATATCACAGTGTACGATGTTGTGCTCACCTGCAATCCTCAGAACACCAGCCGATGTCAGCAGAATGTTTTCAGGCTTGATGTCACGGTGAACGATGTTGCGAGCGTGCAGGTATTCCAATGCGCGGAGGAAAGGATGGATAATCTGGAGGCAGGAAGGGGTGTGGGGGGGGGAGGGGTGTGTGTTTTGTGGGCGGGGGATAATCTGGAGGCAGGAAGGGTTGTCGGGGGGGGAGGTGAGGGAGGGTATTGGGGGGGAGAGGGGGGGAGGTGATAATCTGGAGGCAGAAGGTGTGTAAGGGGGTAGGGCTGGAGGGGGGGATAATCTGGAGGCGAGGAAGGGGGAGGGGGTATGGAGGCAGGATGGTGTGTGTGGGGGGGGGGGGGGGGGGGTGGGAGGGGGTAGGGGGGTATCTGGAAGGGCAAAGAGAGAGGGGGTGGGTGGGTGGGAGGGTATCTGGAGGCAGGAAGGGAGAGCTTCAAAATCTGGAGGCTGGAGAAACGTAGTTAAGCATTTGTCTAGTGTGTTGACAGGTCAGATCTGATCCCAAATCAATACATGAACTTGGTTACATGACTCCAGCTAGCAATTGGGCTGCTCGCCCTCTTCGGCAGTAAATTTCACATCCAGAAAACATGTAATTGAATAAAAAACAACGAAATATATATCAAAAATATAAGCAAGATACAACACGATCCACCCCCCACCCACCAGAAACACCCCCCACCCCTCCCCCCCACCATCAGAAATAACCCCAAACCCACCCACCCACTCCCCCATCCACTACCACCCTCCACCACAGCTCTGTTAGATAGCAGCACCTACCTTGCATACAGCTTCAGTCTCGGGAATGGGATGGCCTTGTCTCAACACAGAAAACAAGTCACCCTTCTCAGCCAACTCCATGACAAAGTAGATGCCATGGTAGTCCTCAAATACCGCGTACTGGCATAGGGGGAGTGAGAGCAAGAAGCAGGTTAGTTAGTTAGTTAATTAGTTAGTTGGTTAGTTAGTTGGTTAGTTAGTTTTGTTTTTATTACATGGTCTCAACACAGCAAAACTCAACACAACAAATCACCCTTCTCAGCCAACTCCATGTCGAAGTAGACGCCATGGTAGTCCTTAAATACCGCCTACTGTCATATATACCCAAGGGCACCAAAGAGCAGGTTGGTTAGTTTTAGTTTTAATCTGACTAGGGCATTTAGCCCGTTGCACCGACAGCAGGCCCCTTCCCTGCCCCCAACGCAGATTTCTGTTTTCAGTTGAGTCAAAAGCGCAACCCAAAAGGAGGCAGCTGCATCAAAAGCACAACCCAAAATGACAAAATGTAGTACCCTGATAGTGACATGCTAAGCCAGACAGTCTCTTCAAGTACCTGCTCTGGGTGTAACACCAGAGGGCTCAGGTCAGCCCACCCTGCGGCGACACTTCATACTCGTGCTCTACTCTTATCCTCATCATCACATTCCGTACCAGTTCACATCAGCACCAACCAACCAACCACACATCATCATAATCCGTACCAGTTCACATCAGTACCAACTAATCCTGCTACTGGTTACTCAAGTACTAAATTACCAACCAATCCTGCTACTGATTACTCAAGTACCTGCTCTGGGTACTCCCTAATATCAAGAAACCCTGATATAATATCCAGAGCAATGGGCATTGGGGAGCTGAGCACCCGAAACAGAATGACACACATCCTCCAAGCTTTTAGGAGAAATGACGACATGACCAGGGCTCTAATTAGGATGCTCCTAAAGACGGGAGGAACAGCAGCCCTGATTGAGTGCCAAGGGCTAGGAGAACCTCCATTCTTGGATTGCCCTGTCCGCGCATAAAATATGATTAACACCTGAGGGTTCAGGTCAGCCCACCCTGTGGAGATACTTGATCCTCATTTTCTACTCTTCTCCTAATCATCACATTCCGTAGGCTAAAGGGACTTGCCCAACTGTGGTAGGAAGGGCTTAAAAAGAAAAGGCACTGATGAACTGAACCCCAAAAGGGCACCAGGGACATGCGACGCTACAAATTGGCGGAGAGTGATCGCGACGGAGCGACAGGTGGCAACGGGAGCGAGTTAGTTACGAGACCGTTGACCGACGTGTCAGGCTTCATCGCGGTCAGATGGATGGATGGTCGGTCGGTCGGACGGACAAATGGGTAAACATGGGGGCTCCCGCCCCCTTGAAGAGGGGGCTCCGCCAAAAATGTTATCATCATCACATTCCATTTTGAAGCCCCCTCTGGCAAAAGCACGCAGATTTATGTTTTTAGTTTCAGTGTCCTAATCATCACATTCCGTAGGCTTAAAGGAACTTGCCCAACCGTGGTAGGAAGGGCTTAAAAAGAAAAGGCATTGATGAACTGAACCCCAAAAGGGCACCAGGAACAAGTTCTATGCAGCGTTGCAAGCGACGCTACAAATTGGCGGAGAGTGATCGCGACGGAGCGACAGGTGGCAACGAGAGCGAGTTAGTTACGAAACCGTTGACTGACGTGTCAGGCTTCATCGCGGTCAGATGGATGGATGGTCAGTCGGTCGGACGGACGGACAAATGGGTAAACATGGGGGCTCCTGCCCCCTTGAAGTGGGGGCTCCGCCAAAAATGTTATCATCATCACATACCACTTCAATGATCAAATTTTGAAGCCCCCTCTGGCCGCAGCGCGCAGATTTATGTTTTCAGTTCCAGTGTCCTAATCATCACATTCCGTAGGCGAAAGGGACTTGCCCAACCGTGGTAGGAAGGGCTTAAAAAGAAAAGGCATTGATGAACTGAACCCCACAAGGGCATCAGGAAAAATGTTATCATTAGCACATTCAGCACCACTTCAACAATGTTCTTGTGCCTCAACTGAGAATGGATATTGATTTACCGCCCACCCTGCGGCGACACTCCACACTCGTTTTCTACTCTTATCCTCATCATCACATTCTGTACCAGTTCACATCAGCACCAATCAACCAACCCCACATCAGCACCAACCAGCTAACCAACCTATCAACCAACCACAAATCAGCACCAACCAACCAACCTATCGACCAACCCCACATTATCACATTGTGTACCAGTTCACATCAGTACCAACCAACCAACCCCACATCAGCAACAACCAACCAACCAACCCCACATCATCACATTCCATACAAGTTCACATCAGCACCAACCAACCCCACATCAGCACCAACCAACCAACCAACTCCACATCATTACATACCAACCAACCTATCAACCAAACCCACATCATTACGTACCAACCAACCAACCAATCAACCAACCCCACATCATCACGTACGAACCAACCAACCAACCAACCAACCCCACATCATCACGTACCAACCAACCTATCAACCAACCCCACATCATTACGTACCAACCAACCAACCAACCCATCAACCAACCCCACATCATTACGTACCAACCAACCAACCAACCAACCTATCAACCAACCCCACATCATTACGTACCAACCAACCAACCTATCAACCAACCCCACATCATTACATACCAACCAACCAACCAACCTATCAACCAACCCCACATCATTACGTACCAACCAACCAACCAACCAACCTATCAACCAACCCCACATCATTTCGTACCAACCTATCAACCAACCCCACATCATCACGCACCAACCAACCAACCTTTCAACCAACCCCACATCATCACACACCAACCAACCAACCTATCAACCAACCCCACATCATCACGCACCACTTTAATGATGTTCTTGTGCCTCAACTAAGAATGGATATTGATTTACCGCCCACCCTGCGGCGACACTACATACTCGTTTTCTACTCTTATCCTCCTCATCACATTCCGTACCAGTTCACATCAGCACCAACCAACCGACCAACCCCACACAAGCACCAACCCACCCACCAACCAACCAACCCCACATAAGAACCAACCAACCAACCTATCAACCAACTCCACATCATCACGCACCACTTCAATGATGTTCTTGTGCTTCAACTGAGAATGGATCTCGATTTCCCGCCGGATTTGGTAGTAGTTCACCTCCGCAAGCCTCTTCTTCTGGTACATTTTGATGGCCACATGCATGCCTGATCTCTTGCAGGAGCCCTTGTAAACAGCGGACGCATGGCCTGATCCAATCTGGTGCATGTGGTGCGTAGTGTGGTGTTTGGTGGTGTGGTTTTTGGTGTGTGGTGGTGTGGAGCGTGGTGTTTGTTGGTGATTTTTTGTGGTGTGGTGGTGTGGTGTTTGGTGGTGTGGTGTTTGGTGGTCTGGTGTTCAAGGGGGTAGAGGGGAAGTTGACCCCCAGTTAGGTCGGCCCCCAGTTAAGATAACCCTAAACCTACCTAGACCCTGAATCCTAAATCTGTTTGAATAAGAGTAATTTAACAATGGGCAGGGATTTGTATCCACTATATATAGCGATCGCTACTTTTGACCCGTTGTGGCCAGAATTGCCGCTATAAAAAATCTTACATATTTAATTTCAATTGTAATCATGAGTAGACATGCTTGTGTAATTCAATGGACATGTACAATACTAGCAATGCTAACAGAGGCAAGTAGCTTAGCAGACCATGCACATCAGCGCACCTTATTGTGGAGAATGAACTGGTCGAGGCACCTGCGACAACGACAACAAGGACGATCAATAAGAACAGTCGTAGGGCCCTCCCAGGACTGGCTCCAGGAGAATCCTGAGAGTAAATCAAACACTCTCCAAGGCCCCCTAGGAAATTAAGTATCAAAAAGTTGAGAAATGGTTGGGTGAGCTGAGCCCCTTGGGTTACACCCAGAGCAGGTACAGTCGTACGACAACAAGGACGATCAATAAGAACAGTCGTACGACAACAAGGACGATCAATAAGAACAGTCGTACGACAACAAGGACAATCAATAAGATTAGTCACACGACAACAAGGACGATCAATAAGAACAGTCGTACGAAAACATCCAAGGACGGAGAGGGGGACAGAATGAGATACTGAATCAGGTGATGATGATGATGATGGTGGTGGTGATGGGGGTGGTGATGGTGGTGGTGGTGATGGTGGTAAGGATGATGGTGGTGGTGATGGTGGTAAGGATGATGGTGGTGGTGGTGATTATGATGGTGGAAATGGTGATGCTGGTGGTGATGCTGGTGGTGGTGATGATGATGATGATGATGCTGGTGGTGGTGATGGTGGTGGTGATGATGATGATGGTGGTGATGGTGGTGATGATGATGGTGGTGGTGATGATGATAATGGCATTATTCCTGGTGCCCTACTGGACCAAACGTGGGCGTGGGTCCAAGTGGGTTGATGTTGATTACGCTACATAGAAACGCCATGCAGTTACTCGGTATTGCGTAGGTTTGCAGCATCAAGATCGATTCTGCTACAATCAGGTCTCGGCTACGGTGGGCCATGCTCGTCCAGTGCACGGCCGATAAGAGGCGTAGAGAGACGTGACTCGACTTGAATGAGAAAGACAGGTTCCAGCGATGCAAGACAACTATTAACGTGCGACTAATAAAGCAATATGGACATGAGGTGTTCATACCGAAAGGTTCATGGGCAGAAAGTATATTAGATAAGTTGGAGACAAACAGCGACCGGACAAAGTGTCCTGGGCAAGAAAGAAAGAACGAACGACTGTAGGCGTGACTTTTTAACTAACACCACGGATCCTGTAGGCAACAAGAACAATGCAGCAGAAGTAAATAAAGCGATACAGGTTCGTCAGTGCCCCTCGGGTTGTCAGTGCCTCTTGGGTCCGTAAATCGACGTCTCGGACACATGAAATTGGTTAGCGCCTCAGGCGCTCATACTGCTTTGATTTGGTGCACAAGTGTATGCTCGCTGCCTTCGCCTTGTTATCACGTGGGATATTTTGAGAGCAAGAAGTAGATCAGCGTTAAAAACTCCCGCCATCTTGCAAATCGTTGCGTCTCACCAGTCGCTGCGATTCATGTTCGGCGGGCATGATGCTGTGATGCACAGTGTTTGGCATGGGCCATTGCAAGTAGGGCACACTGGATCTCTGCAAGGGGTGGGATTGGATGGGGTGGGGTGGGGTGAGGTGATGGGAGGTTTACTCATCATTGTCTTTATTTTGTCTAGGAATACGAGCAGAGGAGGATGAACTAATGACGCGCTTTATTCCCCCTTTATCCATACACCAAGCCCAGAGCTACGAGGAGAAGCTGATTGTGGCATCAACAGGATGAGGAGGAGAACAGCAACCTGGGCATATCATGACGCCTCTGCCAATGGTTGCACGCTGCAGGGCGACAACTACTGGGGAACGGAACAAGGAATCGAACCCAATGGAACAAGGATTACGAGGATGACAAGGAAGTTCCAGGTGTTTGTCAAAGCAGCAGAGGGGTGATGAAATGACAAATATGTATGTCACGAGCCAGTCAATATATTCAAGGGCACACGCATCAGTGAACAAGAAGGCTGAGAATTGGGGCATCTTCAAAGTGTCTGGCGCTTGGGAAAATGTGCGTGCCGGGCTGAGCTACGGGGCATTGGCGAAGTTGACTCAATGTCTTAGTGCAACTTACCTAGGACTATCCATGGCTGCGCTAGGGAAACCGTAGCAAGGGGAAAGAGGGGAATAGAAATAGAATTATCGCCGACCCCACGCCGACCGGTTATTGACAAGATGCCGAAAGGGAACTCCCAGCTGGGTTCTTCAAAGCGTGGACCTGTAGCAAGTACGGTGGCGCGCGCGTGGCACTACTTACTAACATGCTTACTAATATAAGATATATTCTCGCCATAATCGCCGGCGGCCTCCTGTCAAGTCAGATCATGAGAAGGGTTTACAGCCTGTGCACAACGAATGCCAGGTCACTAGCCAGCATCGAAGACAGGTCACTCGCTCGACTCGAGCGGGGCATAAATCTAGCTTCTGAAAGTCACATCGGACCTGCATCGGACTATTGCTTCCTTTCTTCTTCCTGTTCGCAGACATCTCGAATTCAACAGCAAATAAATCCAGCTGGCGATTGTTTGAACATGATGGCCAAACGAGCACTTCATCTCTGTTACCTTGTTTCCGATGAGGGCGAGGGTGGGAGTCCCGTCCAATCAAACTAATCAAAGAAGTCCAGGTTCACGACGGCGAAGGTGAGGCAGACGAAGCCTCACAAGTCACAACAATAGCGACCCAAGGAGCTCCCCCCCCCCCCCCCCCCCCCCCCCCCCCCCCCCCCCCCCCCCCCCCCCCCCCTTCGCCTTTCTTCCCGCCATGTGGTTCAGAACAACCAACGAACGGTACCGTACATGGAGAAGCCCGCAGAGGGGTCTTCAAGCCAGTGCCAGACTGCCCGTGGATATCTATCCTAGTCAAATTTATTCAGAAGCGCGATGAAAGACGTGGAATTCAAATATATATGCAGCACTTCATCGCAGGTCCTCCATCATCGGCATCTCTGATCTTGTTACATGACATGCGTGTACAATTGAAACAGTCACCTCGCTCGCCCAGATATGCCGCCCTTGCTTGCTTTTTCTGGTGTTCAGTTTTTAAGCGCCGCCATTTTTTAGTTGTTCCCCTTGACAGCATAAAATGATTTGAGTATTATACGGATGTAGTACTATATGTCATGTCCCCACCCTCCGCATGAGTTGATAATCATTCACCAGTTCACCAGCGCAACCCCATCACCCCAAATAAACAAAATCTTATTATTTTGAAGTAACGAGCCAGCTAGGTGTTCATATCTGCCTCCTGGGTGTTCAAACAGGTTAAGCCCATGTTTAAACACCCTGATTTCATGAACATTGCGAACACCCGTTAAACACCCGAAGTCTAGTTTGGGGTTATTAAACATGCATGGGGTAGTTAAACATGTTGGAGGGGGAAATGGACACCCTAGTTAAATACCTCACACGAGGGTCTTACTACATGTTTAGTGGGTGGTAAACACCCTGAACACGTGTTTAACTATCTGAACACACTGAACAACTGTACAGCAATTACATATTCAAAGCATGGAAAACGGTATAATCAGACTCAAGGTGGATGGCATTGTGCAACTTGATATCTGCGATGATGACAGGGAGGTGAAGCTCGATCAAACAACGTTTTTTTACCAGAAGGGTCGAAGCCAAGTTCTGCATGGCCAGCCGTTGCGCTGCACCTAGGTCGAAAATGCTTGCAGATAAGATAGTGCCGATATGTCCCACTTCAGCATCCAATAATTGATTGGGTTAATTGCATTTTACCATATGTATTCTGTTTGGGTTGGTACAGCAATCAATACGTCCCGCGAATCTAGATCGAGCTGTTTCGAAATATTCGCACCTGCATACAGATACTCGCAACTGCAAATACTCGCAACTCGCGGCGATGACGGGAACATGAAAATCAAGGCAATACAAAATGTACTACGTCGCCAAGAAATCCCACATGGAGCTAATTGTGTTGAGTAACCCAACTGTACCTCCGTTACCCGTGTACACAATTCAAATTCAAACCTGCACCACCTCCCGCTTCTTGCCCATTCCCAGCAACAGAGCATGCGCTGCATTTCTTGCGCACTTCTTAGCCCACCCTTCCCGTAACCGCCCCTCGCCATGACTTCGGAAAACAAACGATCGGGAGGGCCCCCGCCAGGAGGGCACGCTCACAAAAAACCTGCGAACGAGGACGAGGACCTGATAGACTCCTTCCTCAACGACGAAGATGCGGATCCCGATAACCTGATGATGGACGAGATGATAGAGGAGGTGGATTTGGGAGAGGCAGGTCGGAACTGGGTCCGACCTCCTGTGCCTGAATTTGATCCAGCCAAGGACAACATAGGTGAGATAATAGAGCTACATTGTCCTGTTCTGTACAGGAATCACTGTCCTGTTCTGTTCTGTTCTGTATTGGAATTCCTGTCCTGTTCTGGTCTCGCAAGGGGTAAGGGCAGACAAACAAGTTCTTCCTTGAATGCCGTGACCTGGTCACTGGTGTTTCGTGCGTATGTTGCCATTGTTGCAGATCCTGGGTTGGGCAGGTACCGGTATTGAACAAGGAATATTGGATTGGGTGGACTGGTATTGAGCTAGGAATATCGAATCAGAACTGGGTCTGATCTCCTGTGCCTGAATTCGCTCCAGCCAAGGACAACATATGTGAAACATATTCGAGCTGCATGGTATAGCAAGGAACAAGGGCAGGAAAAAAATGCAATTCAAGCATTGACTACTCCACCCTGATCCCTGCTGTGTCATGCATTTGTTGGAGATCCTGGGATGGGGAGATACTGGCATCGAGCTAGGACTATGGCTGGGGCTGAGCTAGACTAGGGCTGGTATTGAACTAAGAATATATAATTGGATTGACTAACTGGTCTATCAGCCTGCTCACCGAATGAGGGTAGAGTGAACATGGATTGTACCCCGTACCGCACGAATGAGTGGAATACAGGCACAAGGTATTAGGAGTTAACCTTGTATTGAGGGCATGAAGGGCGGAGAGGAATGATGGTATGAGCCATGTGGCTATGGTCCCAAGCTCATGCATCTAATACCGTACTTCCCATGTCTATCACGTACAGTACCGCATACCACACCAATGATCGTGCAAAGGCATGAAAGTTGAAGTGTACAGCCCATTGCTTTCATGTATTTCACTTGCAGTACTACATACCACACTGATGATGGTACACAAGGCATGTGTGCTGAAGTGTGCTGCCCGTGGCTTTTATGTCTAGTGCTTGCAGTTCATACGTATACTAGTACGTAAGGAATGAGTGCTGAAGTGAATAACCCACGCCTGTCTTGTCTCCTTGCAGTGCTGCAACATTGGTGGTTGGCTCCAGTGCAAGCAAACGGACTGGCCCCCCAACTCAACGCCCCGTGGCAAGGCGAAACAACTTTCATTTTCCTTGTCTTTCTGCAGTGTTCCAGTATCTGGACTACAAGTATAGTAGGAAACCGTAGTTTACAGGTTTTTTGAGGAAACAACAAGACATAACAACATTCAAATGTTTTGTCTTTTTGCAGTGTTCCAGCATCTAGAGCTGGACAACTAGTTTAGTAGGAAACCGTAATTTACAGTTTTTTTAGGAAACGACAGGGCATAACAACTTTCATTTGTCTTGTCTCCTTGCAGTATTCCAGCAGCTAGAGCTTGACTAGGAGTTTATTAGGAAACCGTAATTTACAGGTGTTTTGAGGAAACAACAAGGCAGAACAACTTGTATTTGCCTTGTCTCCTTGCAGTGTTCCAGCAGCTAGAGCTTGACTAGGAGTTTATTAGGAAACCGTAATTTACAGGTGTTTTGAGGAAACAACAAGGCAGAACAACTTTTATTTGTCTTGTCTCCTTGCAGTGTTCCAGCAGCTAGAGCTTGACTAGGAGTTTATTAGGAAACCGTAATTTACAGGTGTTTTGAGGAAACAACAAGGCAGAACAACTTTTATTTGTCTTGTCTCCTTGCAGTGTTCCAGCAGCTAGAGCTTGACTAGGAGTTTATTAGGAAACCGTAATTTACAGGTGTTTTGAGGAAACAACAAGGCAGAACAACTTTTATTTGTCTTGTCTCCTTGCAGTGTTCCAGCAGCTAGAGCTTGACTAGGAGTTTATTAGGAAACCGTAATTTACAGGTGTTTTGAGGAAACAGCAAGGCAGAACAACTTTATTTGTCTTGTCTCCTTGCACTGTTCCAGCAGCTAGAGCTTGACTAGGAGTTTATTAGGAAACCGTAATTTACAGGTGTTTTGAGGAAACAACAAGGCAGAACAACTTTATTTGTCTTGTCTCCTTGCAGTGTTCCAGCAGCTAGAGCTTGACTAGGAGTTTATTAGGAAACCGTAATTTACAGGTGTTTTGAGGAAACAACAAGGCAGAACAACTTTTATTTGTCTTGTCTCCTTGCAGTGTTCCAGCAGCTAGAGCTTGACTAGGAGTTTATTAGGAAACCGTAATTTACAGGTGTTTTGAGGAAACAACAAGGCAGAACAACTTTTATTTGTCTTGTCTCCTTGCAGTGTTCCAGCAGCTAGAGCTTGACTAGGAGTTTATTAGAAAACCGTAATTTACTGGGGTTTAGAGGAAACAACAAGGCAAAACAACTTTTATTTGTCTTGTCTCCTCGCAGTGTTCCAGCAGCTAGAGCTTGACTAGGAGTTATTAGGAAACCGTAATTTACAGGTGTTTTGAGGAAACAACAAGGCAGAACAACTTTTATTTGTCTTGTCTCCTTGCAGTGTTCCAGCAGCTAGATCTTGACTAGGAGTTTATTAGGAAACCGTAATTTACAGGTGTTTTGAGGAAACAACAAGGCAGAACAACTTTTATTTGTCTTGTCTTCCTGTGTTTTCAGCTTCTGGCGCTGGACTACAAGTTTAGTAGGAAACCGTAGTTTACAGGTATTTTGAGGAAACAACAAGACATTACAACATTCAACTGTCTTGTCTTCTTGCAGTCTTCCAGCATCTACAGCTGGACTACAAGTTTAGTAGGAAACCGTAGTTTACGGGCTTTTTGAGGAAACGACAAGGCAAAACAACTTTCATTTGTCTTGTCTCCTTGCAGTGTTCCAGCTGCAGGAGCTGGACTAAAAGTTGATTAGGATACCGCAATGTTTTGAGGAAACAACAGTGCATAACCCACGCCTGTCTTGTCTTCTTGTAGTGTTCCAGCAGCTGGAGCTGGACTAACTCAAGTTTAGTGAACCCATAATTGGCTTGGATTAATCCTTTTTTAGAAACCTCGGAAGTATCTGTGGGTGAAACCTTGGAAACTGTGGCTGGAGTGCATAACCCACGCCTGTCTTGTCTCCTTGCAGTGTTCCAGCAGCTGGAGCTTGACTACAAGTTTGGGGAACCCATCGTTGGCTTGGACCTGAACAAGGAATCATTCAAGGAAAACCATCAAGTCCCCATTATTCACATGTACGGAGTCAACGATACCGGTAAGCTTGTGGGGCTACTGAGTTTTAGGCACATTCGCTGTGGGATGGGAATGAGGAGAGTGGGATTGCTGGGTAGTGGTGAGGTGGGGGTTTTGGGTTGTTGTTGCTGTTATTGTTGCTGTTGTTGGTGTTGGTGGTGGTGTTGGTCTTGTTGTTGGTGTTGGTGTTGCTGCTGCTGCTGCTGGTAGTGTTGTTGTTGTTGTTGTTGCTGGTGTCGTTGGTATGTTGTTGTTGTTGTTCTGTTGTTGTTGTTCTTGCTGTTGTCGTTTGTATGTTGTTGTTGTTGTTGTTGTTGTTGTTGTTGCTTCTGCTGCTGTTGTTGGCGGTGGTGGCGGCACTGGTGTTGGTGGTGGTAGTGGTGTTCATGGCGTGATTGTGGTGGTGTTGGAGTGGTGGTATTGGTGGTAATGGGGTGCTGGTGGTGGTATTTTGATGGTGGTCGTGGTGGTGATGGGGTGTTGGGGTGTTGGTGGTATTGCACTGCACGCCTATGGGGAGTTTGCGTTTTAGGGTAGGTGTGAGGTAGTGTGAGTTGTGCTAAGAATAGAGCAGTGAGAGTTGTTTGTTATGTGTGTGTGTGTGAGTGAGTGGAGGTGAGGGCGTTGGCAGAGAGGGGGGCGATGGCTGGAAAGAGTGAGAAGGAGGGAGAGTGAGAGAGTGAGAGAGAGGTAATGGTTGCCTTATGTGTGTTGGTTGGTGGTTGTTTGTGGTTGGTGTGCTGTTGGTGTGGGTTGGTGGTTGGTGGTGGTTGTGTGTTGGGTGAAGTTTGGGGGGCTTGAGGCAGTGAGTGAGGCAATGAACGTGCACACCCTATCCATGCTACCATTCTATATTATAATGTAATCATAAATTACATTTACAAGCGGGGGGGGGGGGGGGGGGGGGGGGGGGCAAGAATAAAGTTTGCAGACCGCATGTTCGGAAATTGTTTTCCCCCCCCTGATCATCGCCCCCCCCCCGATCCCCCCCCCCCGAGGCTTCATATCTGGACACCCAGACAGAATTGCATAGTGAAAGGGAGGTCCATGAGCATCATCTCGTCACGACCTTTCCAACCATAAAAAAGGAAAATCAAGTTTGGACAAAGTTATTCAGGTTTTAGTATTTGTACAACTTTCTTGGGTAGCTCAGTAGTCTGCGCCCTTGGAGGAGATCACCCAGGTATGAAAAGGACTGAAGGCGTTATTTGTCTGTCTATCTATCATCATCACCATCATTGTCATGGTTTTATTTGTAGGGTTGGGCCGACATATAAACGTATAATATACGTTTATACGTTTATACGTATAAATACGCCGTATAGTTTTTCTCAAATAAACCTTATATACGTCGTATACAAAACGTATAGTCTGTACTTCAAGAAGTACAGCACACGTCCCGGCACTTAACTTTCTTGGTTTTCATTATATTTTTGATTTAGATAGCTCATTGGAAAGCTTTTGACCTCCTCTATCACAATATGCAATAAAAATCACTATTCACACGCATTATTTTATAAACATTTGGCCTAATGGTTGATCTAGATAGCCAGGATGGCACACATATCTGAGCGCCACCTAGCCTTCCATTCCACAAGCTGTGCTCCTACGTGGGCTTGAAGGATTGATGGTGCAAGCCTAGTGCAATGTGAACATGGACGAAATTGCAATACCGTTATGTACTTATATTATTATACACTCATACAGTTATAATAGACCAACTGGCATTTAATGGCTCCCTTAGATTGGCACCGCGCTTTCTGGTCGTTATTTCTTTTCTGAGATTTGGACAACCTAAACTTGCCAGATTATTTTTCTGAGAGTTGATATGTGATGCCAATGAAATTAGCTACGCAGCAATACCTTTAAAACCATGTAAAAGTATTTTCTCAAGAAGTGCCTAATTTTCTAATACGTTTTTATACGTTTATATGTATACGTTTATAGGTTTATAGGTTTATACGGCTTAAAAAAATAAAAATATATGTTTGCTTCCCAACCCTATTTATTTGACTCAAATTGTATTCTAGAGCCTGAGGGTCTGCTTGGGTGTGGTGGGGGTGGGGGTGGGTTGATGGTGTGTGTGTGTGGTGGGTGGGGAGGAGGGTGTGAGGGGGGGGGGAGGGGGGGGGGGGGGGCTAGACCCCAGGCTCGACTGCTTTAGGAAGCTCGTCAGGGCCCAGAATTCAGAACGCGCATATGAGGTAACTCTGTGTGCTTGTTTGTGCATGGATTTGAAACAACCTCACACACAAAAGGATGATCATCCATACACTACTTGCCGACTATAGGTAACTCTGTGTGCGTGTTCGTGCATGGATTTAAAACAACCGCACACACAAAAGGATGATCAACCCTACCCTACTTGCCGACTATAGGTAACTCTGTGTGCGTGTTTGTCCATGGATTTGAGCCCTACTTCTACATCGAGAAGCCCGGTCACTGGAGCACGGAGGACTGCGACTCTCTGGTTAAAGAATTGAATGTGGGTATGATACGTAGGTAGAATATGTCGGTATTAATGTGGGTATGATACATGGGTACAATATGTGAGTAGAATGTGTGTGTACAGTATGTGGGTTTGGTACATGGGTACAATATGTGAGTAGAATGTGTGTGTACAGTATGTGGGTACAGTATGTGGGTTTGGTACATGGGTACAATATGTGGGTACATATATGTCAGGAGGAATGGGGGGCGTAAGCTGTTATACCCCCCTTTGTGCATGTTGTGCTGGATGTGAGCCCTACTGCTAATCGCGGAGACCGGTGGCTGGTACACTGGAGCACATAGGACTGCAACTCCCTGGTTAAAGAATTGAATGTGGGTATAATGCATCGGTATAATATGTGTGCATGATACATGGGTATGGATAAGGGTAAACAAGTGGGTTAAAATAGTGGGTAGGATAATGGGTTACAAACAAGTGGGTAAAATATGTGGTAGGTTATGGATACATGGGGGGGGGGATGATAGGTGGGTATGATACATGGGTATAATATGTGGGTATGATACATGGGTATAATCTGGGGGATGCTACATGGGTATTAAATGTGGGTATGATACATGGGTATAATATGTGGGTATGATACATGGGTATAATATGTGGGTATGATACATGGGTATAATATGTGGGTATGATACATGGGTATAATATGTGGGTATGATACATGGGTATAATATATTAATATGTGGGTTTGATACAGGGTAGAATTAGAATATATAATCTGTGGGTATGATAAAGGGGTATAATAGATTAATATGGTGGGTGATGTACATGGGTGTAATATTAATATTGTGGGTATGATATGTATGGGTAGATACATGGGTATTAATAGGGGGTATGATACGAGGGTATAATGAGATAATATGGGGTATGATACATGGTCTATTATAATATGGGGTCTGATACTATGGGTTATAATTTATAATCTATTAATATATGGGGGTATGATACAGCGGTATACATATGTGGGGTTATATACATGGTCTACTATATTAATAGTGGGATGATACTATGGGTAGGATATGTGGGTATGATACATGGGTATAATATGTGGGTATGATACATGGGTATAATATATTAATATGTGGGTATGATACATGGGTATAATATATTAATATGTGGGTATGATACATGGGTATAATATATTAATATGTGGGTATGATACATGGGTATAATATATTAATATGTGGGTATGATACATGGGTATGATATGTGGGTATGATACATGGGTATAATATATTAATATGTGGTATTGATAGGGTAGAATATATTAATATGGGGTATGATACATGGGTATAATAATTAATATGTGGGTATGATTACAGGGGAGTAAATATATTAATATGTGGGTATGATACAGGGGTATATATATTAAATGTGGGATGGATAAATGGGTATAAATTAATAAGTGTGGGTATGATCCAAGGGTATAAGATCTTAACTATGTGGGTTATTGATACTGGGTATAATAATTCAAATGTGGTATGGATAAGGGGGTATAATATATTTAATATGTGGTCTGAGACAGGGGGTCTGTGATATGTGGGTATGGATCATGGGTATATAGTGGGTATGCTAAATGGGTTAATATATTCAATGTGGGTTGATGACCATGGGTATAATATGGGGTATGATACATGGTATACATATAAATCTGTGGGTAGTGAACTAGGTTAATAATATGTGGGTATGATACATCGGGTATTGATATATAATAGTGTGGGTGTATGAGACATGATGGTTATAATATATTAATATGTGGGTATGATACATGGGTATAATATATTAATATGTTGGTATGATACGTGGGTATGATATGTGGGTATGATACATGGGTATAATATATTAATATGTGGGTATGATACATGGGTATAATATATTAATATGTGGGTATGATACATGGGTATAATATATTAATATGTGGGTATGATACATGGGTATAATAATTTAAGATTTGGGAGTGTATACTGGGGATGTAGTGGGATGATACATGGGTTTATAAGATATAATATTTTGTGGGTATGAGTACATGGGTGATAAATATTAGTATGGGGTGGATACATGGGTATAATATATTCATTGTGGTATGCTACATGGGTAGAATTAGATTAATATGTGGGTATGATTACAGGGGTAGAATATAGTAATATGGGGTATGATACATGGGTTAAATATATAATATGTGGGTATGATACATGGGTAATAATATATTATTATGTGGGTATGATTACATGGGTATAATATGTAGGTATGATACATGGGTATAATATATTAATATGTGGGTATGATACATGGGTATAATATATTAATATATGGGTATGATTCATGGGTATGATATTTGGGTACACATGTTGGTAAAATGTTTGTACCACCCATGTGCGTGTTCGTCCATGGATTGGAGCCCTACTTCTACATTGAGAAGCCCTGGAGCAGAGAGGAGTGCGACAAACTGGTTAAACAACTGAATGTGGGTATGGCATGTGGGTATAATATGTAGGGAACGGCAACTTATATTAGTGTTTACAAAACTAATATTAACTTATGTTATTACAGTGTCATAATAATATTAGTTTTTCAAATGAATTCAAAATTCTGGTGAGATGGATCGTCCGATTAATATTATCTAATATTAACTGATATGATTTATCCACTAATATTATATAATATGGCCGACCCCTAAGAATATGTGGGTACACATGTGGGTAAGATGTTATAGCAATTCAGGGGATGACTGGACAAACGTTTCGAACTTTGTCGAGAATTCTCGAGAATTCCAGGCCAAATTGTCGAGAATTCTCGGATTTCCAGGCCAAAATTCTCATCCAAGTATAAAGTACGAGTTCTCGTGGAAACGTTTTGTCCAGTTCATCCCCTGAATTGCCATATAAGAATATGTGGGTACACATGTGGGTAAGATGTTAATACTGCCCATGTGCGTGCCTGTCCATGGATTTGAGCCCCATTCCTACATCAGGAGCCCGGTCACTGGAGCAGGGAGGAGTGGCCAACTGGTTAAAGAACTGAATGCGGGTATGATACATGTGTACACTATGTCGGTATGAATGTGGGTACACATGTGCGTGTTTGTCCATGGATTGGAGCCCTACTTCTACATTGAGAAGCCCTGGAGCAGAGAGGAGTGACAAAATGGGATGAGAACTGAATGTGGGTTTGATGCATGGGTAGAATATATGAGTATGAAAGTGGGTACACATGTGGGTCAGATGTTCATACCACCCAAGTGCGAGTCCGACCATGGATTTGAGCCCTACATTGAGAAGCCCGGTCACTGGAGTAGGGAGGAGTGTGACAAAGTGGGTGGAGAAGTGAATTTGGGTATGAGTGCGGGTATGGGTGTGTGGGTATCAATATGTGGGTATGAATGTGGATTTGAATGTGGGCCCACAGCGTCGGCTAGCTAAGAAGGCCCCAAGCTCAGGTCTGGCTGTTTAACATACACCTGGCAATGTCAAACCCTAAACCCCACCTCCCGTGCCCACAGCAACGACTGCTTAACAAGACCTGAGGACAAAGTCCAGCTGTCAACCATACACCTGCCAATGTCAAACCTTACACCCCAAACCCTACCTCCTGTGCCCACAGCAACGATTACTTGACAAGACCCGAGGACAAGGTCCAGCTGTCGACCATACACCTGTCAATGTCAAACCCTAAGCCCCACCCCCTGTGCCCACAGCAACAATTAGGCGACAAGACCCAAGGAAAAAGTCCAGCTGTCAACCATACACCTGTCAATGCTAAACCATAAACCCTACCTCCTGTGCCCACAGCAACGATTAGTTGAAAAGACCCGAGGACAAAGCCCAGCTGTCGTTCGTGTGGAGGTGGAGAACAGAGCGTCTGTCTGGAATTACCAGTGGGACAAGAAGAAGGACTTCTTGAAGATCGTGATGAGCCTGCCTACCCTGGTCACACCTTGTAGGAGTGAGTGCAAGCCCCCCCCCCCCCCCCCCCCCCCCCCCTACACACACATACACTCTCTACCTACAAAGCTGCTTGGCTGTTCATCAGATCAGTTGCAGAGCTGCTTCCTTCATGTCTTTGTCAACCTACACAGTGCCCACCACCACCACCCCACCACCACACACAAACACTCACTACCCACCTACAAAGCTGCTTGGCTGTTGATCATATCAGTTGCAGAGCTGCTTCCTTCATGTCTTTGTCAACCTACACAGTGCCCCCCCCCCCCCCACACACACACCCACACCCACCCACACACACACACACACACACATACACACACACACATACACACACATACACTCTCTACCTACAAAGCTGCTTGGCTGTTGATCAGATCAGTTGCAGAGCTGCTTCCTTCATATCTTTGTCCTGACTTATTGGTTAGGCCCAACATTAAGTGTTTTTAAAAGATTACTCCAAATAAGCTGTGAAACTTCGAAGTGCATTTGATTTTATTGTGTTGGTCCTAACATTTTGTTTGCGTCAAGCAGTGATTTTTTTTCAAATCTGAAAGTTTTTTTTTTTCTAGCTTTATGGTTGTAGGCCTCCTCCAGGCACAGCGTTTTAGTGCTTTTATAGCTTTTGGGGGCCATTTGTGGCAAAAAATGAAAACAACTTTTTGTTTACTTTTTTATAGCCTGGATGGTTTCTCCAAAACGGGGTCAAAACTAGCGATCGCTTTATATAGCGGAAAAAAAATCCCTGGTGTCAAGCTCCTAGCACTTAGTGTTCGTCAGAACACGTTGTGGTGGTCATAACACTTTGCGCTAGTCATTAGATTTTGTAAAACCTTATTGTGTCCACAGGCTTGTTTGAGAGCGGTGCCAAACCCTAAACCCCAAACCCTGATTGTGTCCACAGGCTTGTTTGAGAGCGGTGCCAAACCCTAAACCCCAAACCCTGATTGTGTCCACAGGCTTGTTTGAGAGCGGTGCCAAACCCTAAACCCCAAACCCTGATTGTGTCCACAGACTTGTTTGAGAGCGGTGCCAAACCCTGAACCCTAAACCCTTCTTGTGTCCGCAGGCTTGTTTGACTGCAGTGCCAAACCCTAAACCCTAAACCTCTAATCCTTATTGTGTCCACAGCTTCGTTTGAGAACGGCCTCAGCTTTCCGACTAACTACCTTATAGGGTTTAGGTTAAGGGCGGTGTCAGCTTGCCTACTGACCTCCTTCGGTGCACCACCTAGGAGAGCGTTGCCCAAACCCTAAACTCTACACCCTTATTGTGTCCACAGGCTTGTTTGGGAACGGTGCCAAACCCTAAACCCTAAACCCTGATTGTGTCCACAGGCTTGTTTGAGAACGGCCTCAGCTTGGGAGCAGGTCACCTTCCACCGTGCACAACCTACAAGACCTTCAAGTCTAGACCCTTACTGGGTCCACAGGCTTGTTTGAGAGCTGCCTCAGCTTGGCAGCAGGCCAAATTTCGTGCCAAACCCTAAAACCTAAACCCTGATTGTGCCCACAGGCTTGTTTGGGAGCTGCCTCAGCTTGGCAGCAGGCCAAAATCCGCGCCAAACCCTAAAACCTAAACCCTGATTTTGCCCACAGGCTTGTTTGAGAGCGGCCTCAGCTTGGCATCAGGCCAAATTCCGTACCAAACCCTAAAATTTAAACCCTGATTGTGCCCACAGGCTTGTTTGAGAACGGCCTCAGCTTGGGAGCAGGTCATCTTCCACCGTGCACCACCTACGAGAGCGGTGTCCTCTTCGCCCTTCGCTTCATGATTGATTGCAAGATTGTGAGTATCAGGCCCCTTGCAGTCTCTGACCTCCGGGCCTGCCGGATAGACGAAAAAAATAAAATATACAAAATAGACACAAATAACGAATAAACATGCGCAGAAAATGATCTTCGCCCGTTGCTCCATGATTGATTGCGAGATTGTCCTTATTGTACTTGTACACATTGTACTTCCACTCTTTGTACTTACACACATTGTACTTACACTCGTTGTACGTGTATTCATTATACTTACATACTATACGTATACTTATTGTACTTGTACATTATTTACTCATTATACGTATGCATACAATTATGCTTAATTGTAAGAATCCTCACACTACCATTTTATAACGTGCACTGAATGCCGTGAGCAGGTAACTGAATTGTTCCCCCCCTTTCCCTTTCCCTCCCCCTCACCCCTCACCCCAACAGGGCGAATGTAGCCCCATCGTGAAGAACCCCTCTTCCCCTCCCCCCTTCCCCCTCCCCCCTCCCCCCTCTTTCCCCCCCCTCACCCCTTTTCCCTCACCCCAACAGGGCGAATCTAGACTCATCATGAATAACCCTCTTCCCCTCACCCCTCTTCCCCCTTTCCCTCCCCCTCACCCCTCTTTCCCATTTCCCCCCCCCCCCCCTCACCCCTCACCCCTCTTCCCCCTTTCCCTCCCCCTCTTTCCCTCACCCCAACAGGGCAAATATAGCCCCATCGTGAAGAACCCCTCTTCCCCTCACCCCCCCCCCCCCTCACCCCTCTTCCCTCACCCCAACAGGGCGAATCTAGACTCATCCGTGAAGAACCCCTCTTCCCCTCACCCCTCTTTCCCTCCCCATCACCCTCTTTCCCTCGCCCCCTCACCCCTCTTTTTCCCTCCCCCTCCCCCTCTTCTCCCCTCACCCCTTCCCTCTTCCCCTCCCCGCCCCGCTTCCCCCTCATCTCCCCTCATCCCCTCACCCCCTTCGAACCGCCTTCCCCCCCTCTTCCCCTCCACCCCTTCCCCCTCATTTCCCCTCACCCCTTCCCCCTCTTCCCTTTCACCCCTTCCCTCTCTTCCCCTCCCCCTTACCAACCCCTCTTCCCCCCACCCTCCCCCCCCTCCCCTCTTTCCTCCCGTCCCTTCCCCCTCTCCCCCCCCCCAACCCTTCCCCGCTCTCCCCACCCACCCTTCCTCCCCTCTTCCCCCCCCCCCTCCCCCCTCTTCCCCTCCCCCTTAACCCCTCTTCGCACACCCTCACTCTTTTCCGTCACCCCCTTCCCCCTCCTCCCCACACCCTTCCCCCTCCCCCCACAACCCGCTCTTCCCCCTCTTCCCCCAAACCCCTTCCCTCTTCCCCACACCCCCTTCCCCCTCTTTCCCCACAACCCCCACTTCACCCCTCTTTCCCTCTTCCTTCCCACACCACCTCCCCCACTCTTTTTTCCCCTCCCCTCCTTCCCCACCCCCCCCTTCCCCAACCCCCTTTCCCCTGCCCCCCTCTTTATTCCCCTCCCCCCTATCCGTCCCCCCCCCTCTTCCCTCTCTTCCCATTCCCCCCCCCCTACCCCCCTCTTTCCCCTCCCCACCTCCCCACACCCCTTCCCCCATCTTCCCCACAACCCCTCTTCCCCTCACACCCCGTCCCCAACACCCCTTCCCCTCTTCCCCACACCCTCCCCCTCTTCCCCTCAACCCTTCCCCCACCCCCTCCCCTTACCCCTCACGAGCAGGTTGGTGGTAACTGGATCGAGCTCCCTGCTGGAAAGTACAAGGTCCCCAGCAACCCCATGACGTATTGCCAGATCGAGGTACACATTCGCAGCGATGACCTGATCAGTCACAGCCCAGAAGGTACTCTACCATGTCTTGCCTTGGATGCCTTGTCTTTGCTAGGATGCCCTGTCGAGCCTTACGTTGGTTGCCCTGCCGTGTCTTGGATGGCTTGCCTTGCCTTGGATGCCTTGCCTTGCCTTACGTTGGTTGCCCTGCCGTGTCTTGGATGGCTTGCCTTGCCTTGGATGCCTTGCCTTGCCTTACGTTGGTTGCCCTGCCGTGTCTTGGATGGCTTGCCTTGCCTTGGATGCTTGCCTTGCCTTAACGTTGGTTGGCCCTGCATGCCCGGTGTCTTGGATGGCTTGCCTTGCCTTGGATGCCTTGCCTTACGTTGGTTGCCCTGCCGTGCCTTATCTTGGATGGCTTACCTTGCCTTACGTTGGTTGCCCTGCCGTGCCTTGTCTTGGATGGCTTGCCTTGCGTTAGTTGGCCTGCCGTGTCTTGTCTTGGATGGCTTACCTAGCCTTGGATGCCATGTCTTGTCTCGCTTTGTCTTGCCTTGGATGGCTCGCCTTTCTTAGCATTATATGCCTGGCCTTGGATGTCTTGCTTTGCCTCTCTTTGTCTTGCCTTAAACCCTAAGTAACTAACTAACTAACTAACTTACTTACTATCTAAAAAACTAACTAACTAGGTAAATAACTACCAAATCTCTCTCGCCTCTGCAGGTGAATGGGCAAGGGTCGCTCCTTTTAGGGTGCTCAGTATTGATATTGAGTGTTCTGGAAGAAAGGTGAGGAGGTTATTCATTGATTATTAATCATCGATGACTGATTATTGATATCAAGTGTTCTGGGAGAAAGGTGATGATGTCATTCATCGATTATTCAGTATTGATACCGAGTGTTCTTGAAGGAAGGTGATGAGGTTAAAGCATATTCTAAGGTGATGAGGTGCAAAGCATATTCTAAGGTGATGAGGTGCAAAGCATATTCTATGAGGTTAAAGCATATTCTAATTGGCATCCTAGTGAGGTGCCCGTGTGGCCGTTGGCTACTCCTGCCACACACACACATGAAGCTCAAACAGCCTGACACCAGCCACACACCTGACACACAAAAACTATGCACAGCCACACACGACAACATCTTACACCACCGACACCACCCATCCGCATTGCCACCACCCCCCCCCCTGTCCCACCCTACCCTGACACACCACCCATACCCCTGACACCACCCACACCCCTGACACGCAAAAACCTCTACGAACAAGCACTCTCATCATATCTCCTCCCCTGCAATCCTTTTCTTGGTAGGGTCACTTCCCAGATGCCAAGATGGACCCCGTCATTCAGATCGCCTCTATGGTCACTGTGCAGGTGGGTAGTGGTGTGTGTGTGTGGTGTTGTTGGGGGGTGTGGGGTCACGTGTAGGGGTGGTGGATGTGTGTGGGTGTGGGTTGGGGGGGGTTTGGGGGTTCCCAGATGCCAAGATGGACCATGTAATTCAGATCGCCTCAATGGTCACTGCGCAGGTGGGTAGTGGTGGTGATTGTGGGTGTGGGTGTGTTTGTCAAGGGGGTGGTGGCCCTGGTAGGAGGTTGGTGTGGGTGGGTGGGGTGTGTGTTTGGGGGGGGGGGGGGGGGGGGGTGGGGGGGGGGGGGTATAGGTGGATTGATGGTTACAGATGTGAAGGTGGACCCCGTCAGTCAGATTGCCTTAATGGTCACTTTGCAGGTGGGTAGTGTTGGGGGGGGGGGGGGGGGGGGGGGTGGGGGGGGGGGGGGGGGGGGGGGGGGGGGGGGGGGTCCCACTGTGTCGGAGAGGTGGTGGTGGTGTATAGGTGGGGGGTGATTTTCTCAGATGCCAAGAGGACCGACCCCGTCCTTCAGATTGCCTCAATGGTCACTGTTCAGTGTGTAGTGCTGTGTGTGTATGTTTGTGGGTGGGGGGTTAGGGGGTGGTTAGTAGTGGGGGTGATGGTTCTCAGACCCTGTGGGTGGTGTGGTGGGGCATGGTTGGGATTGGGATTGTGGGCAGGGTGGTGGTGGGTTTAGTTGGTGGGTGGTTACTGTTCAGGTGGGTAGCTGGGGTGCGGGTGGGGTGGGGGAGGGTGGGGTTGTTTGTGTGTGTGTGTGGGGGGTGGGGTGGGGGGGGGGGGGGCAGGTCGCGGTTGGCTGAAGGTGGGGGTGGGGGTGATGGTGTGGGAATGTTGGTCAAAGTTGGTTGTGTGTTTTAGTGTGGTGTGGGTGGTGCAGTGGGTGGGTTTGTAAGGTAGAAGATCTAAAGGTAAGGTGTGGTGGGGGAGGGGGGGGTGGAGAAGATGTAAGTGGGGTCAGGTGGTGGGGGTATTGAGGGAAGGTGCCAGTTGCTTCTCCTCACCCCTTTCCCCCCACTTCCCCTCATTTATTTTACCTTTGCTATCACCTCCCCCAAAAAACCCCTTCTTTACTTCCTCCTCACCCCTCTTCTAACCCCTACCTTCCTTCCTCCCCCTCTCCTCCCCTCTCTTCCCCTCTTTCCTTCCCCCTCACCCCTCACCCCAACACGGCAAATCTAGCCCCATTGTAAAGGACCCCTCTTTCCCTCAACCCTTCCCCCTCTTCCCCTAACCCCATCCCCCTCTTTCCCCTTCTCTTCTCCCTTCCCCTCTTTCTCTTCCTTCCTCCCCCCTCACCCCTAACCCCCCTCACCCCAACTGTGCGAATCTAGACCCATCGTGAAGACCCCTCTCCCCTCCCCCTCCCCCAAGATTCCCCAGTCCCCCCCCTCCCCCCTCCCCCCTCCCCCCTCCCCCCCCCCCTCCCCCTCCCCCCTCCCCCTCTTCCCCTCCCCCCCCTCCCCCTCCTTCCATTCCTCTCACCCCTCTTCCCCTACCCCTCTCCCCCTCCTTCCTTCCTCTCACCCATTCCCCTCTTCCCCTCCCCCTCCCCCCCTCCTTCCTTCCTCTCACCCCTTCCCCTCTTCCCCTTCCCTCACCCCTTCCCCCTCTTCCCTCCCCCTCTTCCCCCCTCTTCCCCTCTCCCCCCTCTTCCCCCTCCTCCATTCCTCTCACCCCTTCCCCCTCTTCCCCTCCCCCTCTCCCCCTCCTTCATTCCTCCACCCCTTCCCCCTCTTTTCCCCTCCCTCCTCCCCCCCTCCTTCCATTCCTCTCCCCCACCCTCACCCCTTCCACCCTCTTCCCCTCCCCCTCTGATCCCCCTTCTTCCCTTCTACATCCCCCATCTTCCCAATTCCCCGCTTTTAATCCCCCTCCCCCTCGTCCCCCTCCTACCCTTCCTCCCCCCTTCCCCGCTCTTCCCCTCCCCCTCTCCCATCCCCCCTCCTTATCCCTTCCTCTCCCCCCTTCCCACCCTCTTCCCTTTCCCTCCCCGCCTTCCCCTCTTTTCCCCTCCCCCTCTGCCCTCCCCTCCTTCCCTTCCTCTCCGAGCGCCTTTCCCTCCCACTCTTTCCTCTCAACCCCCTCTCCCAAATGAATCCCCCCCTCCTTGCCCTCCTCTCCCCGCCCACTTCCCCGCACATCCAGCCCTTCCCCCTTCTTCCGCATTCACCTCCCCCCAATCCCCCTCTTCACTCTTCCCACTCCCTCCACCCACACCTCCTTCCCCTTCCCCTCCCCCCTCCACCCTTCCCACCTCTTTCCCTTCACCCTCACCCCCTCACCCCTTCCCCTAACCCCTTACCCTCACCCCCCTCAACCCAACAGGGCGAATGTAGCCCCATCGAGAAGAACCCCTCTTCCCCTCACCCTTTCCCTCTCTTCCCCTCACCCTAACCCCTCCTTCCCTTCCCCCACCCCTTCACTCTCTTTCCCTTCCCCCACCCCCTTCCCCTAACCCCTCACCCCTCACCCCAAGCAGGTGCGAATCTACCCCATCGAGAGAACCCCTATTCCCTCACCCTTTCCCTCGCTTCCCCGTCACCCTAACGCACTTCCTTCCATTCCCCTTACCCTTCACTCCCTCTTTCCCTTCCCCTAACCCCTTCCCCTAACCCCTCACCCCAACAGGGCGAATCTAGCCCCATCGTGAAGAACGTGATGACCTTGGGAACTTGCGCCTCCATCGTCGGCTCTGAGGTCATGTCCTTTGAAAGGTATCTTATATTATATCCTATTCTGTACTATTATATTATTCCCTGCACCGCATTATTATTATTTTTATTATAATAATAATAGTAATAATAATAATTATTATTATTATTATTATAATAATAATTATTATTACTATCAGATTATATTATTATTATTACTATCAGATTATATGATTATTACTATGATTAGTATTACTATCAGATTATATGATTATTACTATTATTATTATTACTATCAGATTCTATGATTATTAGGGTTGCGCCGAGGTATGAACGTATACTAATACGTTTATGAGCTATATATACGCCGTATGTTTTTTCTTGAAACGTATGAGTATAAACGTATACAAACGTATGAGTTGTACTTCAAAAAGTTCGCGGCACATCACTTTCTCGGTTTTCATTCAATTTATCATTTAGATAGCTCATCGGAAAGCTGTTGACCTCCTATATCACAATGTGCAATACAATTAATCTTTCACACAAACCATTTTGTTTACATGTGGCCTACAGTTTGATTTAGATAGCCAGGATGGCACACATATCAGAGCGCCACCTAGCCTTCCATTCCACAAGCTGTGCTCCTATGTGGGCTTGAAGGATTGATGGTGCAAGCCTAGTGCAATGTGGACATGGACAATATTGCAATAAAGTTATATACTTATATTATTATAACCTGTAGCTGACTCACAGAGCTTCTTAGAAGCTGCTGCACCCTTGGTCTGAAACCTGTAGCTGATCACAGAGCTTCCTAGAAGCCCTACATACTTGGTCTGAAACCGTAGTTGACTTAGGAGCTCGTCTACATAATGATTGTTTTTGTTGGAACATGGACAATATTCATGATCTTATATCGTCATTGATGGATCCCGTGATTGGCACCGTGCTTCTGATATGGTCAACAGTGGCTTTCAGCCGTGATTTTCTTTTTCTGAGATTTGGACACCCTAAACTGCCAGATTTGTTTTTTACAGTTGATATGTAAAGCCAATGAAATTAGTAACACGGCAATACCTTTAAACCCCTTTTTTCCTTCCCAACCCCCCCCCCCCCCCCCCACCCAAGAAGTGAATAATTACTAATCCGTTGTGTACGTTTTAATTGCATACGTTATACGTATACGTGTATTATGGCTTATCAAAAAGGAAATGTATGTTTGCTTCCCAACCCTAATGATTATATTATAATATCCCCGACACCGCTTCAATATTGTAATAGTAGTTGATCATATTAAGGTGAGTATATTAGATATTACCCACCCCATGTTGTGCCTCCATCGAGCTCTGAGGTAATAACCTTTGACAGGTCTGTTATATTGATTACCTATTATAGTAGATTGTATTATATCCTATTATATTCTTCCCCCATTGCATTGTTATTATCATATTATATGGTTATGTATGATTATATTCTATTATTCCCCCCACCAATTGGGCATCCATCTTCGGCTCTGAGGTCATGTCCTTTGACAGGTATTTTATGTTGATTATCTATTCTATTCTATTCTATTATATTATATAATATAATATTATATTCTCCCCCCACCGCATTATTATTATTATTAGTAGTATTATTATTATTATTATCATCATACTATATTATTCCCCCCACCAATTGGGCATCAATCTTCGGCTCTGAGGTCATATCCTATGGCAGGTATATTATATGTATCCAATATTTAGTTGTATATTACATTTATTGTATTTTGTTATTGTATTTATTTCGACTCTGAGGTCATGTCCTTCGGTAGGTATTATATATTTATTTGTACATTATATTTTTATTGTTATTGTTTTTATTACAGCTCTGAGGTCATGTCCTTTGACTTGTATTTACAGAAGTGCTTAATCCCCCAAACACACTACTCTGACCCCCAAACACACTACTCTGACCCCCAGACACCCTACTCTAACCCCAAACACCCTACTCTGACCCCAAACACCCTACTCGACCCCAAACACCCATACTCTTCTGACCCCCACCAAAACACCCTACTCTGACCCCCCAAACACCCTCCATCTCTGACCCAAAACAACCCTTACTTGACCCCAACACCCTACTCTGACCCCCAACCACCCTACTTCTGACCCCAAACACCCTAACTTGACCCCCAAAAACCCTACTCTGCCCCCAAAACCCCATATCTGGCCCCCCAAACACCCTCTCTGGCCCCAAAACACTCCTACTCTGACCCCCAAAACACCCTACTCTGTACCCCCAAACACCCTACTCTGTCCCCAAACCACCCTTACTCTGGACCCCAAAACAAATAAACACCCTTACTCGACCACTAAAACACCAACTCTGACCCCAAAAACCACCCTAATTGACCCCAAACACCCTACTCTTGACCCACAAACACCTACTCTGACCCAAAACACCCTCTCTGACACCCCAAAACCCTAATCTGACCCCAAAAAACCCTACTATGGCCCCCAAAACACCATATCTGGCCACAAAACCATTACTCTGACCCAAAACACCCGACTCTGACCCCCAAACCACCCTAATCTGACCCACAAACCACCCTACTCTGACCCCCAAAAACACCCCTACTTCTGACCCCTACTAAAACACCCACTCGAGGACCCCAAACACCTACTTGACCCCAAACACCCTACTATGACCCTGCCAAACACCTCTACTCTGACCCCCAACACCTACTCTGACCCCAAACACCCTACTCTGACCCCCAAACACCCTACTCTGACCCCAAACACCCTACTCTGACACCCAAAACCCCCTACTCTGCCCCCAAACACATAACTATGGCCCCAAAACACCCTACTTGACCCCACAAAACACCCTACTCTGGACCCCCAAACACCCTACTCTGACCCCAAACACCCTACTCTTACCCCCAACACACCCTACTTCTGACCCAAACCACTACTCTTGACCCCAAAACACCTACTCTGACCCCAAAACACCATACTCCGACCCCAACACCTACTCCTGACCCCCAACACCAATACTTCTGCCCCCCACCACCAAAATCACCCCTACTCTGGCCCCCTAACACCCTCACTATGACCCCCAAACACCCTACTCTGACCCCCAAAACACCCTACTCTGACAACCAAAACGCCCCTAATCTGACCACAAAAAAACCCTACTATGACCCCCAAACACACACCCGGACCCTGACCCCAAACAACAATAATCTGACCCACAACACACCCTACTCTGACCCACCCAAAACCACCCTACTCTGGCCCCCAAAACACCCTACTCTGACCCCCCCAAAACACCCTAATCTTATGACCCCCCAAACACCCTACTCTGACCCCCAAACACCTACTCTGACCCCAAACACCCTATCTGACCCCCAAAACACCCTAATCGACCCCCAAACACCTACTCTGACTTCCAAAACACCCTACTCTGACCCCAAACACCCTACTCTGACCCCCAAACACCCTACTCTGACCCCCAAACACCCTACTCTGCCCCAACCCACAAAAAAAAAGCAAGAGGACAACCAAAAAAACAATGAATGAGGAGACAAAAAAACAACCCTACGATGGCAAAACAAAACACAACTCGGGACCCCCAAAAAACAATATATCTGGACCCCAAACAACCTAATCGGACACCAAACACCCGGATTCTGACCCCCAAACACCCTACTGGACCCCCCCAAACACCCTACTCGGACCCCCAAAACACCCTACTCTGCCCCCCAAACCACCTACTTCTGCCCCCCCAAAACCACCCTACTCTGACCCCAAACACCCTATATGACCCCCCACCCACGAAAACACCCTAACTCTGACCCCAAACACCCTACTCTGAAATAAACAACCAACAACAAAAACCGGACTCTGAACCACACAAAAAACAACCTACCGGCACCAAAAAAAAACTTACTCTGGGCCCACAAACACCCTTAATCTGGCCCCTACAAACTACAACCTATCTGAACCCAACAACACCCTAACCTGACCCCCAAAAACCCTACGACCCCCACCACAAAACACCCAACTATGAACCCACAAAAACCTTACTTGACCCCCCCAAACACCCTACTCTGACCCCACCAAACCACCACTCTGACCCCAAAACACCCTACTCTGACCCCCCAACACCTCCTCTGACCCCCCAAAAACACCCATAATCTGACCCAAAACACCACTCTGGACCCCAAAACACCTCACTGACCCCAAACACCCTACTCTGACCCCAAACCAACCCTACTTCTGACCCCCAAACAAACTAAGAGAAAACACAAAACAAAAAAAAACTAAGAGGGCCAAACAAAAAAAACAAGACTAGGACAAAAAAACAAAGATATGAACCCACAAATAAAAACACGAATCTGACAAACAAAAAACAGAATCAGATGACCACCAAAAACTACACATAATCTGAACACACCAAACACAATACTATGGCCACCAAACACCCTACTCTGACACCCCCCAAACACAACTAATCTGACCCCAAAAACACCCTACTCTGACCCAAAAAACCCCTACTATGACCCCCCCAAACCACCCTACTCTGGCCCCCAAAACCCTACTCTGACCCCAAACACCCTAATCTGACACTCCAAAAACCTACTCTGACCCCACAAAAACACCCCTTACTATGACACAAAACCCCTACTATGAACCCCCCAAACACCCTATATAGACCCTCCACCACCACCACCAAACACCCTACTTGACCCCCAAACACCCTACTCTGACCCCCAAACACCCTACTCTGACCCCCAAACACCCTACTCTGACCCCCAAACACCCTACTCTGACCCCCAAAACCAAACACCCTACTCTGACCCCCAAGCACCCTACTCTGACCCCCCAACACACCCTAACTCTGACCCACAAACACCTACGCTGACCCCCAAAACCACCAAACCACCCTACTCTCGACCCCCAAACACCCTAACTTGACCTCCCAAACCCCGACCTATGGACCCCCAAAAATTTCTACTCTGACTCTTAAAAACCTACTTGAAAAAAAGAAAACTACTGAAAAAGGGAAAAGAGTGGAAACAAGCAAAAAAAATAAAGAAGAAAAAAAAAAAAAAAGGGAAAAAGAGAAAGCAGAGGAAACAATGAGCACAACATCACAATACAACCCACCAACACCACACCCCCCACAACACAAGCCACACACACCAACACAAACACACACACACACAAACACACACACACACACACACACACACACACACACACAAACCACATGCCACCACACACACACTTGTGCACTGCAGTGAGGCAGATCTATTGAAGCGCTGGGTGGACCTGCTGCTTGAAACGGATCCCGATGTGATCATCGGGTACAACACGACCAACTTTGACCTGCCCTACCTGTACAATCGCGCCACCACCCTTGGCATCGAGAAGCAGTTTCACCAGTGGGGTCGCCTCAGGGGAGGGCGAGGTGAGGTGGGGATAGGGGACAGGGGTGGGGGTCATTGGTGGGTGATGTGGGGAACCAATATTGGTGTTTTTTTGGTTGGTGGGCGGGTGGTAGATATAGGGGGGGCTTGTTCGTTTGTTTCTTTTCCGGGGGGTGTTGAGTGGGGAGGGGTCGGGGAAGCTAGGGGGAGGGGGCGAGTGATTGAGTGGGGAGGGGCCCCGGCGGGGAACCCCGAAGATTAGAGCGGTCGAAGGAACCGGGAGGATAGAGGGGGGATGGGCTGCTCTTGCCGGGGGACTGCCTTTGCGTGGGGGAGGGGCGGGGGGAGGGGGAGGGGGTGTCGGGCAATGAGTTCAGGGGGGGAGGGTTGGGGGGGCGAGGGGGAGGGGGGGGGGAATGATGTGGTGGGGAGGGGGGGAGGGGCAATCGGGGATGATGTCGGGGCGGGCTGGAAGGGGGGGATGGTCGGGAGGGCTGGCGGGGAGGGCGGAGGGGGGGGGGGAGTGCGGCGTAGGCCTCACGGGCGGGGGATCTGATGTGGGCGAACGGGGTGGGGGGGAGGGGGGGGGGGGGTGTAGTGGGAAAGGGGAGGGTGTGGGGATGGTGGAGAGTTTGGGCATGGTGAGGGTTCAGGATGGTAGGAGGGCACCTCTTAGGTGATATGTATGCTACCTTTGAAAAAACACACGAAATTAGACAGTTTGAAAACACAAAACCAATCGGGATAATGATCGGAAAAATGGGTTACCATAGTGGCCGAAGTATGAATGTGTGTATGCATGAATGTATGCATGAATGTATGTATGCATGAATGTACGTCTTATCGAAGGGAGCACTCCAGGGACCACTCATTTTTGTTGGAGCCCCCTCTTCAAGGGGGCAGGAGCCCCCAGGGTTACCCTGTTGTCCGTCCGACCTCCCTGAGACAAAGCTTGACACGTCAGCCAACGGTATTGTAACTAACACGCTTCCGTAGCCACCTGTCGCTCCATTGCAAACACTCTCCGCCATTTTTTAGCGTTGCTTGTGACGCTGGATGGAACTCATTTGTGTTTAGGCCCACGTTTCACTGTTCCAAGTATATTGTTCTCCCATTTAAATGTATGTTTGCTTGTATGTATGCTACACACGAGTGGGGCGTTATCTTTGAGGCCTATGTCTGTTGGTGAACCGGTGCCCTACGCCTGCAGACAACACAATCAGTCCTGATACGAGCACCTAGGGCGCATACCTGCTTTGTGCAATCTGTTGTACAGCCTGTTCTTGTTTGCTACTGAAATGTATGCTACACACACATATATACATACGTACATGCATATAAACACACACAAACACCTGTGTGTGCAGCAAAACCAAGATGAAGGACGCCCAGTTCAGCAGCAAGGCCTATGGCACCCACGAGTACAAGGAGCTCACCATTGATGGTCGCATCCAGTTTGATTTGCTCATGGCAATTCAAAGAGACTACAAGCTTGCAAGCTACACGTAAGTCAATCCAATCCGTTCCCTTACCTAACTTAATGAATATCATGCGCTAATGCATGTTACAGTACAGGGGTAGGCCAAATAGGCTTAAGGGACTTGCCCAACCGTGGCAGGAGGGGCTAAAAGGAAAACAAGTTGCACGTAAGTGATTCAGTCACACGTAAGTGATTCAGTCACACTTAAGTGATTCAGTCACACGTAAGTGATTCCAATCCGTTGAATGCCGCATACCGTATTTGAATCCTTATTTGTATCCTTATTTGAATCCGTATTTTGAATACGCAATAATGTTGCAATCAACTCTGATTTTTCTATGGCCATTCAAAAGAGGCCTACATGCTTGCCACCCAATGCTCCACACCAACCCACCCACTGCGACCTCCACCCCAATTGCCCACCCCGGACAACCCCTGCCCACTGCCATCCCACTTCCAAACCCCACCCCATGAGCAACCCCTGACCACTCAAAACCACAATGGGCTAAAAACATACAAATCTACGCGAGAAAAAAAAAAAACGAAAAAAAGGCAAAAGAGAAAAAACAAGAAAAAAATAAAATAAGAAGAAAACAAAAGCCGCGGCACAAGAGAAAACAACCAGGTACGCCTCCGGGATCAAGACGGTTTCTTTCTTTGCCTTCCTAGCCTCTCCCTTGTCCCCGGTATTCGTGACTTATTCTCCTATATGTTCTCCTCCTTTCAACTGTGTCAGCCCACTTCCTGGGTGAGCAGAAGGAGGATGTTCACCACTCCATCATATCTGATTTGCAGAACGGCACAGAGGAGACCCGCCGTCGTTTGGCTGTGTACTGCCTCAAGGTGAGTCCAGTACACAGTTAGCTGTAGTTTGGCTGTGTACTGCCTCAAGGTGAGTCCAGTACACAGTTAGCTGTAGTTTATATGGAAGTAATATAGTGGTGCCTGTTCAAGATGCCCACCTACCAGCAATATATGTATATGTATGTATGTATGTATACAAATTAAAAGTATAAACAGGCCCCTCCTGACTCCCTCTTGTTTGCCTGTTCAGGATGCCTACCTACCACAGGGATGTATATATATAGTGTAAGTAAGTTAGTATAAACACTCCCCTCCTGTCTCCTCCCTCTTACATGCCTGTTTCTGGATGCCTACCCCCTAATTCTGCCGAAATATATATAATATATAAACAAATATAAACTGGCCCCTCCTGCCTCCCTCTTGTTTGCCTGTTTAGGATGCCTACCTACCACAGGGATGTATATATATAGTATAAGTAAGTTAGTATAAACACACCCCTCCTGTCTCCTCCCTCTTTCGTGCCTGTTTCTGGATGCCTACCCCCTAATTCTGCCGAAATATATATAATATATAAACAAATATAAACAGGCCCCTCCTGCCTCCCTCTTGTTTGCCTGTTCAGGATGCCTACCTACCGCAGCGATACATAAATATAAACAAATAAAAGGCATAAATATACCTCTCCTGCCTCCCTCTCACGTGCCTGTTCAGGATGCCCATAAACCGCAGCGATACATAAATAAAAACAAATAAAAAGTATAAACAGGCCCCTCCTGCCTCCCTCTTACATGCCTGTTCAGGATGCCCTTATGCCGCAGCGATACATAAATATAAACAAATAAAAAGTATAAATAGAGCCCTCCTGCCTCCCTCTTGCGTGCCTGTTCAGGATGCCCATATACCGCAGCGATACATAAATATAAACAAATAAAAAGTATAAATATACCTATCCTGCCTCCCTCTTGTTTGCCTGTTCAGGAGCTACACCCATAATTCTGCCGAAAATTTACCAGATAATATTTGTAAATCAAATATAAACCAGGCCCCTCAGCCTCCCTCTTGTTTGCCTGTTCAGGATGCCTACCTACGCCGCGAACTAATAGACAGATAATGGTCATGTAAAACTAAATGGACGGATGGAGATGGTGATGTGGGTCAATGGGAAGTGCCCATGAGTTTCCTTCTCACCAAGTGAGTGCTCCTTGTGGTTACATATATATATATTATATATCATATGGGTTATCTTTTACGAATGATATATACTTAGGGACCCTTTGGCCATTTGACCCTTTGGCATACAGCATATGATATGCTGGTCCCCAGTAATATTTTGCCCATGAGTTTCCTTCTTATCAAGTGAGTGCTCCTTGTCTTGTTGCTTTTCTTTTCTGCCTGTAAACCCGTTTTAGCAGCTTCTAGGGAAGATCCTTGGCATTGTTATGTCAAACACTTGAGATGAGCTGTCAACGGAGTGCCCACGGGTGCCCTCTTATCAGGGTGAGTGTCCTGTTTATTGCTTTTATTTTCTGCTCTATAAAAACGTTAGACGATTTCTATGAGCCTTGGATTGTTACATGTACAACTACCTTGAGATGGCGCGTGTCACCGGAGTGCCCACGAGTTTCCCTCTCATCAGGTGAGTGCTCCTTGTCTTATTGCTTTTCTTTTCTGTCTATAAACCAATTTAGCAGCTTCTAGACAGCTCCTTGGCATGTTCATGTACAACTACCTTGAGATGGCGCGTGTCACCGGAGTGCCCAGCAGTTTCCTTCTTATCACGTGAGTGCTCCTTGTCTTATTGCTTTTCAATTCTGCCTGTGAACCTTTTTAGCAGCTTCTAGGCAGCTCCTTGACATGTTCGTGTATAACTATCTTGACACCGGAACGCCAATGAATACCGTGTCACTGCCATGTCACTACCGCGACACTACCGTGTCACTGCCATGTCACTACCGCGACACTGCCATGTCACTACCGTGTCACTAGAGTGCCCGTGAGTTTCCTTCTCATCGAGTGAGTGCTCCTTGTGGTTATGTATATCTCTCTAAATATATATATATTATATGTATTGTATATACTTAGGGACTGGCATATCACATGATGTTTTCCTAAGGTGAGGTTGATATCATATGATATCATACAAATGACATCATATGATTTTGTATATAAATGGTACCTTTGGCCTAGTCAAACTGCCTGAATCATCTGATATTTTATGATGACTAACTTATGTAACGGCAATATGATATCATATTGCCGTTCGCTATATGTACTTCATTACATACTTTATTCTATACCTTGTACTGTATACTTTATTAAATACCAAAGCCCTTAATTCAGCATAACCCCCCACCCACCCCTCCCTCCCTCCGCAGGGGTCATTCTGTCAAGGTGTTCAGCCAATTGCCTCAAAGGCCAGACAGGGGGGCCACCTGGTTACCAAACGCCAAACACAGACTAAAAAACAAAACAACCGCAAACAACACAAACCATCCAACACCAATACAAACACTGACCTAACACAAATAAACACTCCCACCCTAACTACACATCACCCCCACACCCTCCCATCCCGCATGGGGTCATTCTATCAAGGTGTTCAAGCCCAGTTGTTGCTCGAAGACCAATGAGAAGGGCAGGAATGATTCTTGAATCCCCCCTGTTCCGGTAACAACTCCTCAAAAAAAAACACAAACAAACTAATACAAACAAAAAAAAAAAAGCAAAAACAAAAAAAAAACAAGGAAGGACAATATTAGAGAAGAAGAACAAAAAATTCCAATAAAAGTATCTAAAAAAACAACGCCCCCAATTAGCCATTATAAATCTGACAAAAACACATCAAGAATACAAGACAACAGAAATATTAGAAAAAAATACTTAACAAAGAACCTCAAAAACAAATCCCAACTACACCCCACAAAATTATAAACAAACACGACAAAAACTAAAATAATAAAAACAAAACATATAAAAGATAAAGAAAGACTTATAAAAAAACGAAAATATAAACAACGAAAAAAACAAGATATAATGCGAATAAAAAAAAAAAAAAACACAAAAACCCACCACAAAAAAAAAATAAAAAACACACACCCAAACAAACCACAAAAACAACCCAACAAAAATACAAATCCATCACTAACAGCCACTAAGCAGGGGTCAGTATATCAAGGTAGTCAGACCAATTGTTTTTTTGTTAATGCGCAAAGGCCAAGGATAGGGGCTACCTGGTGCCCAACATTAAGGTAGGTTCTGGAGACTTGTACAGTAGTTTGGTTTATGGATGGCGGAAGTGCAATACATGACTGTTATGCATGGATTTTATGGAATCTGGCAACTCAACACCTTGTGCCCAACAGCAAGGTTGGTTCCGGAAACAACTTCTAGTAGCAGTTTGGTTTGTGACATAAGTGCCATACATGATTGTCATGCATGGATTGTTATGGAATATGGCAACTGCAACACTGCGTGCCACAACATCAAAGGTAGGTTCAGGTTCCGGAGACAATTCTTTACTTCACGGCACCACCACACACACCATCACACACACGCACCACCAAACACACCACCACACGCACGCACCACCACACACACTTGCACACACACGCACCACCACACACATGCACCAACACACACTTGCATAAACACGCACCACCACACACACATGCACCACCACACCGACACTTGCACACACAGATACATGTGCATACTTTCTTAACACTCTTGTATGCACACACGCAGGCAGACAGGCACAAGTACATGATTTCTTAACACCTTTGTTTGCTCTTCACACTTGCACTGCACATACCTAATCATATGAAGCAACATTATACAAAAAAAAATAGTCAAACCAAAAAATACACAACAAAAAAACCCAGCCCCATAAACACAAGCACCCACTTTGTAATGATTCAATACTGGACCCTAGTAAATTAGGTGTTTGCCTCCCCCACACCCCCCCATGCAACCAACCACCAATGCAATTACACATGGCCCCGTCAAGATGGTGTTGCCCTCCCCCACCCACCCCTGCACCAACTCCACCCCACCCCCTGCACCAACCCCCAAGGCATTACCCTGGCCCTGCCACTGATGGTGTTGCCCTCCCCCAACCCCCTCTGCACCAACTTTGACACAACCCCATCCTGAAACCCCAAATCAATACCCCAAACCCAATCTTCAACCCCAAGACCAACACCCCAAACGCAAACACCTTTATCCCCGCATAACACACAAAAACCCCATCCCCAAACAAAGAATCACCCCATTCAAATAATCACAAAGAATCACCCCCTTTATCCCTGCATAATACACAAAAACCCCATCCCCAAACAAAGAATCACCCCATTCCCAAACACAAACAAAACATCTGTCCATTGCGATACTCTGGCCACATCAATGATGGCGTGACCCTGCCCGACCCCCCCCTGCACCACCCCCCAATAAAGTACTCTGGCCCCGTCATTGATGGAGTGCGCCCGCAAAAGAAAAAAAACGGAGACAAAACAAGAATCTTCGGGAAAGTCAGGGTAGTTCTGAAGAAAACTAAAACAAACACAAATAAAAACAGAAAAACATAAAGGGAAAAAAAAAAAAAAAAAAGAAAAAAAAACAAGCAAAAAAAAAGAGGAAAAAAAAGACAAAAAAAAAAACAAAAAACAAAAAACATAAAACAACTCCCCCCCCCCCCCCCCCCCCCTGCACCACCCCAAAATGGCAGATAGTACTCTGGCACCGTACACTGATGGAGTGGCCCTCCCCCGGGGAAACCCCCCTCTGCCCCCCCCCGCACCAACTACTTTACCCCCTTCCATGCCACCCCCCCCAAATGCAGACTCTGGCCCCGTCACTGATGGAAGTGGCCCTTCCTTAAGAAAAAAAAACGGAAACCAAAACAAACAAAATATAAGCAAGCCTTAAAAATACAAGATACAAACAGAAAAAAGAGGAAAAATAAAAAGAATTCTATACCAATAAAACCAACAAAACGAAAAAAGGATATTAAGGAAGAATATACAAGAAAAAAAATAAAAAAAAAAAAAGAAAAAACAAAAGAACAAAAAAGAAAACAAAAATCAAAGACCCAGATAAAATAACGACCCCACACCACCCCCCCCGAACCAACTCTTCCCACACCCCCTGGCACCCCCCCCAATGCAGTAATCTGGCCCTCGTCACTGATGGAGTGGCCCTCTCCGAAACCCCCACTGGCAAAAAAATAAACAAGCCAAAAAGAAAATGGCGGAAAAAGAAGAAGAAAAATAAAAAAAAAAAAAAAAAAACAATAAAAAAAAATAGCACAAAAAACAGAAAAACAAAAAAAAAAAAAAAAAAAAAAAGTCACAGCACCAACTCTTCCCCCCCCCCGCCACACCACCCAATGCAGAGTACTATGGCCGTCAATGATGGAGTTGGCATTAAGAAAATGAAAGAAAAAAGGAAACAAAAAAAAAAAAAAATAAAAAAAAAAAAAAACAAAAAAAGAAACGATCAAAGACTAGCAAAGGATAAAAGAACACAAAAACACAAAACAAAAACAAACGGAAACAAACAAAAGGAAGAAAAAAAAAAACAAACAAAAATGGGAGTAAAAAAAAATAATAATTAAAAAAAAAAAAAAAAAAAAAACAAAAAAAGAAGACAAAAAGAGAAAAAACAACTAAAAAACAAAAATAAACCCAAAAAAACACAACACTTACCCCCACAATACCCAACACCAACAAAAAAAAAACACACAATGAAAAAACCCACCAACCCACCAACACACCCACCCCCACATCCCCCACCCCACGCACAACATTTTCCCCACACCCTGCCACCCCCCCCACCCCCACCCCCCAATGCAGTACTCTGGCCCCGTCACTGATGGAGTGCGCCTCCCTCCCTCCAACCCAACTCTGCGCCAACTCAAAAACCAAAAAACAAAAATGAATTAACGCAAAAAAAAACGGGCCAAATAAAATAAAAGAAAAACCAAAATACAAAAATCAGAAAAAATAAAAACCTGAACAAAATACAAACAAGCTTACAATGCAGCTAATTGCACACAGTCAAGGGAATGGGACGTTAGCCTCGAGGGCGCCAACACGTGGCTAGACCCCAAGGAGTGGATACTACGACCAACCCATCGCCACGCTGGATTTCGCCTCGCTGTACCCTTCTATCATGATGGCCCACAACCTGTGCTACACCACCTTGGTGCCAGCAGATAGGTAGGGACAGGGGTCGTTTATTGTTTATGTTTCTGGGTGTCCTGTCTTGTGTGGCTACGCAAGTCCTGGCTTGTTTGGCTAGGCAAGCCTGGTTTCAGGATTGTGTCACCAGACAACCCCCTGTCCCAGACTTGGGTTGATCCTGAAGATTGTGAGCTTGTGCATCACCACCTTGGTGCCAGCAGAGAGGTAGGGACAGGGGTTGTTTTTTGTTCAGGATTCTTGATGTCCTGGCTTGTTTGGCTACGCAAGCCTGATTTCAGGATCTTGTCACCAGGTAACCCCCTGTCCCAGACTTGGGTTGATTCTGAAAAGGTTGACCCTGTGCTACACCACCTTGGTGCCAGCCAGCCAGCAGAGAGGTAGGGACAGGGGTTGTTTCTTGTTCAGGTTTCTGGATGTCCTGGCTTGTGTGGCTACGCAAGTCCTGGCTTGTGTGTGTTCTCCACCTTGGTGCTTGCACGCCAGCCAGCAAATAGGTATGTTCAGGGGTTGTTTCCTGTTCAGTTCAGTTCCAACTCACCCTAACCAACCCTGACCAACCCAACCCAAAGTAACCCAACCCATCTACACTTCCAGCACACCCTTACCAACCCAACCCAAAGTAACCCAACCCATCTACACTTCCAGCACACCCTTACCAACTCAACCCAAAGTAACCCAACCCATCTACACTTCCAGCACACCCTTACCAACCCAACTCAAAGTAAATAAACCGACTACACTTCCAGCACACCTTTACCAACCCAAAGTAACTAAACCCGACTACACTTCCAGGACACCCTAACCAACCCAATCCAACCCAACCCAACCCAAAGTAACCCAACCCAACTACACTTCCTGCACACTCTAACCAACCCAGACCAACCCAACCCAAAGTAACCAAACCACTCTTCAAACCCAAGGCCCGCGACCTTCCTCCTGAGGACGTCTCACAAACTCTCACAGACCCAGACCAACCCACAGACCCAGACCAACCCAACCCAGGGTAACCCAACCCAAAGTAACCCAACCCAAGTACACATATACCCTAAACCCTGAACCCAGGGCCCGCGATCTTCCCCCCGAGGACGTCTCGCTAACTCCCACCGGCGACTACTTTGTAAAATCAAACCGACTGAAAGGCATCCTACCCGAGATCCTTGAAGAGCTGCTGACCGCTAGGAAGCGCGCTAAGGCAGACTTGAAGAAAGAGTCTGACCCCTTCAAACGTGCCGTACTGGATGGCCGACAGCTAGCTCTTAAGATCTCCGCCAACTCAGTGTATGGCTTCACAGGTAGGCTGTACTGCTGTACTGGCTGTTCCCTGAGCCCTTTCTTGCATGCCAGCTAGCTCTTAAGATCTACGCCAACTCAGTGTATGGCTTCACAGGTAGGCTGTACTGGCTGTTCCCTAGGCCCTCTCTAACATGACAGCTGGCGCGCAAGATTACCACCAACTCAGTGAATGGCTCCACATGTAGGCCGTACTGCTGTACTGGCTGTTCCCTGAGCCCTCTCCAACATGACAGCTCGCGCGCAAGATTACCACCAACTCAGTGAATGGCTCCACATGTAGGCCGTACTGCTGTACTGGCTGTTCCCTGAGCCCTCTCCAACATGACAGCTGGCGTGCAAGATTACCACCAACTCAGTGTAAGGCTTCACGGTTAGGCTGTAGATAATATCGTTGCTCCTTTGGGGGGCGACGGGAAGCAGCATCAAAGCCGCTCATTTCGACGAGTCAAATCTGAATCTCCATAAGCCAAACCTTCAGCTTGCAGGTGTGTCTACCCACCTCACCCCGCCTCAGGTCACCTCCAGGTGCCACTGTGGGCAAGATACCTTGCCTACCCACCTCACCCCGTCTCATCTTACCTACCCACCCACCAACACACCAAGCTCACATCAATAAGGAGGCGGCAAAAGGGGCAAGATGATGGGAACAGAACCCACCTCAACCCACAGTGACCACAACGCAGGCGCACCGCCCTGAAGGACTAAATGTGTGGCAAAATGAGGTGGAATGACCAAACCCGAAACCTCCAACCCGAAGGAACCACCGTGGGCAAGTGATGTAACTACCCACCTAACCCACCTCTTTCACATACAGGCAAAACTGTGGGCAAAGTTGCTGTACCAACCCAAATCAAAAAACCCACTACATAAATCTCATAACCTTAACTCATCCATATAAACCATTGTCACACCCCAGTGACATGGGGACAAGATTCCAATGCCTACCCAAATCAACCCCTATCTCACATAACCTAACCCACATTCTCACATCAACTAACCCATTCTACTGTCACGCATGTTCACTCAGGTGCCATGTGGAAACAAGAGTTAAATGAAAGACAAAAGAAGACAAACCAGTATCATAGGGGACCCCAATTATTG
>JACBWV010000610.1:150299780-150301868 GCA_013435795.1 Chlamydomonas sp. ICE-L | reverse complement strand
CGCCTACTCACCAAGGGGGCCGCCTCTAACCGCCCTCCACGCCCAAAGACCGCCCCACATCCAACACATTGCATGCGCCACAAGCACCACGCACACAAGCATCCCTCAATCCAAAAAGGATACGCGAACAACCCCACTCCCCCTTCTCCCGTGCCCCGGTTCCTATTGACTCCCTCCTCCTTTCCCCCTTTCCACCCGCTCCCCTTCTTCTCCTAATACCAACTGCCCCTTCTCCTTCACCAGCCTTCCCCTACTCGACCTGCCCCCCCTACATCTCCCCGTCCCTCCACCTCCCCAGCCCTTCCCGCTGCTCCGCCTAGCCCCCCCTTCCTTCCACCGAACCCAGACTAAAGATAGCACCACTCATATCCTTTCAACCTGTCTTTGCCTCCAACCCTTCAACCCCAGCCACCCTTCTGGCTGCCCTCTTGGGGGGGGGGGGGGGGTCAAAACCCCCACCGCATCCTTCCCTTCCGCCGTCTCGCTTTCACAAGGTCCTCTACAAAAACCATCACCAGCGCCCTCCCCTCTAACACCACCACCACCACCACCACCAAACAAGAGTGCACTGGCGACTACGTTTCAGACTACGGTGGTTGTTGAAGAGTACATGTCAGCTAGCAAGGCAGCTGAGATGTCACCAGACTTAGAGGTAATGGAATGGCATTGATACCATGGTATATCAGCTTTCAGGCTGCTCACCAGGGTACTACATTTTGTCAAATTGGTCAGCGCTTTAAGCGCACAAACGTCAAATTGGTCAGCCCTTTCTAGTGCAAAAAGCGCAAAAACTGCCCGCTGCGCCCACAGGGGGTTGAAAAACTGCGCGAAACGCGCATTGGGGCTCAGAAAGCGTGCGCAAAATCGCGCTCCCGCGCGCGCTTTGTAGTACCCTGCTGCTCATCATCTGCAGGTGGAGTTATCACTAGTGAACATGGTTAGTATAAACACAACTGCACTACACTCCTGAGTGCAGAATGCAATCAGATGTAGACAGTTTAAAGAAATGGCCAGGACTTGGAGGTAAGATAGTGGTTGTTGTGGTTGTGGAGCTCGTCTTCTTTGTTGTCGTCATTGTCGTCGTTGTCGTCCTCGTCATCGTTGTTGTAGTTTGTGTTGTTGTTGTTGTTGTTGTTGTTGTTGTTGTTTGTTGTTGTTGTTGTTGTTGTTGTTCTTGTTGTTGTTGTTGTTGTTGTTGTTGTTGTTGTTGTTGTTGTTGTTGTTGTTGTTGTTGTTGTTGTTGTTGTTGTTGATGTTGTTTTTGATGTCGATGTTGATGTTGATGTTGACGTTGATGTTGATGTTGATGTTGTTTTTGATGTTGACGTTGATGTTGATGTTGATGTTGTTGCTGTGGTGGTGGTGGTCGTGGTTGTGGTAGAGGTGGTTGTGAGAGCGGTTGTAGTTGTTGTTGTGGTCGTGATTGTGGTAGGGGTAGTGATTGTTTTGGTTGGGTTTGAGGAGGTGGCGGTTTTTTGTGTTGTTTTTGTCATCGTAACCCAAGTACCCTTAGCTGCTGCCTAGGACGGGCTATAAAGTGTGCACCCAGAATCAGCTTGTCCCCTTGCCCCTATTCACCTCCCTTTCCCTGTCCCCTTGCCCCTATCCCTTTACCCCTATTCACCTCCCTTCACACCTAATCACCCCCCTGTCTCTTTGCCTCTGTCTCAAAGTATGCTTTGTTTGCTGCAGGTGGCGGGTTATGCAGTCAAGCCTTTTGCTGGCTTCACAAAAGATGCTGATGTTCAAGATTGTACTCAAGGCACCCAAGACATGGTCATGTAGGTTTCTACCTTGATTACAACAAGGATTTTTGCCTCCAAGTGTTTGCCTCCGCATCAGGGTACAACAAAGAGCGCGAGGCAGCGCGATTTCCCGCAACCTTTTTGAGCCCCACTGCACGTTATGCGCATTTTTTCAACCCCCTGTTGGCGCAGCGCGCAGTTTTTGCGCTTTTTGTACTACAAAGCGCTGACCAATTTGACGTGTGTGCGCTTAAAGCGCTGACCAATTTGACAAAATGTAGTACCCTGCTCCGTACACTCACCATAGACTCAAGACTCTTGTGGATGAGATCGGCGGAGTCAC
>JACBWV010000610.1:150239780-150294780 GCA_013435795.1 Chlamydomonas sp. ICE-L | reverse complement strand
GCGAAATGTTCAAATACCGAAACTGCAGATGCGCAAAGCTAAGCGCGCGCGCTTTTTCCATCCCCATATTTGCCTCCCATACTATGACTGCAAGCAATTTAGATCCAGAAGATCCTCTCCTCAGAGGTCATCTGCTGACCCTCGCTTTGTATGGCGCTCAGAATAATCGTTTCATTTCATTGCTTCTTCACGGAGCATGCGACCATGATGCATGCCAACGGTCCTAATTGACAGGAGGGCCCGCAACACCGCCAGCCAGCGCTCAAAGCGAGTTTGCCTGAGCAAGGAAGACAGGGACATAGCCAGCAAGCGTCGATGTGATGCCCGCGCTGCCCGATCCGAGGAGCAACGTCATGCTGATAATCTCGCAAGGCGTCAGGAACGTGCTGCCTTGCCTGAGGAGGAACGCAAAGCTACTAACCAAGCCAGGCGTGAAGACTGTGCTGCCCAGCCAGAGGACCTACGTCATGCTCATAATCTCGCACGGAGTAGGGAACGAGCTGCCAAGCCAGAGGAGCTACGTCATGCTCTTGCTGCGAGCTAGGACACTCGCACGGCTCATGGTATCTCTGCACGATCTAAGTCAATGCAACCCTGTGACGTTCTTCCGACTCCCGACTTCCTTCTTGCTGCGTGCTCCTTGCACCGCGTGCAAAACCTCTGCAAGATCTTCCCCCCCACCCCACACCACTCCCTGCAACCCTGCAACGATAAGGTTATTTTCGCGCTGAGCTGTAGCGAGTGCGTGACAGAGTTTACCGAACGAAGGCCCTTTCGGGAAACAGCTTGCACGCGCAACCAGGTATCTATGCGCGAAGAGGAAGCTACAGGTAAGCAGGTTTGCTCTCGCGCAATTCCGATGCTTCAAGCTGAGTCTGTAAATGGGCAGACGTTCGTTTGCAATTTCCAAAAGTCTTCGCATTTCCGCGTCGTTTGCTGATGAAACGTCCAAACGTCTGCGCGATTTCGAACTCAGCTGGAAACATCAGAATCGCTTCTGTTAAACCCATCTGCTAAAGTGGCCGAGAGAAGATCAGATTCATGGGAACGGAGAAGCAGGGAAGTACGTGTGTCTTGGCGGGTAAAGGGGTGGGGCAAATTTGAGATTGGGCCTGGGTCGAGGTTTGGGCAGAGTGGGGACTGTGTGTGTGGGGGGGGGGAAGGGGGGGGGGGGGGGGGGGGGGGGGGGATGCGTCAGCATTTGAAGTGGGGGAAACATGATGACTGTGTTTATGAGAGGGGTGGAGGTGAGGACATATGTGTAGCCCATTCTGTAACCCAGCCCCACGGGCACCCTATTATGATTGGGGTGGGGGTGATGTGTGTCTGTGGCCACCGGCCACACGGGCTACCGTACTAGTATTATATAATATTATATAATATTATTTATTCACTAATATTATATAACATGTCCCGAACCTCTTAGGTGAGTGGCAGAGGGGGACAGTAAAATGTGTAGTATAGTATAGGATGTATATTATATGATGTGCAGTATATTATATGATGTATATTATATGATGTATAGTATATTATATGATGTATATTATATGATGTCTCTTTAGCTGTCTTACTCTGCTGTATATTATATGATGTATACACGTATACCTTCTCTGATGGCTCGTTGTCTATCTGCCTGTCTCGGTGTAATCTTGTGGCTGTATCGTATTATCTGATGTCTCTACATTAGTACGTATTTCAATTCTGCTGTCTCTTCTCTGCTGTCCTCTTATCTCTTTCCTCCCTCTACTGTCTTTCTCTGCTGTTCTCTTCCTCCTGTGCTCTCGTCTCTCTCTGCTGTCTCTTCCTCTGCGTCTCTTCTCCTTCTCTGCTGTCTCGTCTCCTTTCTCCTGCTGTCTCCCGTCTCTTCTCCTCCTGTATCACTCTCTGCTGTCTACGTCTCTTCTCTGCTGTCTCGTATCTGCTGTCTCATCTCTTCTCTGCTTTCTCGATCTCTTCTCTCGTCTCGTCTCTTCTCCTGCTGTCTCTCATTCTCTGCTGTCTCGTCATCTTCTCCTGTGTCTCTTCTCTGCTGTGCGTCTTCTTCTTCTGCTTGTCTCATCTTCTGCTGCTCGTTTCCTTCTATGCTGGTCTCTTCTCTGCTGTCTCGGCTCCCTCTCTGCTGTATCGTCTCTTCTCCTGCTGCTCTCTCATCTGTCTCGTCTTTCCTGCTGTCTCTTCTCTGACTGCATCTCGTCTCCTTCTCTGCTCGATCTCTTCTCTGCTGTCTCGTCTACTCTGCCTGTCTCTTCTCTCTGTCTCGTCCGCTGTCTCCGTCTCTATTCCTCTGCTCCCCGGCCCCCCGCCGCTTACAGTCCCCCCACCTCTCAGGTGAGTGGCAGAGGAGAACAGTCAAATGTGTAGTACAACCTCTCAGGTGCGTGGCAGAGGGGAACAGTCAAATGTGTAGTACAACCTCTCAGGTTAGTGGCAGAGGGGAACAGTCAAATGTGTAGTACAACCTCTCAGGTGAGTGGCAGAGGGGAACAGTCAAATGTGTAGTACAACCTCTCAGGTGAGTAGCAGAGGGGAACAGTCAAATGTGTAGTACAACCTTTCAGGTGAGTGGCAGAGGGGAACAGTCAAATGTGTAGTACAACCTCTCAGGTGAGTGGCAGAGGGGAACAGTCAAATGTGTAGTACAACCTCTCAGGTGAGTGGCAGAGGGGAACAGTCAAATGTGTAGTACAACCTTCCAGGTGAGTGGCAGAGGGGAACAGCCAAATGTGTAGTACAACCTTTCAGGTGAGTGGCAGAGGGGAACAGTCAAATGTATAGTACATTATAGAACAGTATAGAAGCATAGGACACAGTAAAGTATAGTAGCACAGGACATAGTATAGTATATAATGGCATAGTAGAGTAGAGAAATAATAAAAGGTAATGATACAGCCTGGTGGTGTTAAGGGAACCCATCGTACGCGGGTAGGGAGCGGTCTTCTACCTCAACTAGACAAGCTACTATCGTGGTTGACAACGACCTGCAACGCCAAGAGCGACCGAAGGGGGAATCAAACCCCCGACTCTTCATCCTCAAAGTGATCTGGTCTACCACTAGACCAATGTATATCACTGAAAGGGGCTAGAGTAGAGTAGATTACATAACAGTATAGTAGCACAGGACAAAGTATATATTATAGTATCTCAGGACATAGTATAGGATACGATAGCATATGATAATATAGTATGGTATGGTATAATAAATTATTGTACAGTGTAGTATAGTATGGTATGGTATGGTATGGTATAGGATAGGATAGGATAGGATAGGATAGGATAGGATAGGATAGGATAGGATGGGATGGGATGGGATGGGATGGGATGGGATAGGATAGGATAGGATAGGATAGGATAGGATAGGATAGGATAGGATAGGTGTACATGTACGTGTACGTGTATGTGTATGTGTACCTCACAAATAAACAGTGCCACGTGCTGCTACAATTTAGCATCCCTCCATTTCCCTTGCAGACGAGGAGGATGGCCTCACCAGCACACAGTCATACGCACTCAGGTTGCCAAGAGAGCTGTGTGTGTGTAAGCAAGTGTGTGTGTAAGCACACACACACACACACAAACCACACACCTCCACCATAAGCTCAATTCAGCATCACTCCATCTCCTTTGCAGACGAGGAGGATGACCTCACCAGCACACAGTCATTTTCTACCGAGCACTGCAGGATGTCATATAACCCCTTGGTAGACTTACCAACAGATTCTGACAACTTCAAATACCCAGCAAGAAGCAAGTCGTATGCAGGCATCGCTGTGGCAGCACTAGACTCACCAAGGGAGCAAACCATGAAGCATAAGTCTTCCTCACAAATGCGGGTCACACCTGTCCTGACGAGCCCTAGCAATTCAAGGATCAACCCTCAGCACAGCATAAATGAGCCCGCTCATGATTGCGCGGACAGACCCTCCTCTAGTCAGCCCACTGCTTTAACTAAGAAGACAGCAAAGCCAGTCGAAGTGAGCCCTTACAATCCAATGCCAAGGGGGAAGTCGCTGAAGGGCAACAAAATTTTCAATGCAGCCCGCTCCATAATCAGCCAGCGCAGCAGCAGCAGCAGGGACTTAAAGGCGAGAGCCAGGAGCAGTAGGCAGCTGACTCCAGAGTTGCTGAGTGCTAGCAGCTCGCAGCTGCATCTGAAGAATGGAGGCAGCGGTAGCGTTGACTCCGGAGAGCGCGGTTCTGCACGGGTGAGCTGATGGCTGCTGTGTGTATGGATGTATGGATGTATCATTTGCTTGTATTGATGCATGTATGGATGTACTCAAATGGATGACATACATACATATATATATATATATATATATATATATACTAGTACGGTAGCCCGTGTGGCCGGCGGCCACATCTACTCTCACGAAGACCCCCCCCCCCCCCCCCCCCCCCCCCCCCACCCCCCCCCCCCAATCATAGTACGGTGCCCGTTTGGCCTTTGGCCACACCTATTTGGGGCTGGTTACATAATGGTTTACACTTGAAGCCCCCACCCATTCACACACCACCACCACCAAACCATTATCCGCCCCCTCCCCCTTCCCTCCCGTTGGCCACACCTGTTTTGGAAAACTGGGTTGCAAACGGTTTTCCTCTGCAGTACATGCAACTTAAAACATTGACGGACGCATATCCCTTGCGATGGTCTCCCTTGTGCAACCACAAGCACACAAACACCACCGTACTCCCCCCCCCCCCCCCCCCCCCCCCCCCCCCCTAGTTATCTCCACCCCCACCCCCACCCAACCATGTACCCCCCGCCCACAAACATACTCCCTTATTACTCTTCCTGACATATTTCCTGACTCCATCCCTTCCCCCACCCCAGCCATCCCACCAGCCCCCACCCTCTCCCCACTCTCATCCCTCCCCTCCCTCCTACACGCACCCACCAGCACACGCATACTCCATATCTGCCCCCCTCCACTTCAGCTGTGGGCTTTGCCATAGCTGAAAGGCAAACGGGACGATGAGCATCGACAACGTTTGCGCATCATCCGACTCCGCTAAAAGCATCGGACCTGCTTCCCTGCCACCTCAGCTGTGATCGATAGTCGACCCCACTGAAAAGGCTGAACCTGCGCAATCGCAACTGTATATAACTAAAGCTTCTTCTTAGCGAGCATGTATTCAGTTCGGCCGAAAACAATCCTGTTCACCGCAACTGCTCCCAAAGTCAACTCGATCTGGGACTTGGAAACATCGCTAGGTTCATCCATTCAACTTTGCCGTGTGCTCGCTATGGCACAACGCACAGCGACGATATGTTTCTCGATGCAGTGGGAAGAAGTTATATATATATATATATATATATATATATATATATATATATATATATATATATATATATATATATATATATATATAGGAATACACGTATTCTACTTCTACCTCTTTTTCTTCCTCGCGATGCCGTCATCACCAACGGAAGTTGGCGTGGCTTCAGCCGACCAGCTCGGAAAATTGAACTTACCAGTTCCGTCTCTCCGCCTGCGAGCGTTGTCACCGTTCATATAACACATGCGCTCTTTCGCCTTGCCATCCCATCGCATTTGTTCGGTTTGCAGGCACTTGTTGTGAGTAATTTCACTTTTTTGGCGGAGCCCCCTTTTCAAGTGAAGGGAGCAGGAGCCCCCAGGGTTACCCATTTGTCCATCCAACCTACCGACTGACTGACCGACCAATGAGCGACCAACCGACGGTCTGATCATTATGAAGCCTGACATGTCAGCCAACGGTCTCGTATTTAACTCGCTTCCGTTGCCACCTGTTGCTCCGTCGCGATCACTGTCCGCCAATGTTTAGCGTCGCATGCAACGCTGCATAGAACTTGTTTCAGATCGTCATGGGTATTCTGTCCATCTGCACGCTCTCAGGCTTGCACCGCTCGTCCCCAAAAATAGACAAAGATAACGCCTGGTGGGGCGTGGTGTTAAGGGAGCCAATTTTACGCGGGTGGGGAGCGGTCTCCTACCTCAACTGGACAAGTTACCATCACGGTTGACGACGACCTGCAACGCCAAGAGCGACCGAAGGGGGAGTCAACCCCCTGACTCTTCATTCTTACAGTGACTTAGTCTACCACTAGACCAATGTATATCATTGAAAGAGGCTACCTCTCATCCCATCTATCTAAAACCTTTTGCTTCTTGAGGCCTCCATGATACCGCAGCAGCAACACATTTTAGATGCCAGGAGGTTCTCAACACTGCAAGTCAGCGTGCAACGCGACCTTGCTAGAACAGCGAGGAAAAGAACGATGCTAACCAGCATCGACGATTAACCGTTGCTGCTGACCCTCAGCGGTGAGCGGCTAAAACCAGCCCAGGCGCGAAGCCCATGCTACCAGGATTTGTCTGGTCAACCCCACATCTTGAAATCCTGATAGTATAAACGAGCACGAAGAACAAGCTTTGGGCATGTAGCTTTGCGATTGCGCAAGTTTGGTTTTCTCGGCGGGTTTGGTATCGCGAACGTTCAGGGGGCGCAGGTAGGGGATAATGTGAGTCAATGGTGGTGCAGGGGGGGAGGGATGGTGGGTTCAGAGAATGGTGGGGGGGGGGGGAGAGGGAGGAGGGGGAAGGAAGACTGACGGGGAAGGGGGAGGGGGACAGAGGGGAGGGGGGGGCATGGAGGTAGGGTCAAGGGTAAGAAAACAGGGAATGGGGATAGATGGAGGGAGGGGGAAGAGGAAGAAGAGGAGGATAGGAATCGGAAAAGAGGGAGGGGTGAAGAAGGAGGACGGGTGGTGGGGCAGGTAGGGGTGGCCAACAGCCACAAAGCTACCGTACACGTACATATGTACATACATATATATATGTGTAGACATACAGGGATATCGCTACTGACCGGCCCTGAACATATTCATCGCGGTGACGCAACACGCACACGGCGGAGCGCACGCGCACGCCTACCCGCGCCCACCTGGAGTTCCCGGGGGCAAATTACGTAATGCCCCCCCCCCCCCAAAAAACGAATTAACCGAATTAACCGAATTAACCCTCCAGGGCCAGAATCGCGTATCCCTTTAATTTTCGCAGCGGTTCTTGGCTGGTTCTTGGCAGCAATTTTTCAATTTCCGCAGCAGTGTTTTCAAACTCGTGCCCATTTCCTTCTCTTTCTTTCTTCCTTCCTTTCGCATCATGTTTCAAAGGAAATTCAAATAGTTCCAATCCTTCGTCGACTTTGTTTGCTCCTTGAGGCCACCATGGCGCACCAGCAGCCAATTCCAGGAGACAGAAGAGCTAGAACCACTACAATTCAGCGAGCAATGCGAGCTCTTCGCAACGACGAGCACAGGAGCGATGCAAACTAGTGACGACGTTTAGCTCGAGCTATCATGCCTGAAAATGAGCGCCAGGCCGCTAACCTGACCAGGCGCGAGGCCTATGATAATACTTATGCTGCTCGGCAAGCTGCGCAGGCAGAAGCCCGTGCTGCTAATGCTGCAAGGCAGCCTGCGCAGGCTGGAGCACAAGCTGCCCGGTAAGCTGCGATGGCAAAAGCTCGTTCTGGTAATGCTGCAAGGCAGGCTGCGCAGGCTGAAGTTCAAGCTGCCCGGCAAGCTGCGATGGCTGAAGGTCGCATCGCATCGCATCGCATTTGTGATGCTTGGCAGTTAGTCGCAACAACTTCGAGCAATTCGAATTCTTCATCACTATCTCCAACGCTCGCGCCTGAAACGCTCATCTCATCACCGCACTCTCTTTTCTTTCTATTGACGATCGTTAAGGTAGGGACGAGAGAGGAAAGTGTGCGTGCGTTTCAGTGGTTGGGGGAAGGGACGGTGTGTGGGGGGAGAAAGAGTGTGTGTGGATGGGGTGGTGTGAGGGGCAGGGAGATGTCTGGGAAAGTAGGGTATACTGTTGGTCTGTCTGGGGGTGGGTTGGAATGGTATGTGTGTGATAGGGGTGGGGGGCCACAGCTTAAGTGAAGGGGAAGAGGAAGAGAGAGAGCCAGAGAGGTGTACGTGTGTGTATGTGGGTGCGCGGGAGATGGAGGGGAGGGTTGCGTGAGGGGGGAGATGGCTGGAAGGTGTGAGGGCAGGGGGTAGAAAGAGAGGGTCTGGAAATGGGGATGGGGGGCAGAAATATTTGAGGAAAAGTAGGGGATTGTGCAGGTCCGGGGTGCAGGGGGGGGCATACATTACGGAAGGGAAGGGGGCATGCATTACATATTTTTAGCTGCAAAGGGGGGGAAATGTCTTGTATCAGTGCATGTGAAGGGGGAGAGGGGGGGGGACATACAAGGGCCTGACCCCTCCTGTAACCCTGAGCATACCAAAGGACATGGGTGGTTGGGGGGTGGCCACCGGCCACACAGGCAATGTACTAGTACATTCATCTATATATATAAAGAAATCATGGTCGCGGTGGTCGTGGTGGTTTTGGTGGTGTCATCATCGCGTGCCCACGTGCGAAGTGTAACCGACTTGCAACCGACTTTTCGTTCACCCAACTAGCAACTCCCCGCCTAGCGGAATTTTCAAACACCAAAACTGCAGATTCGCTAAGCTAAGCTCGCGCGCTCATAGCAAGTCTACAATTGCCTCCGATACTATGACGGCAAGACATTTAGAATCAGAAGATCCTCCCCTCGGAGGTCACCAGCCGACCCTCATATGGCTTGGCATGGCGCTCGGAATAATAGCTTTCAGTTCTTCACGGATAATGCGACCATGATGCATGGCAACGGTCATAATGGACAGGAGGGCCCGCAAAAACGCCAGCCAGCGCTCAAAGCGAGCTTGCCAGAGCAAGGAAGACAGGGAAATAGCCAACAAGCGTCGACGTGATGCCCGCGCTGCCCGATCCGAGGAGCTACGTCATGCTGGTAATCTCGCAAGGAGTCAGGAACGAGCTACCGTGCCTGAGGAGGAACACGAAGCTGGTAACCAATCCAGGCGCTAAGACGATGCTGCCCAGCCTGAGGAATTATGCCAGGATCATAATCAAGCCAACCCTTCATATCGTGATGCTTTTTTTCTCCGTCTGCGAGCGTTGCCACCATTCATCTCACGCATGCGCAATTTTGACATGCCATCGCATCACATTCGTAGTGATTGGCATCCAGTTGCGATTAATTACCTTTGTTCAGATCGCCATGGCCATTCCGTCCCCCAGGACACTCTCGCGTTTGCCACGATTATCCCATCTTTGCAAGCTCTTTTCGTTGTATAGAATATGAAGTACGTTGCTGCGATTTTTGCTGTTCTGAGTTGACCGAGTATCGACTGGGGCACTGTACGAGAAGACGAAGCTGCAGGTTTGTAGCCATGCAATTGGACCGGTGTTCTAGGGGCGATCGGAACCTGAGCGTTCGCAATGTTGGTAGGTTCGAAGCACAGCGGTTCCCTCTTTCTGCACGATTGAATCCCACAGGGTGAAGTGAAGGGTGCGAGGTAGGGAGAAGATGATTGTGTGTGCGTGTTGGTGGTTGGGGGAAGGGAGGGTGGTGGTGGGTAAGGTCCCGGGGTAAGGTGAGAGAAAGAGAGTGCGTGTGGATGGGGTGGGGTGAGGGGTAGGGAGAGGTCAGGATGGGGGGGGGGGGGGGGGATGGTATGTGTGTATGACAGGGTGGGAGGCCACACCTGAAGCAGAAGGGGAATAGGTAGGGAGAAGAGGTGTGTGTGTGTGTGTCGGTTTGGGGGAAGAGGCAGGGGAGCCTCAAGCAAGGGCTGAGATGGCTGATTTCTTGACTGTGTGTAAGGTAGAGGGGGGGGGAGGGGGGGGGGGGGGGGGGGGGGGGGGGGGGGGGGGGGGGGGGGGGGGGGGGGGGGGGGGGGGGGGGGGGGGGGGGCATACAAGGGCGTACCCGTTATGTCACCCAGACCAGACTAGGACCCATGGCCTGGGTGGGGGGGTGCGGGGGGTGGGGTGTGGCCACCGGCCACACGGGCTACCGTACTAGTATATATATATATATATGTCTATATATACATATATATACATATATATAGGCTATGTGTATATATATATATATGCCTAGGCTATGTATATATATATATCCTAGGCTATGTATATATATATATATATATATATATAACCCAGCCCCACGGGCACCCATTATGATTGGGGTAGGGGTGATGTGTGTCTGTGTGGCCACCGGCCACACGGGCTACCGTACTAGTATATATATATATATATATACTAGTACGGTAGCCCGTGTGGCCACACAGACACACATCACCCCTACCCCAATCATAATAGGGTGCCCGTGGGGCTGGGTTACAGAATGGGCTACACATATGTCCTCACCTCCACCCCTCTCATAAACACAGTCATCATGTTTCCCCCACTTCAAATCCTGACGCATCTGCCCCCCCCCCCCCCCCCCCCCCCCCCCCCCCCCCCCCCCCCCCCCCAGCACTAACAACTACCCACACACTAATCCCCCCCCCCCCCCCCCCCCCCCCCCCACACACACACACACACAGTCCCCACTCTGCCCAAACCTCGACCCAGGCCCAATCTCAAATTTGCCTCACCCCTTTACCCGCCAACACACACGCACTTCCCTGCTTCTCCGTTCCCATTAATCTGATCTTCTCTCGGCCACTTTAGCAGATGGGTTTAACAGAAGCGATTATGATGTTTCCAGCTGAGTTCGAAATCGCGCAGACGTTTGGACGTTTCGTCAGACGACGCGGAAATGCGAAGACTTTTGGAAACTGCAAACGAACGTCTGCGCAGATTCAGACTCAGCTTGAAAGATCGGAATTGCGCGAGAGCAAAGGTGCTTACCTGTAGCTTCCTCTTCGCGCATAGATACCTGGTTGGGCGTGCAAGCTGTTTCCCTAAAGGGCCTTCGCTCGGTCAACTCTGTCACGCACTCGCTACAGCTCAGCGCGAAAATAACCTTATCGTTGCAGGGTGTGAGTCGTGTGGGGTGGGGGGGAAGATCTTGAAGAGGTATTGCACGCGATGCAAGGAGCACGCAGCAAGAAGGAAGTCGGACGTCGGAAGAACGTCACAGGATTGCAGGGACTTAGATCGTGCAGAGATACCATGGGCCGCGCCAGTGTCTTAGCTCGCAGCAAGATGAATGTATCAATAGAGCCCGCAGAAAGGCTGGAGAATGGAAGTGAACTACCTCCAATCACGAAGCAGGCGATGTGATAGCGAATCAGGCGATGTGATAGCATAATGCGACGACGAATGTAATGCTGAGATGAAGAAAGAAGTGCGCATGCGTGAGCCAAGTGAAAGTCAAGGGCCAGCCGAATCATGAGCCGAAGTGAAAGTTCTGGAGCATGAGCCGCAGCCCGCAGGTCGCTCCGTGAAGCAATACACTGAAAACTATTATTCCGAGCGCCATGCAAAGCGATCTGAGGGTCAGCAAATGACCTCCGAGGAGAGGATCTCCTCACTCATTTCATTGCAATTCATTGCAGTCACAGTATGGGAGGCAGTTGTGGACATGAAATGAGCGCGCGCGCATAGCTTAGCGCATCTGCTATTTCGGCAATTGAAATCGCTGGGCGAATACTCGGGTGTACGGAAAGTCGGTTGCAAGTCGGTTACACTTCGCACGCCCATGGCACGTGGGTACGCGATGATGACACCACCACGACCACGACCACGACCACGACCATGATTTCTGTATATATCTATATATCTATATATATATATATATATATATATATATATATATAAATATACAGGGATTTTCAGTTAACAGCTTGCCATTTTTTTGTTGGTGTCACAGGGGGACGGGGGGCCCGGGCAGGGTGCAGGGGGTGTACACAGACAATTGCAGTACAGTACTGCAATTGCACTTGTTTTGCTGTCATACACCCAACTCCCCATACAGCAAAATTTTCAAATGCCAACAGAGCAGGGGAGAAAGGACCAACAATTATTTTCACCAGCCTGCGAGTAGTTGTACTTTCTTCATATCACCATGCTTCGTTTCTCTGCCTGCGTTGCCACCATTCATTTCACGCATGTGCACTTTCATTGCATCCCATTTGATTTTTTCATTGCATCCCATTCATTGCATCCCATTTGTCATGGTTGGCGGCCAGTGGATGCAAGTAATAAATTCGTATTCATCATTGCCACCACCATTTCCTTTCCATTTCTCGCGCTTGGTCCCTCCTATCCATGCGATCTATTTTCATTGTATCGATAATCGTTCAGCATGGCGCTGCGAATTTTGATTCAGCAAGTGTTAACCGGATGGAAGTCGAAGTTTTTCTGACTGTACCACTGCACGAGAAGGAGAAGCTGCAAGTCCGTCGCTTTGCAATCGCGCAGATCCCGTGTTCTTGGCGTCATCTGAAACTGGTGTTTGCAAGAAACTGTTAGGTTCAGTTCGCGGCCTGCACTTTCTGCACGATCATAGGATTCACAGCCCGTAGCTGGATTGAAGTGTACGAGGTAGGGTAGGGATAAGATACGAAAGTGTGCGTGCATTTCCGTGGTTGGGGAAAGGGACCTTGTGATGGGGAGGGGGGGGGGGAGGAAAGAGTGTGTGCGCTTGGATGGCTGAGGGGTAAGGAGAGGTTGAGAATGTAGGGGATACTGTGTGTGTTTCTGGCTGGGAGTGGGATATAATAGTATGCGTGTCTGGTTGGGGGGGGGGAATGGGGGGGGGGGGGGGGGGGGGGGGGGGGGGGGGGGGGGGGGGCACAGCTTAAGCAAAGGGGGAAAGGAAGGGTGACAGGGTGTATGTGTGTGTCTATAGATCCGGGGGAGAGGGAGGGGAGCGACGAGCGAGGGTTGAGATGGCTGGGTGGTGTGTGGGATAGGGGAGTGCAGGGGGAAGAAAAGAGAGTGTGTGTCAAGGGGGATGGGGGGCAGGAAGAAAAGAAGAGGATCTTGCAGGTCCTAAGGGGGAGGGGTGGGGGGGGTGGGGGGGGGGGTACAAGGGCGTAACCTCATTTGTAAGCCAAAACAGGGAGCTTGACCTTGGTGGGTGGGGTTGAGTGGGGGGTGGCCAACTGCCACACGGGCTACCGTACTAGCACGTACATACATACATACATTATTCTGCCCATTCGCACACACACACACACACACACACACACACACACACACACACACACACACATACGCAAATACACACACACAAACACATACAAATACACACACAAATATACACACACACTTACACACACAAACACATACACAAAAATACGCACACAAATGCAAACACAAACAAACACGAAAACACTCACAAACACACATACACACACAAACGTACACATACACACATACATACACATACACACACGCACACACTCACCCAACAACTCATACGCTACAGGCCAAACCTCAATGCCTCACCAGAATGGATCGCTCCATATACACACATACACACGTACACAAATACACACACACTCAACTACACACCAAACATATCCTACGCTGTAGGTCAAACCTCAACGCCTCACCATTAGGCTCGCTCCATATATACACACACATGCACACACATACACACATCAACACACACTTAACATCACACCCAACATCTCCTACGCAGTAGGTCAAACCTCAACGCCTCACCAGAACGGCTCCACACAAACACTCACACACTCTCACACTCAGACATACACACACTCACTTATTCACCCAATATCTTCTACGCTGCAGTTCAAACCTCAACCACTCACCAGAATGGCTGACTCCACACAAACACTAACTCACTCACACACTCTCACGCTCAGACATACACACACTCACTTATTCACCCAACATCTTCTACGCTGCAGGTCGAACCACAACGTCTCACCAGAATGGCACACTCTCACACAGACATACACACACACACTCACTCACACAGACATACACAAGCTCACTCACACAATCTCACACAGACACACAAACACTCACTCACACACAAACACTCACACACTCTCACACATAGACATACACACACTCACTTATTAACCCAACATATTCTACGCTACAGGTCGAACGACAACGTCTCACCAGGATGATGCAATCGCCATCCCCAAGCATCAAGGCAGGCAACAATGAGATCCAGGTTGCTCCAGGTGCTCCAGGTGAGGGGTGGGGGGTGGGGGGGTGGGGGGGGGGGGGGGGGGGGGGGGGGCGCACTCTAATGGGGTGGGGGGGGGGGTAGGTGGGTGGGTAGGTGGGGGGGGGGGGGGGGGGGGGGGGGGGGGGGGGGGGGCGCACTCTAATGGGTTGGGGGGGGGGTTGGGGGGGGGGGTAGGTGGTGTGTGTGTGGTGTGTGTGTGGGGGGGGGGGGGGGGGGGAGCCTTGGCCTGATAATTGCTTACAACTTGCTTACAAGCTCCTATGGCACATGATTGACACATGGCAGGTGAAGCCATAGTGTATCAGTGACTTGGTGTATTAGTAAATCGGTGATTATTGGGTATTATCAACAGTGACCTGTACCTGACGGTGAATGGGCCGGGTACACATGAAGCTGATGAGAGACTTCATTCGTTTTTTTATTGACCTCTTACCAAAGTACTAAAAAGCGCGCGCTGCAGCGCGCTTACCCGCGTGCCTTTTACGCCCCATTGCGCGTGTTGCGCAATTTTTCAACCCCCTGTGGGCGCAGCGCGCAGTTTTTGCGCTTTTTGCCCTTTGTGCACTACAAAGCGCTGTCCAATTTGACGTTTGTGCGCTTTAAGCGCTGACCAATTAGACAAAATGTAGTACCCTGGCCTCTTACCCCTTACTTCACCAGGTGTCTTTTTCAGTCTCTGGCAATCTAGATAATGATATATAACGCCTGGTGGGGCGTGGTGTTAAGGAAACTTGTCGACCTGCAACGCTAAGAGCGGCCGTAGGGGGATTCGAACCAAGAGTCGGGGTTGGTGGGGGTGGGAGTGGGGGTGGTGGTGTTGTTGGTGGTGGGAGTAGGGTAGGGGGTGGTGGGGGAGGTAGGGGTGGGGGTGGGCAACATGCTGTCGGGCATCCTCCAGGCACAGTTGCATCCAAGAAGTACTCAAGACCATATGTGCAACTCCATCTCGGTAGTCAACATGATGTTGGGCATCCAGCAACATGCGCAAAACCTCACTGTGGCAATTGCATTATGCAAGTATAAGTGCCCGCTCATCATAGCAGTCTGCATGAGCAGCATGATGTGGAGCACCCAGCAACATGCCGACTACCTCACTGTGGCCCTCATCTGCTGCACCCACAAGATCTCTTGGTCCTCAGAGCAATTTGGTCTACAACGAGACCAATATATATCACTGAAAGGGGCTGCAATCTAGAGTTTATCCGGATAGTTCGAGGTTGGGCAAGTCTCTGAAGCCTATTTGGCCACCCCTGGACCTTAACATACCGTACTGACAGCAAACTTTAACGCTTTGAAAGATTTGACGGTCATTTTGAAGGGGTTTATAATAATTTGACGTTGTTTTGTCCAGAGGGGGATATAATTTGACGTTACATATTTTACAGTATAATTTTTAATTTGACGTTACATATTTGACGTTACATATTTGACGTTACATATTTGACGTCACATATTTGACGTTACATATTTGACGTTACATATAAATTTTAATTTGACGTTACATATTTGACAGTATAAATTTTAATAAAATCCATGATCACAACTGAAATTTTCTACTTGAACATGTTATACTGGTTTATGGCCTGTTCTAACTAGCACTATACAGCTTTGTAATAACAGTGTGCACCATTACTCAGGAGTGGGGTGTAGTTAGTAGTGTTCATACTGATACCGTAGACCATGTCCCGAAATCAATATAAATATAAATGCCGGTAGCATAGTCATTATGGTACACGGTTATACTACATGGTACACGGTTATAACGGTGACTATAGCTAGCTCCGGCTTCCGCTGTGGTGTCCTTAACTCCACGTCCTGTGAGTAACTGTATTACACGGATGTAACAATTTCAATTTCGATTTCAACACACGGTTATAGGATATGCAATCAGGGTAGTACTCAGCATTGAAGTCATACCATTATCTTGCTCAGCATAGAACTATGGTGGTGGTGGAGGTGCTGGGAGGTCCTAGAAAGTGTTGTAGCTACAATACGCACAAACTGTATTTTGTATACTTCACTTCAATGCACTTACATGTTGACTTCCTATCTCTATTGCCTCTGCTCTTTTTGTACCTGTCAGCCTTTTACCTCCTCTAACCTTTCCCATCACCAGTGTGTCCTAATTCAAATAATTGGAGCAAGGAAGATGGTTAAAGATGGCCAGGGTCTGTGCTCCTAAACTCTTTATTTGGTTAGATGAGGCATCTGAATATGCAGACAGATGCAGGTGGTCCTAGGGATCTCTTATCACTTAAAATGTAGTGTTTGGCCCACTGAGCAGTGAGATATGTGCATTCTAGTGATGCACTCAGCATCGCCCTGAAAACCCGGGTTGACGGTTTTTTCATCGTGTAATATAGCATACGCCTCGATTTGACGGGTGCTCCCGACAAATTAAAGCGTTAATATTTGCTGTCAGTACGGTATGCACCGCACAATCCACCACTAGCACCACTTCACAATCCACCACTTACAGCGCCACACCTGTCCACCCTTCCTTCACCCAGCCATCGTCCCTGGTAGTGGCAACTCAAATCGCACCAGCATCGATGCAAGGTCAAGTACGCAGCCCAAGTCGATCATGAAGTCTGACCTGTCAATCTGGGACAAGTCGTCGGATCGCAAGACGGCTAGTCGGGCCACGATCGTTGAACCTCGGAAATCTCCCACAGGTATGAGTTTGCGAGGCAGGGCCTTTCTTTTCAGCTTCAGTGCTTTGTTTTCAAGCAACCCAGTGATTTGTTTTCACGCTTGTTTTCACGCTTCAGTGCTTTGTTTTCATGCAACCCTGTGCTTTGTTTTCACGCTTGTTTTCACGCTTCAGTGCTTCGTTTTCGTGCAACCCTGTGCTTTGTTTTCACGCTTGTTTTCACGCTTCAGTGCTTTGTTTTCATGCAACCCTGTGCTTTGTTTTCACGCTTGTTTTCACGCTTCAGTGCTTCGTTTTCGTGCAACCCTGTGCTTTGTTTTCACGCTTGTTTTCACGCTTCAGTTTTTTTTTTCATGCAACGCTATGCACCCAATCCACGACGAATCCGAAATCCACATCTCATGAGCCCCATTATACATTTGCTACCAAAATCCACATCTCATTTGCCGTTTCCAACCGAAATCCACATCTCATGAGCCCCATTATACATTTTCAACTTACCAGGGTACTTCCAAGCGCGCGTTTGCGCGCTGGCGCGCTGCTTTTTTGAGCCCCACTGCGCGTTTCACGCAGTTTTTTGCAACCCCTTGTGGGCGCAGCAAGCAAGTTTTGAGCTTTTTGCTCTACAAAGCGCAGTTTTTTTGTTTTCAAGTGGAAACTCCCAAGCCTGTGTTTGAGATGTAAAACAATGCGTTAAGAACAACCCCGGTGCTGTCTGTCGCAGTGATTTTTTTACGAAATCTGCAAGTGGGTTTTCCTAGCTTTATGGTTTTAGGGCTCCTCCAGAGGCAGCGTTTAATAGCTTTTTATAGCTTTTTTTATAGCTTTTTATAGCTTTTTCTAGCTTGTTAGGGCTATTGAGAGCCCCCCCCCCCCCCCCCCCCCCCCCAAAAAAATGCTTTTTTTCTTTTCTTTTTTTACTGCGATAATTTCGCTGAAACGGGGTCAAAACTAGCGATCGCCACATGAAGCGGAATTAAAAATCCCTGATCTGTCGAGCATGTTTGCTACCATGGCAAGGGGAGCTGTAACCATATGTATTATCCCTTATGCTTACTGTCAACTTTGTTTGCTGCCCAGGAAACAAGGACGGTCAAGCATGTTTGCTACCTAGTGCTCTAACCATGCTGGTTACCCCTTATGATTACTGTCAAGCATGGTTGCTACCAAGGCAACGAGAGCTGTTAACCATATGTATTATCCCTTATGCTTACTGTCAACTTTGCTTGCTGCCCAGGAAACAAGGACGGTATAGCATGTTTGCCACATAGTGCTCCAACCATGCTTGTTACCCTTTATGATAACTGTCAAGCATGGTTGCTACCAAGGCAACGAGAGCTGTTAACCATATGTATTATCCCTTATGCTTACTGTCAACTTTGCTTGCTTCCCAGGAAACAAGGACGGTCAAGCATGTTTGCCACATAGTGCTCTAACCATGCTTGTTACTCTTTATGATAACTGTCAAGCATGGTTGCTACCAAGGCAACGAGAGCTGTTAACCATATCTATTATCCCTTATGCTTACTGTCAACCTTGCTTGCTGCCCAGGAAACAAGGACGGTCAAGCATGTTTGCTACCTAGTGCTCTAACCATGCTTGTTACCCTTTATGATAACTGTCAAGCATGTTTGCTGCCAAGGCAACGAGAGCTGTTAGCCATATCTATTATCCCTTATGCTTACTGTCAACTTTGCTTGCTTCCCAGGAAACAAGGACGGTCAAGCATGTTTGCTACCTAGTGCTCTAACCATGCTTGTTACCCATTTTGATAACTGTCAAGCATGTTTGCTGCCAAGGCAACGAGAGCTGTTAACCATATGTAGTATCCCTTATGCTTACTGTCAACTTTGTTTGCTTCCCAGGTAAAGAGGATGGTCAATCATTGTTGCTACCTAGTGCTCTAACCATGCTTGTTACCCCCTTTTTTAGTTGTGAAAGGACTTTCGCCCCAGGAGGTGGGGCTCCCGACACAAACCAGCGATCCGGAGGATTCAGTTTGAATGGCGTTGCCCCTCCTACAATGTGCAAAGCAGGCGCACTAAGGGCCTTGATAACTGTCAACCTCTGAGTAGGCAGTCGTTGACCTCTGGGTAACCACCGTGTCTCGAACCTGGCCCTAAGTGGCAGGAGTTAATCGGACCTCTGGAAAAAATCCCCAATCGGAAAGTACATTATTATCAGCTGTTATGCTCTACCAGATGTTAGAAAAATTAATATTAACTAATATTATTTGAGTGTCACAATAATGTTAGTTTTACAAATAAATTTGAGATTCTGGTGAGACGGCTCGTCCGACTAATATTATTATATAATACTATTATATAATATTATTTATTCATTCATATTATATGGTGTAGCCGACCCCTACTTATGATGGTTTCTACCCAGGCAACAAGGAGCGATGTGCAATGTCCTATGAGCCAAAACCAACGTTTCATGAGCCAATCTCAACATTTCATGAGCCAAAACCAACGTTTATGGTAAACTGGACTCTCCAAAACCAAAACTGGGCTCTGGATGTTTGAGAGGTGAAATATAACGTTTTGAACAACCTTTGTGCTGACTGTTAACCATGTTTGCTACCCAGGCAACAAGGAGCGTTCTTCTTTCATGCCCAAGAAAGGCAGGAGCTCTGCCCCTCAGGTCGAATTTGGCAGCAGGAAGAGCTTTTCAGGCAAGGCGAATGATTCCGAACTTTCTCCCAAGCTTGTCAGGAACATCAGGTCTGCTCGTCACCAACACCGCCTATCTCCAGGTAAGGACTTTGTTATGTTTTCCACCAACAACCGTTACATATGCTTTGCCACCAACAATGCATACATATGTTTTTTCCACCAACATCGCGTACATATGCTTTGCCACCAACAGTGCATACATACTTTTTTTCCACCAACAATGCGTACATATGCTTTGCCACCAACAATGCATACATATATTTTTTCAACCAACAACGCGTACATATGTTATGCCACCAACAGTGTGTTTGCCACCAACAGCGCAAATCCTCAGGCAAGGACTCTTTATAAATAAATGAATAGTACGCCTTACTATGAGGCGTGAGTTTGGGGGTCCAGCCCGTTTGCTTGCACTTGGGCCAACCACCAATATCAACGCATACATATGTCCCAGGTAATGACTTCGTTATTTTCAAAACAAAAGATGTTTTACACACAAAATAACGTTTTGTTCACACAGAAAAACATAAGCTTATGCTTGTGGAAGATCAAAATGAATATGTTCAGTTTCGGCTTTACAAACATACAGATTCCTTGGTTGCCCCACTTCACCTCAACTCAACTCAACTCAACTCACATCTCACACCTCACATCTCACACCTCACCTCACCTCATCTCACGCCCCATCCCCACCCTCACCCCCCTCCACCCCCTACCCCCAGCCTTACCCCCACCCCCACCCCTCCTCCCCTCTCCTCACCCCCCCCACCCCCTCACCCCCACCCCCACCCCCACCCCCTCCTCCCCTCAACCCCCCCACCCCCACCCCTCCTCCCCTGAACCCCCCACCCCCTACCCCCAGCCTCACCCCCACCCCTCCCCACCCCCCACCCACCCCTCCTCACCTCACCACAGAGGATTCTGTACCAGATAAAGAAGTCAAGGAGTCCAAGTTAGGATGGGAAGCCCCTCAGAAGGGCGGGACTGAAAAGGCTCCGTCACGCTCTCAGTCTAGGAAGTTCATCCGCCCTCGTAATCTGGCTGACTTGGAAGATCCTAATCAGGTATGTCAAATTTGTGTGTCCTGGGTGTCAGGGATTTATTTTTCCGGAATACATTCCGATCGGAATACAAGACCCCGTTTTGGCCGAAATTGTCGGAATAAGAAACCTTTTTTCCCCCCCCCCTTAAATTGACTGAAATGACCAAAATCGACCAAAATCGGAATAAGGATCCTGTTATGGGAGGAAAACAGGGAGGGGAAAAAGAAAAGGAATCAGATTTCCTCTTTTTTATTTGAAAAAAATATCCCTGATTGCAGCCATCATCACGAGCCAATGTGTTCTTGTTGTAGCCCCTTTCAGTGATATACAATGGTCTAGTGGTAGACCAGATCGCTTGAGGATGAAGAGTCGGGGGTTTGACTCCCCCTTCGGTCGCTCTTGGCGTTGCAGGTCGTTGTCAACCGCGATGGTAGCTTGTCCAGTTGAGGTAGGAGACCGTTCCCCACCCGCGTACGATGGGCTCCCTTAACACCACGCCCCACCAGGCGTTATCACTACCTGTTCTTGTTGTGATCCCCGTGGCACAGCAGCACCCGACAGTTGTACCCTACCCTAGTGCAGTACGGCCGGTGTGGTGATAGTCCTGAGCTGCCGTTCCTTGAAATTGAAATTGAACTTGTTACATCCGTGTAATACAGTTATTCACAGGACGTGAAGTTAAGGACACCATAGCAAAAGCCGGAACTAGCTATAGTCACCGTTATAGTCGCCGCTATAGTCGCCGTTCCTTCCCTATTAATCTAGGTGCATCAATCAGTTGTAATTAGCGATCGGCATATCATATGATGTTGGCCAAAGGTGAGTATGATATAATATGATATCATACAAATTGCATCATATAATATTGTATTTAAATGGTAACTTTGGCCTAGTCAGACTGCCGGCATCATATGATGCCATGTTGCCGTTCCCTAGTCGTAATCAGTCTATGTTACTCAGTTGATGAATGGAACCCATGACCTTGAACATACTACCTCTGCGCTTGTAAAACGCGTTGTGCCATTGAGGCTCTCAAAGATGACTGACTGACTAAGAGCGTTTCTGGGCCCTGAGACTGCATCAGTGCAACCTTGAGCCTGAGCCTGTGCGTGCAACCCTGAGCCTGAGCCTGAACGTTCCTGGGCCCCGAGCCTGCATCAGTGCAACCCTGACCCTGAGCCTAAGCGTTCCTGGGCCCTGAGGCTGCATTAGTGCAACCCTGAGCCTGACCGAAGTCTTGATGACCGGCAGGAGGAAGCCCGGAGGGTGGATAAATGTAGATTACCGTCTGACCAGCTTTAAGTTTTAACCTTCCCGTGAATTGAGAGGGAGGTGTTTCAATTCCTCCAGGTTATCAATCAGGGTACTACAAAGCGCAGCAGCGCGATTTCTTGCGCGCTTTTTGAGCCCAACTTTGCGTTTCACACAGTTTTTTCAACCCCCTGTGGGCACAGCGCACTGTTTTTGCGCTTCTTGCACTACAAAGCGTTGACCAATTTGACGTGTGTGCGCTTTAAGCGCTGACCAATTTGGCGAAAAGTAGTACCCTGGTAACAATATATGCCACCAGTTGCGGTGATAGGCAGCAACTCTTGGGCAGACTGCCTCAATGGTACAACATACTTTACAAGCGCAGTGGTTAGCATTACGTTACATTACATTACATTACATTTCATGTTGAAGTCTACTTGACACCACAATGGTGTATGCGACTCACGCGACTCACGCGACTTAAAAACCCTAAAGCAGGACCCAGATCTCAACCACTAACAGTGGTGCAGATATTAAAAACCCTAGAGCAGGACCCTGATCTCAACCACTAACAGTGATGGAGGTAAGAAGCTAAAAAATGAGAAGTCGCAAGGAAAAAAAGGAGAATAAATTACGGTGCCACTAAGCAGTCCAGGGCTTCCTGTCTTGCTCTTCTTCAAGTAGAAAGATAGTCGGCTAGGTTGCTCCAAAAAGTCTTAGTGCTATTTCAATTCACTAAGGTTCTGAATGTGGAACCGCAGAATTCCACACTCCAGACGGTTAAGTCGGTTTCCCCATGGACATGCCTATACATATATGTAAACAGCTTCTGGTAGTGGAGGCGAATGACATTATAAAAAGGGCACTCAAACATATGCATTTCATCCTCAGGTTTTTGGAACCGACACAGTTGACAGTGTCTCATTGAACGGGGGATGTGTGCTCCATCCACCCATAACTTGTAATGAACTAAGGAGTGTAGACTAATTACAAAGATTGATATACATAGATGAATAGCATGGGGAAGGAATGGCAGTGCGGGGCTATCACCACACTGGTCGTACTACACTCAGGTAGTTTACAGCTGTCGGGTGCTGCTGTACCACAGGATCACAACAGAACTAAACAAGCATCATCACAAAACATCATCGCAAACCAATGTGACATGGCAACCATCATCACAACATGTGATGTCATGTGACCTTTAACATGTGAAATCGCAACCATCATCACCATTAGCCAATGAAATGTACTATGGTCTTCTTATTCGCAGGTGGAAGACATCTCCATGGAAAGCCCCTCCCCAGTCTTCAAGCGCCATGGATAGTGTAAGAGGCCACTGGAGCATTCAGCATGAGTAGGACAAGTTCGATGCAGCGTCGCCTGCGACGCTACAAATTGGCGGAGAGTGATTGCGAGGGAGCGACAGGTGGCAACGGAAGCGAGTTAGTTACGAGACCGATGGCTGACGTGTCGGGCTTCATCACGGTCAGCGGTCAGACGGATGGATGGTCGGTCGACCGGACAAATGGGTAGCACTGGGGGATCCCGCCCTCCAGAAGGGGGGGCTCCGCCAAAAATGTGCACAGAGGTAGATGTCTCGTTGATCCTCATCCCGGAATATTTATATCGGATATGTAATGATAACGCCTGGTGGGGTGTGGTGTTAAGGGAGCCCGTCGTACGCGGGTGGGGAGCGGTCTCCTACCTCAACTGGAACAAGCTACCATCGCGGTTGACAACGACCTGCAACGCCAAGAGCGACCGAAGGGGGAGTCGAACCCCCGAGTCGGATATGTATATATCTGGCGGAGGCGACTATCGGTCATCAATCCTACAGTACTACGATCGGGCTACTACAGATAGAAGGGGTCTTGCAAATTCCTGTCCCCAGTCTTCTGCCTTATCTTATGGAATTTATGGCTCTCAAATCTGGAGCACTGGTCTCCAGGTTACTACCAAGCGCGTGCCGCGCTGCCTTTTTGAGCCCCTCTGCGCGTTTCGCGCAGTTTTTTCAACCCCCAGTGGGCACAGCGCGCAGTTTTTGCGCTTCTTGCACTAAAAAGCGCTGACCAATTTGACGTTTGTGTGCTTTAAGCGCTGACCAATTTGGTCAATTGAAGTTCCCTGCTGCAGGGTACTTCAAATGGCCAAATTGGCCAGCGCTTTAGCGCACTTGAAAACAAAAAAAATGGGCTTTGTAGTGCAAAAAGCGCAAAAATTGCTTGCAGCGCCCACAAGGGGTTGCAAAAAACTGCGCATAAAGCGCAGGCAGGGTCAAAAAGTCAGCACTCAAAAGCGCACGCTTTGAATTACCCTACCCTGCTGGTCTCATTCAACATCTCCTTGGTGCTACCAGCACTACCAGCTTTTTCAGTCTAGCCAGTTACTTTGTGTTGGTGCTCCCAAACCGGGGTGAAAAACCCCCCGTAGTACGGCGCACTGGCATAATGTGGCTAACGGTGCTTGCATCGGCGGTGAACCTTTTCAATGTGGTGGTCCTACAGTGACTATAGCTAGCTCCGGCCTATGCTATGGTGTCCTTAACTTCACGTCCTGTGAGTAACTGTATTATACGGATGTAACAATTTCAATTTCAATTCCAACATCTCCTTGGTGCTACCAGCAGAGACAAAGTAGCATCTACAGATATTCACATGAGGCATGCTGGATTTATGTAACGTGTGGAGCGATCTGTCCCCAAATACATAACGTTAAAGGAAACGGGTCAATTCCCAATTCACCATTTCTAATTGAAATCAGTGATTAAATTATGGAACTTTCAATATGGCTAGAAAACGCAAATACTGTTTTGGCAAGGATGTATCTGACGCCCTAGCGACGTTGTACTCCTTGGAAGATTCCCTGGATGAATCTCTGGCCACCAAGTTACATGGAGGTGTGGGACCTTCGACATTAAACCAGTAAACGGGAACAAAGTGGAGGAGGTCCTATTCTCCAACCATATTTTCTTTCAGTTTAGCACCAAGTCATCAGATACGCGCCCTAGAGATGCAAGCTCGGGATCATAAGGGAGGAAGAATGCTGGGCACCAGACTTGGATGTCCTCCTCATGGGATGAAAATGGGAAACCTGAGACGCCTACTTCTCTTATCAGAGACCTACCTCACAGGTGGTGCGTAATATGTAAGGCTGTCAAGCTTTATATCGCCCGGTAATTATTTTACCGTGTGCCGTACGATATATCGTACAGTAATAAAGTTCCAGCGTACGGTATTTTTGGGATTACAGTACGGTATATCATCTTTACCGTACAATATATCGTGTTCAACCATATCCTGTGGTCCTGTGGTCTACGAAAACATCTACCACTCGGCAGGTCGGCGGTTCGATTCTCGGCAGGAGCACCTGAGTCTGGACCAGGGAATTTTGGATACCGCCTAATACTGTACGATATATCACGATATATCGTAATGTAATAGACCACGATATTACCGTGTTTTTCTAGTTCCCTCAGTATTGGTTCATTTGACTTGATTTTAAGTGTATGGACGTGTAAACGGTATTTCCTGTTATATCCCCCTGGTCTTTAACTGATTTCCCCCCATAAGGGTGTAAAAATATCGTACGGTATCGATACCGTACGGTATATCACGATATATCGTACGGTAATTAAAAATACCGTACGGTATTGACAGCCCTAGTAATATGTGTTATATGATTTATAACTTCCTGCCACTACCTAATGAAGATTCTGGATCAAGTCGACAAGTCTGTTTTATGTATGACCATGTTTTTTGTGCTGTCTTTATCGTTCACAGGATGATGAGGAAAGAAGAAAAACCGAAAAACGAAAAAGTGTGTTTTCATAAACTGAAAAAGTGATTCGTTCGAGTCTACATTTTCCTGGCAATAATGTTTTTCCTGCCGAGGACGGCGAGCAACCTAATATCCGGCTGAAGCTATGTAACCAAGTTCAAGATCAAGAAGATTCCTATGTCCATGCATGTATGAAGAGATTGGATCAAGTTTTTTGTACAGGCATGATCCTGGCATGATACGTTTTTTTACTTTTTTATCGTTCAGAAGAAGAAGAGAAAAAATAATAAGTGATTTGTTCGCGTTTACACTTCCTGGTAATAATGTAGTACTGCCGGAGACGGCGAGCAGCCAAATTGCTGGCTGAAGCTATGCAAACAAGTTCAAGTTCAGGTAGAACAGGATATGCCATACGATTAGTACAATAAACGCTAGTATTGTTATATGAACCGTTAATGGAGCCCTCATAGACTTAGGGAGACTCGGCTCTGAAAATTATTTTCAGAAAGTTGGGCGAGTTCAATCACACTATTGGCTACCCCAAGTAATAAGTAGGGAACGGCAATATGATATCACATGATACCCACGGCCTTGCTAGGCTGAATGTACCATTTATGTACAATATCATATAATGCAGTTTGTATGATAACATACTCGCCTTTGGTCAACATCATATGATATGCTGGTACCTAGTAAAAAAGGTAATTAGTAGAATGGAACTAGAACTCACATGCATGGACTTATCGGTGCATAATGCAAATCCCCCCCCCCCCCCCCCTCCCCCCCCCCCCGGTTATTTGAGCCAACAATTTTAAACTTGCTTCACCCTTCCACTATCGAGTTCGTTGCAGTGTCTAAATCCATTTTCAAGTTGCCCCCCTCCCATAAATTCCAGCCACCCCCTATCGCTAGGGGGGAGGGCTAGCCCTACACTGGAGAGGGGGCTTGGCCCAGTAATGGATAGGAACAACCTATAGCTCATTCCTTGAAGGCAGCGAAAGCGACGACCGAGTTGTGGCCTCCGAAGCCAAAGCTGTTTGAGATGCCAACGTCGACCTTGTGCTCGACCTTGGTGTTGGGGCAAGTGTCAATGCCGGCCACTTCGTCAATGAGAGTACCCTGCAAGTGAAGTAACATACGTGATTACATAGCATTCAAAACGAAAGGGTTTTAGCGCTTCTCACTGTTCAATACTTCGTTTCTTAGTATTAATGGTAGGATCCTTAGGGTTTATTCTCATACATTCGTTGGTGTTGGGGCAAGTGTCAATGCCGGCCACTTCATCAATGAGAGTACCCTGGAAGTAACACACATGATTACATATCATTCAAAACAAAAGGATTTAGGTTTATTTATAGGAGTTTATCAAAAACGGGAAGGTTTTGTATAGGAGTTTAGTAGGGGTTTAATAAAAACGGGAAGGTTTAGTTTTTTTATAGGAGTTTATTAGGGGTTAATTAAAAACGAGAAGGTTTAGGGTTTATTTATAGGAATTTATTAGGGGTTCATTAGGAGTTTATAAAAAACGGGAAGGTTTAGGGTTCATTCAAAACAACAGGGTTTAGGGTTAGTTAATTCACATACATTCTTTGGTGTTGATGCTCCTGTTGTATATTTGAGGACGGGCAAGTCACCTGGGCCTAATTGGCTACCCCCGGTCTGTAACATACATGCATAAAAGGTAATGATAACGCCTGGTGGGGCGTGGTGTTAAGGGAGCCCGTCGTACGCGGGTGCGGAGCGGTCTCCTACCTCAACTGGACAAGCTACCCTCGCGGTTGACGACGACCTGCAACGCCAAGAGCGACCGAAGGGGGAGTCGAACCCCCGACTCTTCATTCTTAGGCGATCTGGTCTACCACTAGACCATTGTAAATCACTGAAAGAGGCTATACATGCATACAACAACAAAACAAAAACGTCTCTCATGATATATGTAGCCTCTTCTTATATCCTCCTCCTCGCCTCACAAGGCAAATAATACATTGTTGGCAACGGAATGGAGCGGACCGATGCCAGTTAGTTACGAGACAGTTGGCTACCGTTTTAGGCTTGGAGTCGGTCGCACAAATGTTGGTCAGTCGCATAAACAGACAACGGGGGGACCCTGGGGGCAGGAGCCCCCCAGATGGCAGGGCTCCATCATAAAAAAAAAAAAAAAAAGATCCCATATAAACATATGAAGTCAGGTGAGTCGTACCTAGTTCAGGGTGGGTTGCAGCCAGAAAAGATTCAAAAATATTTATGAAGTCATGTGAGGGTGAGGGCCCGCCCCCCAGAAGGGGTCATCCTGGGTGAGGGTGACGTCCGCCCCCAAAAGAAGGGGGGGCTCCGCTAAAAACAAGAAGGCAAAAACATATATCAAGTCAGGTGAGACATACCTGGTTCAGGGTGGGGTGCAACCAACCCGTTGTAATGGCCTTCACCACAGCGATGCCCTCCAAGCCTCCAGCAGCTCCCAAGCCGTGTCCGATCAACGACTTGGTTGCGTTCATCTTGATGTATGATGTGTCGCTGAAGACTTGCTTGACGGCCCTCACCTCGGCAATATCACCCACCAAGGTACTGCAGACAAGAAGCAGGAGAAAGGGGGAGAGAGCGGTGTTAGTTGATGTTTTTAATAGGGCTGGTGTTCAGTCAACAACTTGGGCACATTTATCTTGATGTTGGTGGTGTCGGTGAAGACTTGCTTGACGGCCCTCACCTCGGCAATATCACCCACCAAGGTACTGCAGACACGAAACAAGAGAAAGGGGTAGAGGGCGGTGTTAGTTGGTGTATTTTAATCGGGCTTATGTCCGGGCAACGACTAGGTCACATTCATCTTGATGTAGGATGTGTCGCTGAAGACTTGCTTGATGGCCATCACCTCAGTAATATCACCCACCAAAAATTGCAGACTAGAGACAAGAGCAAGGGGGAGAGGGCGGTGTTAGTTTATGTGTTCCGTCCTCCCCTTCTCAATATGAGAGTTTACTAAGGACTTCTCTTCTCTGTGCAGGTGGTGTTGGCTGATTTTGTTTATTGGCTGATGCTCAGTTTAGTTCATAACTAGGGAACAGCATTATCATATGATATCATGTCATCGCTTATGATGCCGGCAGTCTGTCCAGTCCAAAAATACTATTTATATACACTATCATATTATGCAAGTTGTATGATATCATACTCGCCTTTGGTCAGCATCACATGATATGCCGGTCCCTAGTCATCACACCCAAAGTTTATTAATTATGTTCTACACGTATTTATTTAAATGTGCTAGACATAGCCCCGTCACCTAGAGGCATGTCCGTTGATTTAGTTTACCCTGCCCTTCTCGATACGAGAGTCTACCAAGGCCTTCTCGATACGAGAGTCTACCAAGGCCTTCTCGATGCAGGTGTTGTTGGCTCATCTTTTTAATTGGCAAATGCTCAGACATAACACCCAAAGTTTATTAACTATATTTTTTACGTATTATTATTTGAATGTTGAACACCAAGTGGCATGTCCGTTTACGTTCACCCTCCCCTTCTCGATACGAGGGTCTCCAAGGCCTCAATGCAGGTGTTGTTGGCTGATGCTCAGACATAACACCCAAAGTTTATTAATTATATTCTTTACGTATTATTATTTGAATGTTGAACATGGCCCTCTCACCAAGTGGCATGTCCGTTGATGTAGTTCACCTTGCCCTTCTCGATACGAGAGTCTACCAAGGCCTTCTCGATGCAGGTGGTGTTGGCTGATTTATTTTGCTGATGCACGCTCATGCTATTCTAACCGTAATTTTCTAATAATAAATGATAATAAATAATAATTAAATTAATAATAATTAATTTGATTAATTTAATTAATAATTTAATTAATTAAAAAGTAGTTAAATAATTTTATCCGTAATTGTAACCGCGCTAGACATAGCCCCCTCACCTAGTGGCATGTCCGTTGATGTAGTTCACTCTGCCCTTCTCGATACGAGAGTTTATCAAGGCCTTCTCGATGCATGAGGAAACACCCAAGCCGTCAGCGCGAGGGTCAGTCATGTGGTGTGCATCGCAAGTGATGGCGCCGCCCAAGTACTCCGCAATGGGCTGTGGTGGGGAATGTGGTGTGGTGTGGCATGGTTGGAAATGTGGTGTGATTGGGAATTCGGGCTTGGAGTGTGGGTGGGAGAGTGGGCGGAGCGTGTTAGGTGGCGCCGCCCGAGTCCTCCGCAACAGACTGTGGTTAAGTATGTGGTGTGGTGTGCGGGAAGTGGTGTGGTTGGGTATTCGAGTTTGTAGTGTGGGTGGGAGAGTGGTTGAAGGGTGCTTGGTGGCACCAACAAGTACACAGCAATGGGCTGTGGGATGCTTGGGAGGGTAGGTGAGAAACACTAGATTTAACCGTATAACAGGTTAGATAAGGTGAGGCAGTATGTTTTGCTTCTCCTCCCCTGACTACTCCCCACCACCCATACCTTGACACCATGTTTTTGAGCATGCTCCAGCGATTCTAACACCATCACTCCCTACCTCTCCCCACGACCTGCTACCACCACCCATCACTACCCCCCCCCCCCCCCCCCACACACACACACACACAAACACACCAAACTGTCCCTACCACCACCACCACCACTATCTACCAGCCTCACCGCAGCTCAGCTCTTCTGGGCATGCTCCAGTGATTCCAACACCACCACTCCCAACCTCTCCCCACCACCTGCCATCACTACACGTCCCCGACCTTTACCCCCCACTCCCCCCAACTCTCCTTACCACCACCACCACCATCCACCAGCCTCACCGTAGCTCCGCGCTTCTGGGCATGCTCCAGTGATTCGAACACCATCACTCCAGCTCCCTCTCCCATCACAAAGCCATCACGGCCAGAGTCCCAAGGCCTGTGATAAGGTACGGCACATTTGAATAAAAAATTAAAACGGTGAGGGAGGTGGATAGTCGTGGTAGGGAGAGCTCGGGGGGGGAGGGGGGAGAAAAATGTGTTCAAGGCATAGCACATTTGAATAGGCATGAGAGTTTGCATGGCAGCTACTAGGCTACTCGTGTTGTTATGCCAAGGCCTGTGTTAAGGTACGGCACATTTGAATGGGCAAGATAAAGACGGTGGTCGGTGCAAGAGCGACCAAACAAAACAGCATCTAAGTAATGATAACTCCTGGTGGGCCGAGGAATTAAGGAATCCCTGTCTTACGGCGGTAGAGAACAGGCTGCTACTTCACCTGGACAGTGCTACCATGGCGCTTGACAGCGACTGGAAACACTGAAGCGCACCCGTAGGGATTCAAACCCTGCTATATTAGCCTGTGTTTATGTTTCAAAAAATTATGCGTTATATGTTAACATAAACATTTTTTGCCTTGAGTTTCATAAATATTTTAAACCACCCCTTCCCAGTCGCATACAAAAATAAATGCCCCTATAGAACAAATGCCCCTACAACATGTCAAAATCGTCCAGGGAAGCATCCCTCTCCTTTTCCCCTCACATACTCGACTGCTATGTTTCAGCCCTTGATGGTGTAGCAAGCATACCCTGCCTCATTGACCGCACGCTACTGTTCCTTTTTTTAGCTATTGAGTACCAGCTTCTAGGCAGCTCCTTTCACCCATCCTTGGGCCAAACCCAATGCTTGCAGCTACATTGGAATGCCCGTCATATCAGATTTCAGACGCACCATCCAGCTTCAGGTTTGGCCCAAGGGTGGGTAGCAGGAGCTGCCTATAAGCTGCTTCTCGTAGCTACACAAATAGACAGTGGCACTCACAAGAATCTGGGGGCTCTTCTTGAATACGACCTACAAGCAACCAAGCTGCCAAGACCAACGGGCATGGGTCCTCCCCTCCTTCCCCCCCACCCCTCCCTCTCTCCTCCACCTTTTCCTCCCTTCCACCCCCTGTCCTCCAAGCACCTCACCTGGATGCAGCCTGGGGCTCATCGTTCCTGGTGGACAGGGCCCTGCAAGCAACAAAGCCGCCAAGACCAACGGGCATGATAGGGGCCTCGGCGCCTCCGACCACACACACATCACAGTCACCCTGTTCAAGAGACAGAGGGATAGACAGAAGGTTTAGGATATCATATGATGCCGGCAGTCTGACTGGGCTTAAGTTAACATTTACATGCAATATCACATGATGCAATTTAAATGATATCATACTCGCCTTTGGTCAACATAATATGATATGCTCGTCCCTAGTTATAACTGCCTGGCAGTCCCCAAATCATTACCTTTCATTCACCAACCCACCCACCTGCCAGCCCACTCAATGCCAACATACCCAGCCTGCCCCATCTCACCTCATTCCATTCATCTCGCCGACTCATATTAACTAACCCCCAACCTCCAATCTCCCCAACCCTAATCCCACCCCCCAGACCCATCTCCCCATCCCTAACCCCAACCTACAGACCTCTCTCCCCAACCCACAGAGCCATCTCCCCAACCCTAACCTCAACCCACAGACCCCTCTCCCCAACCTTAATCCCAACTCACAGACCCATCTCCCCAACCCAAACCCCAACCCACAGACCTCTCTCCCCAAACCTAACCCCAACCACAGACCCATCCCCTCAACCCTAACCCCAACCCCTAGACTCGTCTCTCCAATCCAGAGTTTCCACAACGCACCATACGGATATGGTTTGCTGCAGCCACGAAAGCATAGTTGGCAGTGGCGCAAGCAGTGGAGATAGAGTAGTTTGGGCCCATGAAACCCTGCAAGGTCACCAAGGGGCAGGTCAAGGTCAGAAAGGGTCCACAAGGGTCAGAAATAATTGGTCAGAAAGGGTCACAAATGGTCAGAAAGAATGGTCAGAAAGGGGGGGAAATGGTCACCAAGGGGCAGGTCAAGGTCCTAAAGGGTCCACAATGGTCCACAAGGGTCAGAAAGAATTGGTCAGCAGGGTCAAAAATGGCCAGAAAGAAATGATCAGAAAGGGGGGGAAATGGTCAGGAAGGGGCAGGTCAAGGTCAGGGGGGGGTCAGGGGCAGTGTTGGTTGCACTAAATTCACATAAATAAACAACCAACCAAATAAAAACATGGCACGCCTTATTACGAGGCGTGAGGTTGAGGGGGGCAGCCTGAGTGCTTGCAGTGGGGCCAACCACCAATTGGGGGTGGGGTGGGGTGGGGTGGGGGGGCTTTCAACCGCCAGGAGGAGGATATTTAGCCTGGTCCATATATTGTCTGCACACTTCACACTGCAAGACAATGGACAGGAAGAAGACTGTGGCACGGATGTGAAGCTTGGTGCAGAGCACCATGTTGAAAGACGGTCAGTCCTCCCACACCACTGCCGCACACAAACCAACTTTGCTTTCCCTACGTTCCGCACCTGGTTAATGGCCAAGAGGGCTCCGCTCATGTTGGTGATGACTAAAGGGATGAAGAAGGGCGAGATCTTCCTCACTCCCTTCTGAATCACGGCGGAAACACCATCTTGGAAAACAGTCAGCCCTCCCACACCAGTGTCTCACAGACACCTACACCCCTTACCCTCCGCCCCCTGCCCCGCACCTGGTTAATGGCCCAGAGAGCTCCGCTCATGTTGGTGATGGCGTAAGGGATGAAGAAGGGAGAGATCTTCCTAACTCCCTTCTGGAGCATGGCGCAAACACCATCTTGGAAAACAGTCAGCCCTCCCACACCAGTGCCTCACACACACCTACACCCCTTACCCTCCGCCCCCTGCCCCGCACCTGGTTAATGGCCCAGAGAGCTCCGCTCATGTTGGTGATGGCGTAAGGGATGAAGAAGGGAGAGATCTTCCTAACTCCCTTCTGGAGCATGGCGCAAACACCATCTTGGAAAACAGTCAGCCCTCCCACACCAGTGCCTCACACACACCTACACCCCTTACCCTCCGCCCTCTGCCCCGCACCTGGTTAATGGCCAAGAGGGCTCCGCTCATGTTGGTGATGGCGTAGGGGATGAAGAAGGGCGAGATCTTCCTCACTCCCTTCTGAAGCATGGCGGAAACACCATCTTGGAAAACAGTCAGCCCTCCCACACCAGTGCCTCACACACCTACACCCCTTACCCTCCGCCCCCTGCCCCGCACCTGGTTAATGGCCCAGAGAGCTCCGCTCATGTTGGTGATGGCGTAAGGGATGAAGAAGGGAGAGATCTTCCTAACTCCCTTCTGGAGCATGGCGCAAACACCATCTTGGAAAACAGTCAGCCCTCCCACACCAGTGCCTCACACACACCTACACCCCTTACCCTCCGCCCTCTGCCCCGCACCTGGTTAATGGCCAAGAGGGCTCCGCTCATGTTGGTGATGGCGTAGGGGATGAAGAAGGGCGAGATCTTCCTCACTCCCTTCTGAAGCATGGCGGAAACACCATCTTGGAAAACAGTCAGCCCTCCCACACCAGTGCCTCACACACCTACACCCCTTACCCTCCGCCCCCTGCCCCGCACCTGGTTAATGGCCCAGAGAGCTCCGCTCATGTTGGTGATGGCGTAAGGGATGAAGAAGGGAGAGATCTTCCTAACTCCCTTCTGGAGCATGGCGCAAACACCATCTTGGAAAACAGTCAGCCCTCCCACACCAGTGCCTCACACACACCTACACCCCTTACCCTCCGCCCTCTGCCCCGCACCTGGTTAATGGCCAAGAGGGCTCCGCTCATGTTGGTGATGGCGTAGGGGATGAAGAAGGGCGAGATCTTCCTCACTCCCTTCTGAAGCATGGCGGAAACACCATCTTGGAAAACAGTCAGCCCTCCCACACCAGTGCCTCACACACCTACACCCCTTACCCTCCGCCCCCTGCCCCGCACCTGGTTAATGGCCCAGAGAGCTCCGCTCATGTTGGTGATGGCGTAAGGGATGAAGAAGGGAGAGATCTTCCTAACTCCCTTCTGGAGCATGGCGCAAACACCATCTTGGAAAACAGTCAGCCCTCCCACACCAGTGCCTCACACACACCTACACCCCTTACCCTCCGCCCTCTGCCCCGCACCTGGTTAATGGCCAAGAGGGCTCCGCTCATGTTGGTGATGGCGTAGGGGATGAAGAAGGGCGAGATCTTCCTCACTCCCTTCTGAAGCATGGCGGAAACACCATCTTGGAAAACAGTCAGTCCTCCCATACCAGTGCCAACCAGGACACCGACCCTGGTGAGGTCCAGCTTGGCATGGCCCTCTGGGCACTTCTCCTTGTCAAGACCAGCCTGGATCAAGGCCTTGCGGCCTGCCACCATGGTGTACCTCAGGCAGTCGTCGTAGCGCCTAAGGCTCTTGGCATCGATCAGACTGCAAGAAAAGGAAAATTTGTTTTGTATAAGCTTCTGCTAAATTGAAGGCGGTGAATTGCTTTAGAGTTGTCGGGTATACATTGCATTTATCCTTACATTCATATGCTGAAATATGGGCATTTGGTGTACTTCAGGCAGCGAACAGACTGCAAGGGCAGCTGAGGATGGGCGGAGGGGGGTGGGTCGGTGGGGTGGGTCGGTGGGGTGGATGGGTGCATGGATGGATGAATGACACCATGGTGGTGTTCTTCAGGCAGTCGACGTACACCAATGGTGTCATTCAGACGGCAAGGGCAGCAGAAGAGGGGTGGAGGGGGATGGGTGGGTGGGTTGGACAGAGGGATGGATAAGAGCGGATGGACCGGTGGGTGGGAGCATGGATGGGTGCATGGATGAATAGATGGATGGATGCATAAATTAATGAGTGTATCTCCTCGAAGCGGTGACCCGCGCCCAAGCTTTGAAGGAATGTTTTTAATGTGGGGCCACCTGCGCGGCTGGGCCTAAACTGCTTAGGTGTGCGGGTGGCCCCGCACTTGCTTCAAGACTTGGGCGCGGGTCACCGCTTTGAGGGTGGAGTGAAGGATGCATACATGGGTAGAAAGATGTATGCATACATGCGTGTGTATAGAGCGATGGATGCATGGCTGAATGGATGGATCCATAAATACACCTATGGGTGTAGAGAGTGATGGATGGATGGATAACTAAATGGATGGGTAAAAGGATGGGTGGATGGATGCATGGATGCATGGATGAATGGATGGATGCATAAATAAATATATGGGTGATGGATGGATGGATGGATGGATGGATGGATGGATGCATGGATGGATGGATGCATAAATAAATGTATGGATGTCTAGAGTGAAGGATGCATGGATGGATGCATACTTAGATGGGTGTAAAGGACGATGGATGCATGGATGCATGAATGGATGCACAAATAAATAGATGGGTGTCTAGAGTGATTGATGCATGAATGGATGCATGGATTGGTGGGGAAATGGATCACAGTGTGTACGACGCTACTCTATCGCCATCCTGTCGCTGTATGGTGACCATGAGTCTGGTTGAACTAGTCAGAATGGCCCCCCACCCCCCCCGAGCTCCACTTGCAGTCCCCAGGGTGAAGGGGGCAGAGCGCTACACTTGGGCCGCACCTAGTCGCTCAATTTGCGACGCGTCGCACAAAAAACAGTGAGATGGATGATTGTATCGCATGGATTGTATTCGGCACTGTCTCTTGTAGGGGCTACTCATGGCAGCTTCCCACCAGCTCCAATAGCCAGCCACTGGGTCAAACCCTAAGCATGCCGCTGCATTGGAAAACCTGTTATGTCAGCTTTCAAAGGCATAGCTAGCTTCGGGTTTGGCCTAAGGGCAGGGAAAGGGGGCTGTCTAGAAGCTGCAACCCGAAGCCCCAAAAGAAATAGTGATGGTTAAAAAGGCGAGCAGTCATTTTATTTTCAAATATGAAAGTGGGATTTTACTAGCTTAGCGGTTTGGGCCTCCTCCAGGGGCAGCGTAGTAATTTTTATACCTGTTTATAGCTTTGAGGGCCATAAAGGGCTTTAACAACAAAAAAACTTGCATTTGTTTATATTTGTACAGAGCAATAATTTCGCTAAAACGGGGTAAAAACTATCGTTATACATAGCTAGAAACAAATCCCTGAAGGAGGGCTGTGCATCAAGGAAGGAAATAGCGGAGAGGGATCCTCAGTGGATTGAGCCGAATGATGAGGTGAACAAATATTGGTATGATCTAGATGATGAGGTTATCTTTGGTGGTTGGCCCCAGTGCAAGCAAACGGGCTGGCCCCCTCAACCTCAAGCCTCGTAATAAGGAGTTCTATATATTTATTTATATGGATAGGGTAGGGTTGGTGGTTGGCCCCAGTGCAAGCAAACAGGCTGGCCCCCTCAACCTCAAGCCTCGTAATAAGGCGTTCTATGTATGTATTTATATGGATAGGGTAGGGTTGGTGGTTGGCCCTATTGCAAGAAAACAGGCTGCCCCCCCCAACCTCAAGCTTCGAAATAAGGCGTACTATTTATGCATTTATTTGATAAGGTGATCTGCGTACTGGGGCGGAGCTTGAATGCAAGGCCATATACCAAACATGATTCAATCACCTTCGACTCTTTGATTCTTAAATTGAATATTAAATTGGTGGTTCAGTGTTTTATTCCGACGACACCTTGCCATTCCGTCTCAAGGGCGGCGCATGGGTCTAGCTAAACAAGTCAGAAATGCCCCCCAAAATGCCCCGGGCTCCGGACTCAACAAGATTTGGGGGGCAGCGCGCCACATTAGGGTCGCACCTTGTCGCTAAATTTGGGACACATCGCACGGAAGAACAAAAACTGTTTCCGTTACTTTGTCATAGGCAGGTCAGTGTTGGCACAAGACAAGCCCACTCTCCAACTTCCGGGGGGGGTCTTCCGACCATCCTCACAAAATCAACTAAGTGTAGATATATGCATGTGAATAATACTAAATGGTTACGTGATATGTGTGATAGGGTAATATAAATAATTAGTGGATAAATTAGAAGACAAACTTATTCACAAATGAGGATGATCTGGCTGGTGATGACCTGGCAGGGGGCATGCAGCTAACCTACCCCTCATCATGGTGGTTTTTTTTACAGTCGCATCTACCCTTACATGCACAACAGTGTGTGAGTGTTGCTAGAATGCTGACAACAAAAGCATGCAGTCGATCAACTTGGTTATAGATGTGGAAGATCTGGCTTGTGGTGATCAGGCAGGGGCATGTGGCTGACAAGCACCACATCATGGTGGTTGTTTTTCAAGTCACAAACACCATGCCATGCTAACAACAACAGGCATGCGCTTATTGTGAGCATGCAGTGACTTCCATGTTTACAACAAAGGCATGCAGTAGATCAATCTTAGTGATTGATGTGGATGATCTGGATTGTGGTGATCTGGCAGGGGCACGTGGCTGACATGCACCACATCACGGTGGTTGTTTTTCCAGTCGCAAACACCATGTCATGCTAGCAACAACAGGCATGCGTTTTTTGTGAGCATGCAGTGACTCCCATGCTTACTGCAAAGGCATGCAGTAGATCAACCTGGTCACAAATGTGGATGATCTGGCTGGTGGTGATCTGACAAGGGGCATGCAGCAGACCTACCCCTCAGCATCGAAGTTGGTGATCTGGCCAGCAAACTTGGTGGGGTACTCGGAGATGTCAAAGCGGTCGATGGTTTTGATTCCGCTGACGCCATCGAGCAGCCTAGGTGGGCAAAGAACGGGGACATAGTTGATCAGGTGGTCTGCTAGGGTTCAATCGATTCCTCGGAAAATGCGAGGATTATTTTCGCACATGGATGCTCGTGGGTCCAGGCTGGGAGCACGATGGGTTGATTTTTAAATGCGATGGCATGATAGACAGGGGGGGGAGGGGGGGGGGAGGAATGGGTGGGAGGAATGGGTGGGATCTGCTTGTCGCCGTCCATTGATTGTGAATGGGCTACTGAAGCAATCGGCAATGGACAACTGAACCGCCAGCACCAGCCTCGAAGACATTAGCTACATTGGGTGAGATTTGAAGCAACCCACTTCTGGTAGAAGACGTCGGTGTCGTTACCGAAGACGGAAGCGCATCCCATGCCGGTGATGACAACTCGCTGACTGGGGTCAGTTCGAGGGGTAACAGCGGCGAAGACTTTAACGCCTGCAGCATCGAGAACAGTAATGAGAAAGGAAGTCATCTATTCAAGGGGGTGAATTGAGCCTGAGCGGGTAGGTAGCAACGATGGGGTGGGGAAGGGTGGGGGGGGTGGGGGGGGGGGAGCGATAAGTGATCCCTCTCCGGAATGCCTGGTTAAGGGCAGCAGCTAAATCGGATGGATGGAGCATGTCCGTATCGTTGAATTTAGTATTTTGGGAAAAGTTGATGATCTGACCCTTCTTCGCTACCATCAATCTAGCCTTCCAACTTCATATTTTCATCAAGCATGGGTTCATGCGGTTCAATTCAGAAATGCGACTTCGATAATATTCATCAGCTTATTTTCAAGCCTTCAAATTAAGCTAGCTGGTGAATTTAGCAGCAGTGGGAGTGCTGGGGCCAAGTCGGGGTAGCTATAAAACGTCCCCATACCGGTGCGCCTGGTTGCTGCAGGTCGCACTGCGTTCAATCCACGCGTGTTGCCGATAATCTGCGACATAGTGATGGTTAAGCGAGGGACTTGATCGTTGGGTCGGGTAAGGTAGACAAGCTATATAGATCAGAAGCTTGGATCAGATGTAATGGGGGCGATCCTGACGAGGCCTATAAAAAGCGACAGGCCCCCCGAAAATGTTTACGGTGCTCAGCGCTCTCCTGCTCTGCCTCCTGCTGCTGACCGTACACCCAAGGCCCACCGGCCCAGGTCCGGCCAGGTCTGCCAAGCTGGCAGGGTTGTTCCGGGGGGGTGTCCCCCTACGCACCCACCCCCACGCCAACCCACCCCTTGTGACTTGGAAACGGAATACGGCTAGCAGCCCCGAGTTGCCTGAAAAAACACGTTACAGTTCGTAAATTCAATGCTCACCTTTGACCAGTCATTCCTCATATTTGTTTTAGCCATCTGCCCTGCCCTGTTGATGGGAAATTGTTTGCATGGGAGTTGGGGCACAAAGGCATTGCAGCATTGTAGCACTTATTATTCTGTTGCGACATTGCTTCCAGACACAGTGAGAACCGCGTATGTTGTCGCCAACTGAAAACATTTATTAGCTCGGGATTTCAGCACCATGTCATACCCATCACATGTGGTCCCATCACCCGTCAAATTGGCCAAACTTGACCAAACCAGCCTACTAGCCTAGTAGTTCTGACAACTCAACAATTTACCAAACCTACCTAACCAAGCCTGAGGATTCAGATATGCGGTGCATAAACAGCTAATGGGATTTGCGGTATTCGAGTCCAACCTTTTTTAATGGCCAATTGCAAACGGTAGTAGGACAAAGACCTTCCTGGGATGTGTGGCCAAAACTGATTTTTGTTTTTACCCCACAATCGTTTTACCGACGGGTGCCCTGAGCTCGTGCTACAGCAATAATATAAATTTACGACTGTTTACGATCACAATTAAATCCTCCCAAATGCGACGGTGATTTATTTTGAAACACATCTCACATATGCAACACTTGTCCTCCCCCCTGGTGACTGATAATCTTGGGGCTGACATGGATATATTACCACCCAACAAACTTCACTGAATACCGGGCAGTGGCCAGTTCAAGATAGGCAGCGCCAGTTTGAGCTCCTACTCTTCCTAGCATCTGAGTAGGAAAGGCTCCGCCACATCACACCTAATCCTCCCTATCTAGGACTTGCAGGAGACCCACCATTTTAGGCGAAAGTCCTTTTACCCTTGTTGCTAGAAAACACCTTCCTGGGGTCGAAAGTTTTATTTGGCTTTTCGCAACCCTCGGACCTGGATCGTCCCATGTCTAAACCCGGCCATCCAAATCGACTTTAATAACTTGCGAGGGTAATATTCGGGTATTGAGCCCTGTGGAACCGGTGGCTGCGCTTCCTGGAGAAAGCTGCTTTCAGAGCTGTCGGATCTGAGAACGTCCTGTGAGGCTGTGAGGAAAGTTGCGTCAAATACAGAAATACTGCAGACAGAATTCAACCAATAAAGGCTCTAAGGGAAACTTATGCTGCGAGGTAGCTACTTTGATAGTCGAGGCGCTCGTGAACTATTGACATTTGATGGGGATGGGTTTCAGGGCCTCGAAATGTCGCTCTTTAATTTGCCCCCACGCTCCTCAAGGCCGAACAATATGTTGGGAACCTTTCTGCTACATTTTATTGAGAGGGCCTTTTCACGTCGGACATAGATAGACAGATTGAAACGTTGCGGTGAGACGAGTCCATAGACACTTCCGCGGTAGACATGCATTATATTACTGGGGGGCTCGGTGGCACAAACCTCCCGTGCTGGTCAACAACGACTCGCGAAAGAGTTTCCTTCAGTCCCAGGTCGCAGTTCAGGTAAGATTACCGTCTATATAAAATCATGATTCGGTTTGAAGTATATTGTGACGCTATCTCACCAGGAACTTGATATGTACCGTAGCAACTCTTATGTTGGATGGCCAAAAGCCACTATTGCTGCTTCATTGGGCCCATCATGGACTTGGGATATCCAATCCATCTACATGTATTTACACATTTTCGTAGATGTATAACTTTCTTTTTAAGAAGAGGGGGGGTTGTTCAGAACAATATTCCTGATTTAATGAGCCACTTTTGGTTTTTTTTGCCCCGGTTGAAATCGATTTTTACCAGTTATCTGATTTCTCACACATATTTTAGCTTCCTTGCACTGCTTGCTCACTGCGCTCACTGTTCATCCCTATGGCTATCAACATACATTGCGTTGTCAATGGCCTTTCTTGAAATATTACATCACTACTTGGTCGTAGACAGGCCATTGTCGACCCAAGAGAAACCCGCTCCACATCCTGGAGAGGTCTACGTAATGCGGACAGCACACTCGGGCTCGCCTCGTCTTTAAACGATGCTGTATATTGCTCGCTATACAATGGGATCCGTCCCGTTGTGTCAGCTAACAAGCGCCTTCATTCTCCTGTCAAGTCCTGCTCGAAAAAAACGGAAACGGTTGTCGCAGAGGTCGAGCTCGATGAGAATTTGCACTCCAGGCAGATCGCTGTCTACGGACGCGAGGTCATGAAGCGCATGGCTTCCTCCAACATCTTGATCAGCGGTGCCAACGGCCTGGGATGTGAAATTGGTCAGTACTGGTCGGACTTTCTACCTAGCTTTGTTATCGTCCTCGTGCGCTTCACCAGAGCTGCCTCTTACTGTCGGACCTGTGCAATCCACGCTATATTTAGTTAGGTGCAAGCCGGGGGCAAGGGTGTATTTACGGAGCCGATCCGATAGGACTATTAACGGAAGTGTCATGAATGAACTTTTGCACGAATACCCCGAAGAAGCACGGCAGCCTCCTGCCTGCCTCGTTTGCTATCCCCCCTTCCGAGTAGACACCTGTGCCATTCAGGCCATTTCCTAGTTCCTACCTCGTTGCTTTGTATTTTTGTGCTTTTTATCTCAGCCTTCGTTCTAGTAGTTTAAATGTGTTGATCTAGTTTCGCGATCTGACCTCGTAATACACTTCTGCCACCGCAGCCAAGAATGTAATTCTCGCTGGCATGCGTTCGGTTACGATCCACGACACGACAGTAACTACCTTGCGAGATCTGGGCTCGCAGTTTTACTTGACAGAGGCGGACATCGGCAAGAATAGAGCAGAAGCATGCAAGGAGAAGCTGCAGGAGTTGAACACAGATGTGGCTGTAAGTGCTTCCTCTACTGCTCTCAACGAGGACTTTCTCAAGCAATTCCAGGTCAAAATATCTCCCTCCCCCCTCTCCCCCCCATCCCACCCCATCCAGCCCGGCCCCCATTTCTAGGGATATCGCCCACCCCCCACAGCTCGTACCACGTGTAGCCAGATTTTGGCGGGGATAGGCCCTAAGTGTAAATGAGGCTCGATTGCGAGCACACTTAGATACATATGCGTGATTATGGTGCATAATTGCCCCCCCCTCCCCCCCACACCCACCCACCCACACACGGCCACACCCACCCACACATAACCCAAACAAGAACTCAAAGAAATCAGACCACACCCACACAGAAATCATTACACACTCGACCCCATACCCACGCCCACCCATTCCAAGGCTTGTGTAGGGCCGAAAATAGCATGGGTACCCAGTTCATGCTTCCCAGTGTGTTCCCCCAGCGGCCGCGCGCACCCCTAAATTGCGCTTTCGCGTAAAGTGAGGTTGTGTATAACAATACTAATAATACTAACCATAGTACTAATAATAAAAACAATACTGTTTATATTATTAATGACTGAATAATCATAACAATACTAGTACTACTGTAATACAAATAAACTTGACCATAAAAAAACCTAAAACTTAAACCCTCAACAATAACCATAAAAATGTCAACCCTAAACTATAAAACCTAAACAATAAACCTCAGTCTGTGCGTCTGTCTCTTTGCCTCTGTCTTTGTGCCTCTGTCTCTATGTGTCAGTCTGTGTCTCAGTCTCAGTGCCGCTGTCTTTGCGGCTCTGTCTCTGTGTCTCTGTCTGCTTCTCTATCTGCCTCAATCTCTATGTCTCAGTCTGCTTCTTTGTCTGTCTCAGTCTCAGTGCATCAGTCTGCTTCTCTGTCTCAGTCTCAGTGTCCCAGTCTGCTTCTCTATCTGTCTCAGTCTCAATGTCTCAGTCTGCTTTTCTGTTTCAGTCTTAGTGTCCCAGTTTGCTTCTCTATCTGTCTCAGTCCTCAGTCTCAGTGTCTCAGTCTGCTTCTCTGTCTCAAACTCATTGTCTCAGTCTGCTTCTCTATCTGACTCAGTTTCATTGTCTCGGTCTGCTTCTCTGTCTCAGTCTCAATGTCTCAGTCTGCTTCTCTATCTGAATCAGTTTTAGTGTCTTAGTCTGATTCTCTATCTGTCTCAGTCCCTCAGTGTTTCCCTCAGTCTGCTTCTCTGTCTCAAACTCAAATTGATCTCAGTCTCCTGCGTCTATATCTGTCTAAGTCTCCGAGTCGCAGTCCTGCTTCTCTTCTTGGCTGCTTCTTGCTTCTTCTCTGTCTCAGTCTCACACACCACGACACCCCACAACCCACAGCCCCACCCACCCCAACCAACCCACACCCAGTTTGTTTGTTGGTCACCATGCACTCCCTGGCTGAGTCCAAGCGCATTGATGCGTTCTGCCATGCCCAGAGCCCCTCCATTGCCTTCATCCGTGCCGAGACTCGCGGAGTGTTTGCCTCTGTATTCACCGACTTCGGTCCTAAATTCACCGTCATCTATGTGAATGGAGAGAAGCCTCACGCCGGGATTGTTGCCTCTATTGAGAGTGGGCCAGATGCCATGGTCACATGTGTTGAGGATGAGAGACTGCAGTTTAAGGTGTGATATATGTACATATGTACATATATATATATATATATATATATATATATATATATATAGAGAGAGAGAGAGGATGTGTGTGTTTTTGTTGCCTGTATTGAGAGTGGGGCTGATGCAATGGTCACCTGTGTTGAGGGCGAGAGGTAGGAGTTCCATGTGTGTGTGTGTGTGTATGCTCCTTTTGTTTGTTTTTAGTTGTGAAAGGTATTTCACCCCAGGAGGTGGGTATCCCTATACAAACCAGCGGCACTGAGGATTCAGTTTGAATGGCGTTGCCACTCCTACAAAATAGTAGGCATAATTTGGGGCGGTGGGAGATACTGCTGTGGCTGTTCGTGTTTTGGAACGGGAATGTGTGTGTGTGTGTTTGTGGAGTTTGGGCACATACCCCCCCCCCCCCCCCCCCCCCCCCCCCCCCCCCCCCCCCCCCCCACCACCACCACCACCACCACCCACACCCACACACCCACACCCACACCCACACACACATACACACACCCCACACCCCACCCTCACCCCACCCTCAATCCACGACGGCGAGTGCGTCACCTTCACTGAGGTGAGTGGTATGCCCAAGGTCCCCCTCCCCCCCCCCCCCCCCCCCCCCCCCCCCCCACACACACACACACACACACACACACACACACACACACACACACACACACGACACACACACCACCCATCCAGGATGATGAGTGCGTGACCTTCACTGAGGTTAGTGGTATGCCCAAGCTCAACACTCACCCGCCCATCAAGGTGAAGAAGTGCATGGCGCACTCCTTCCTGCTGGACATCGACACCAGCGTGTATGGGGAGTACCTGCGTGGTGAGTTGCCTCAATCTGCTTCTGCCCTTATGAGTCGTGTTTTGATTGCTTGAGCTATGTTTTGTTGTGTGAGTGTGAGTGTGTATGTGTGTGTGAGTGCTGGACATTGACCCCAGCGTGTATGGGGAGTACCTGCAAGGTAAGCCACATAGAACATGAACTATAGTTTTATTTGTAAAGTGATTTGAAGGAATTTTTACCTATTCTTGTGTGTGTAAGTGTTTTGTGAGTGTGATATGTGTGCGTGAGACATCAGCTTTTATGGGGAGTACCTGTGAGGTTAGCCACCTCACCACCTGACCCAGCTTCTTCCCTTAAACTAAGTACCCCCCCCCCCCCCCCCCCCCCCCCCGACACACACATACACACACATGCACACAAACAAACTCACCTACACCTACACCTACACCTACACCTACACCTGTGTACCAGGTGGCATCGTGACTCAGGTGAAGGACACCAAGATTTTGGCCTTCAACACTCTCTCCAAGGCTATGAAGCAGCCTGGGGAGTTTCTTGTCACTGACTTCGCTAAGTTCGACCGCCCCCCCCTCCTGCATGTTGGATTCTTGGCCCTGGATGCTTTTGAGGTATATGACTGGCATTCAGTTTTTGTATCCCCCTCTTCCTCATTCATCCATAATCAATATTTATCTCCCTGCTTCGTTCCCTCCCTCTTTTCTCTTCATCCCCTCCCCCCCCCACCCACCCACCCCCCTTGCCATGCCCTCCTTCATCCCCTCCCTTTCCCCCACCTTGCCTTGCTCAAGCCGAGACAAGGCAGCACGCCTCCCGCCCCACCATCGCCATCCATCTTCATCCCCAACAATCATTTTCCCTCCCTTCTCTTCATCCCTCTCTTCATCCCGCCCGTGTCCAACCCTTCCCTCTTCATCCCCCTCTCTTTAACCCCTCCTTCTTCAAACCCTCCCTCTCCATTCCCGCACCTTCCCCTGTCCTTCCCCTGCACAGGCTGAGACCAGGCAGGCCTACAGCCCCGCCAACCCTACCCCGCTCGTCACCACTACCGTAATCAAGATTGTTCTCCTTGGTTCATACCCTCCCTCATCAGCTCCGCACCTTCCCCTGTCCTTCTCCTGCCCAGGCTGAGATCAGGCACGCCTACAGCCCCACCAACCCTATCCCCCTCTTCACCCCTACCGTAATCAATATTCTTCTCCTCGCTTCATTTCCTCGCTCATTATCCTCTCCCCTTCCCCCTCCTCCCCTCGCCTAGGCTGAGACCGGGCACGCCCCCCGCCCCGCCAACGCGGAGGATGCCAAGAGGATGTTGGCCCTAGCCACAGCCATCAACGAGAAAATGCCCAGCGAGGCCAAGGCTGAGATCAACAACGAGATATTGACCAAGCTGGCACACAATGCAAACGCTGAGATCAGTCCCATGACCGCTATGTTCGGTGGAATTGTGGGCCAGGAGGTGGTTAAGGCTGTTTCTGGAAAGTTCCACCCTGTCCACCAGTGGATGTACTTCGACTCCATTGAGAGCTTGCCCTCGGAAACTCTTCCTCCCAAGGAGTACGAACCAGTGGGCTCAAGGTAGGCACTGCCACCACTGCCACCACCAACTAAAACCACAGCCACCACCACCACCACCAGCCACAACCAACTACCAAACACCACCAACTAAAAACACAGCCACCACCACCATCAATTTAACCAGTGGCTGTACTTCGACTCCATTGACACCTTTCCCTTGGAATCTCTCCCTGCCAAGGAGTACGCACCAGTGGGCTCAATGTGGGCACTGCCACAATCGCCAGCAACACCACCAGTACCATCCACCTACCACCACCAACCACCACAGCCACCAACGTCCACAAGTTGCTGTACTTTGCCTCCATTGAGAGATTCTCTCAGAACCTCTTGCTCATAAGGAGTACAAACCAGTGGGCTTAAGGCAAGTGCCGCCACCACCAGCACCAGTACCACCACCAATCATCACCACCACCAGTACAACCACCAACCACCACCACCACCACCACCACCACCACCATCATCTAACACCACCACCATCATCTCCCCCCGTCCGCCCCTGCCCCTGTCCCTACCCCGGCCTCCACCCTCCCTACCCCCATCGACTTCAACCCCAGACCCGAACCGTTACCCCCCCCCCCCCCCCCCCCCCCCCCGCCCCCCTTCCCCTCACCACCCTCACCACCCCTCACCCACACACACCAATTCCCTTCACCCACCCCTCACCCTAACCCTAAACCCCCACCCTCCCCACCCCACACCCTAACTCCTTCCCCTCCCAACCCCCCACCACACCATCTCCCCAACCCGAACCCACGCCCTCACCCTACCCCCCCCCCCCCCCCCCCTCCCTGTCCAGGTATGACGGCCAGATCTCAATCTTCGCATCTCCCTACAGCGCAAAATGGCCAAGAGCAACCTCTTCCTCGTCGGCGCTGGTGCCCTAGGTTGCGAATTCATCAAGAATTTCGCCATGATGGGTCTGGGCACGGAAGATGGAGGCATGGTCACAGTCACGGACGATGACGTCATCGAGAAGAGTAACCTCAGCCGCCAGTTCCTGTTCCGTGATTGGAACATCGGCCAAGCAAAGTCAACTTGTGCGGCGGTAGCTGCCCTAAAGCTAAACCCTGCTAGTAAGATCAATGCACTCCAGAACCGGGTTTCGCCTGAGACCGAGACCGTGTTCAACGACACCTTCTGGGAGAAACTGGATTTGGTGGTGAATGCGCTGGACAATGTGAACGGCAGGCTGTATGTTGACAGCCGGTGCGTGTACTTCAACAAGCCCCTGCTAGAGTCTGGCACCTTGGGACCCAAATGCAACACACAGGTATGTTGTGTGTGTTCGTATGTTTTTTGAAGTTTGAATTTTAATTTTGAATTAATCTGCTGGAGTGGAACCCGGTGCGTGTACTTAAACAAGCCCCCGAATTTTGAATAAATCCACCATCCCCACCATCAACTTCACCACCATCCCCACCATCACCTACACCACCAGCACCATCACCACCATCTACCTACCTACCTCCCTACCTACCTACCTACCTACCTACCTACCTACGTACCTACGTACCTACGTACCTACCTACCTACCTACCTACCTACCTACCTACGTACCTACCTACCTACCTACCTACCTACCTACCTACCTACCTACCTACCTACGTACCTACGTACCTACCTACCTACCTACCTACCTACCTACCTACCTACCTACCTACCTACCTACCTACCTAACAGCCTTCCAACCCATCCCAGCCCAACCACACCCAACCTCACCTAACCACACCAAATCCAACCACTCCCAGCCAACCTCACCCAAAGCCCCACCCACATGTGGTGATTGCCGGCCTGACCGAGAACAACAGCGCCAGTCGTGACCCTCTTGAGAAGCAGTCCCCCATGTGCACCGTCCTCTCACATATTACCGGCCACTGCTTCACCTGGCCACTCAACCACCAACCCCAACCCGGCTCTATGGAAGCATAACTGGGCGTTATGACATGTTGTACAAATTAACTATTTACATGGGAGCCGGACAAAGTTTTGCGTTATATAACGTGTTAGTTACGTTATGGTAACGGTACAAAGACGTTATATGTGTCATTCGTCCCCCCCCCCCCCCCCCCCCCCCCCCCCCCCCCCCCCCCCCAAATGTGTTATGGGAACCCTAGAGACGTTATATATGTGTCATGGAAAGGTTATAAGGGCGTTGATGGGGCTGACGAGTGGCACGGGTGTGTTCCAATTATTGTTGATGCATACGGTATTATATATATATATAATACAGTGATTAGATTTTGTACTAGATAGTACTAGATAGCACTGCGTACCATACAAGATTATGTATGGTAGTCAAAAGATCAGTGTTTCATTTTTCGCCATTCACCATTCCGTCGTCATTCCGTAGAATGCTACACCCACCGGACCCCCCAAGATCGGGACGCTGCCCCCCGACTCCCCCAGGCTCTGCGCTTCGCATTCCGCCATGCTTTGGCTTCCCAACTATCCTGAAATCAGGGTCGAGTAGCCCAAGTAGCTATTCAACCTGGACTACAGAAATCTGAAATAAGAAACACTGCACAAGATGCCTCCCGTCGTGGGTATCGCACGGGCCTGTCTCCCGTCGTGGGTATCGCACGGGCCTGTCTCCCGTCGGGGGTACCGCACGGGCCTGCCTCCCGTCGTGGGTATCGCACAAGCCTGTCTCCCGTCGGGGGTATCGCACGGGCCTGTCTCCCGTCGGGGGTATCGCACAAGATGCCTCCCGTCGTGGGTATCGCACGGGCCTGTCTCCCGTCGTGGGTATCGCACGGGCCTGTCTCCCGTCGTAGGTATCGCCGGCACGGGCCTGTCTCCCGTCGGGGGTATCGCACGAGCTTGTCTCCCGTCGTGGGTATCGCACGGGCCTGTCTCCCGTCGGGGGTATCGCACGGGCCTGTCTCCCGTTGGGGGTATCGCACGGGCCTGTCTCCCGTCGTGGGTATCGCACGGGCCTGTCTCCCGTCGTGGGTATCGCACGGGCCTACCTCCCGTTGTGGGTATCGCACAAGATGCCTCCCGTCGTGGGTATCGCATGAGCCTCTCTCTTACTTGGATTGCAATGGGAAGACGGTGAGCAGATTGAGTGTGACTAAGAAACAATTATACCACCTCTCTAGGTTTACATATATAGATAGCGGTGGTTTGATTTTATTCTAGCTACAGGTGGTACATATCTGTATGTAGATTCATATTTATATATCAAATAGGTAGGGTTGGGCCGACAGATAAACGTATAATATACGTTTGTACGTATAAATACGCCGTGTATTTTTTCTCAAATCGACCTTATATACGTCGTACAAAACGTATAGCCTGTACTTCAAGAAGTACAGCACACGTCCCGGCACTTAACTTTCTTGGTTTTCATTATATTTTTGATTTAGATAGCTCAATGGAAAGCTTTTGAACTCCTCTATCACAATATGCAATAAAAATCACCATTCACACGCATATTTTTATAAACATTTGGCCTAATGGTTGATCTAGATAGCCAGGATGGCACACATATCTGAGCGCCACCTAGCCGTCCATTCCACAAGCTGTGATCCTACGTGGGCTTGAAGGATTTATGGTGCAAGCCTAGTGCAATGTGAACATCGACAAAATTGCAATACCGTTATGTACTTATATTATTTTACACTCATACAGTTATAATAGACCAACCGGCATTTAATGGCTCCCTTAGATTGGCACCGCGCTTTCTGGTCGTTATTTCTTTTCTGAGATTTGGACAACCTAAACTTGCCAGATTATTTTTCTGAGAGTTGATATGTGATACCAATGAAATTAGCTACGCAGCAATACCTTTAAAACCATGTAAAAGTATTTTCTCAAGAAGTGCCTAACTAATTTTCCTATGCGTTTTATACGTTTATGTATAAACCTGGTCCACGACCCGGGTTGACCTGTTCCGGCCCTAACCGCGCCCCTGCTATACTAACAAGTTTATAATAGATGTTCTCCCGACTTAGAAGACCCCCACAGATACGCTACACATAATGCGACCTTGGTATCCACAAACACCACGGAATACATCCATCTACCCAACCAAAACGCAAGCGCCACGAAGCGAACAGAACTTCTCCATCACGGACACACTGCACTAAAAGCAGGGGGCTCGGCTAAGGACCCGACCCCGAACTAAAATTTTACACTATCAAGCAACCAGGGACCTTCTATAAAAAAGACATACAAAAAATCATTCCCCCAACACGCCTAACACACAAATAAACTAAGTCGCTCTGGCCAAAGGCACACGCGGGACAACCCGCACTATATTGAGGGGCGGGGGCGGAGGGCGGCGGCGATGGGTGCGGGACGGAGGGGGCGCTGGGGGAGGGAGGGCGGCACGGAAGGAGCGCCGGGCGGAGCGGTCGCGGAGAACACTGGGAGTTGGAAGAGCTCGCTGGATGTCGTGGAACCGGACCGGGGGGGGTAGGGGGGGGGGGGGTGGCAATAGTCACACGTACATTACGGCTGGATAATCGGCTGTGGCCCCACCGGGCACCAAGTGCTCAAACCCGCACGCGTACTAGTAACATATTATATATAACAAACACAAACAATACTCCCCCTATCTCTTCCCTAGCGACATATTTCCTGACTACCCCCATTTTCCCTTCCCATCCCCAAAAACAACCCCAAAAAATCCACCCCGAAACAAACACCCAAGCCATCCCACCAAAAGATCGCCAACCACCCATTCTCCACCCACCTAACCTACCAAGAAAGACAAAAAAACAAAAAATACACTAACTAAACACCACAAAGTCCCTCAAGCTCCTACCAGAAAACAAACGCACAAACTAAAACCCAACAAAAAACCAAAACGAAACACACGTAGCACCACAAACACCAGGTCCCAACCACACAACCAGCAACACACTCCATACTACTCTCTCTGCCTCCCTCCACTCTCAGCTTGTGGCTTTGCCATACTGAAAAGGCACCACGGGACGAAGACGCATCGCTAAGAAAAACCTACTTTGCGCATCATCCATCACGACAGTTAACTTAACAACGTGCCGATCATCTGCCGCTACAACCAAGCCATCGGAAGCACCCCCTCTTCCCCAGCCACCGATGGCAGCTGTGGTCTGCGATATCGTAGAGGCCCACTGAAAAAGCTGAACCTGCCAAGTGGCCGCAACCTTACATAACTAAAGCTTCTTCTCTGAGCGAGCATGTATTCAGTTTTCGGCCGGATAACACCCTGTCACCTCAACTGCTCCCTAAGTCACCTCGATCTGCTGTGTAACACAGAAAAGGATTTAAGGAGCGCCGCTTTAAGGGTAGGGGGGCCAATCTCAATCTTTCACACGTCACAACATACTGTTTGTCGGGTAGTGGTCGGCTGAAAAACTAAGCAAACTAGTAGTCATCGAGTAGTGCCGTAATCTACAAACTAATTCCAAGTCTAGTTGGACGACATTAAACCGTCTTTGGGTCAGGACGCGCAAACCCGCGGGATCGTCAGACCAGAGAAGTCTTCGGACACATTCAGTCTCTTATCCTATTACAATCCTAAGGCCAGCCACAGGACGGCCTCTGAGCACGTACTTTTTTTGGGGGGGTCTTCAGGGTCCCTCGAGGAGGAGGGAGGCGCGGGACAGGTATGTCGCTGGGGCCGGGCTGGGGTTCTCAGGGTCTTGGCAATCAGGTCTTGGGGGGTCGCGACAAAGGATATGTCCGACAAGGGGCGATGGCGGGAATCTAAGACAACTCCACGTAGAGGAAAAAAGTGGAAAACAAGGGACGGACTCCAGTGTGACTCTTGACTCGGGTTACAAGAAGTGAATTAGAATATAATTAAGACTCTCAGGCGTAGAGGCCATTCTATTTATTAGCCTTTTGAGGGCGGTCGAATCTAGGTCCATAACCATGCTTGGGCCCGTTCCATTGGGCGGGGCGACTAGATCAGAGATCGGGACGATTGGAGGCGGTCCCCATACTATAAAGCGAACTGGAACCTTCCGTAGGTCGCACACCAAAACTACTACTACTCGAAGCTCTCATATCTGACTTGGTACTAACTACTACTACTACTCTACTGCGCTACGAGTTATATTCGTCTCCACAACCCGCGAATCGTGGTGTAATCTGAGACTCTTGGAAAAAACCGCCCCTAGTTCCATCCATTCAGTTTGCCGCGTGCTCCGCAATAGCACAATGCACAGCAACGACATGTGTTCTCGATCAATGTGGAAGAAAGTTGCAGTGAAGGGTTGTGTTTGAGATGTTCTGTCAAGTTAGGGGCGAGAAATTGCTCAACGAGATTTTTCATTCGGGTCACTTTGATTAGCGTACTTGGCTATGGCAACAATGCGGAGCGAACGTGTTTCTCAATGCCTGTTGGGAAGAATATTTGCAGTCAAAGATGTGTGACATGGGATGGATACGATTCGGACTTTTCTGACAGGAGGCTAGGGCGGCTGACTTCGATCAAACCACCAGTCACCAGCCTCCCGTTTGTGCGCAGCGGACAGTCTCTTGACAGCAAGGGAGGTCTCTTGACCGTCAAAGGAAAGCGTGTAGAAAAGACGAACTGTAGCGCTAATTAGCTAATAATACCTAAATAAAAATATTAATATAAAAATACTAACCGAAATCAGGGGGTTGATAACTCAGGCGGGAAAAGGAGAATATCGTTGCGGGAATGCCGCAACAGGTAGAATACGCATGAGTGAAGGTTGCGATAAAGTCAGATTCGCAGTAGGCCAATCAGGCAGAATTTGAAGAAGCAAGAGGGATTAAAAGAAAGCGGGATTGGCTGAGCGGGAATTGGCTGGGCGGGAATTGCCTGAGCGGGAAGTCGGTTAAGTCGGTTAGAGGAGGAGGCGATGACAAAACCACCACTACGCTGACCACGGACCACGATCTGACATGATTTGTTTTATATATATATATATATTTTTATTTATGTATTGTTGTGTAGTTTTGTGTTTTGTTTTATCTATCTTTTGGTTTATCTATATATACTATATCTATAGATATATATATATATATCTATATATATAATATCTATACTCTCTCTATCTATATATATATATATATTATATCTATATATATATCTATATATATATATATATATCACTAGTTACGGTAGCGCCCCCCGTTGTGGCGGGTTGGCCCCACAGACACAACCCATCACACCCTCATCACCCCACCCACCCCAATCCCAACAACCCCCCCCCCCCCCCCCCATCATAATAGGTGGCCTGTGGGGGGCTGGGTTACAGAATGGGCTACACACTATTCCCGCACGCCTCCACCCCTCTTCATAAACACAGTCAATTCGTGTTTCTCCTCCCCCACGTCTTCACATAATCCTGACGTAAATCTGCCTATCTGTCTGTCTTCTGCCCCCCCCCCCCCCCCCCCCCCCCCCCCCCCTCCATCACCAACAACTACCCCACACCTAATCCTCCCAAGATATCCCTCCCCATGCCCCCCCCCCCCCCCCCCCCCCCCCCCGCACCACCCCCCCCGCCACACACAGCACACCACCCCCATCCAGTCCCCACCTCTGTGCTGCCCCAAAACCTCGACCCAGGCCCAATCTCAAATTTGCCTTCACCCCTTTTACCACTACCCTATTACCCGCAAGACACAACGTACTTTTCCCTTCTTCTTCTTCGTTTCCATTTAAATCTATCTTCTCTGGCCACTTAAGCAGAGGGTTTAACAGAAGCCGATTATGAGTTCCTTCCAGCTGAGTTCGAAAAAATCGCGCAGACGTTTGGACGTTTTCATCAGACGAAACGCGGGAAATGCGAATAACTTTTGGTTTTTGACATTGCAAACGAACGTCTGCCTGCCCAGTTTCAGACTCAGCTTGAAACAATCGAATTGCGCGATATCAAAAAAACCCTGCTTACCTGTAGCTCCTCTTCTTCCCGCATACCTGGTCGGCTGGTCGGGCGTGCAAGCTGTTTCCCGAAAGGGCTTCGTTCAGTAAAACTCTGTCACGCACCAATCGCTACAAGCTCAGCGGAAAATAACCATATCATTGCAAGGGTTGCAGGGACGGTGTGTGGTGGGGGGAAGATCTGAAGAGGTATTTTTTTTTGCAAAAACCGCGGTGCAAGGAGCCACGCAGCAAGAAGGAAGTCGGAGTCGGAAGAACGCCACAGGTTGCAAGGGGACTTAGAATCGTGGCAGAGATACCATGATCCGTGGCGAGTGTCTTAGCTCGCAGCAGTTGAAATGTATCAATATAGCCTGCAGAAAGGCCTGGAGAATGCTAGTTAGGCATGGCAGCTCGTTCCATCTCCTTGTTTCTCTTCTCCTTGCGAGATTATGAGCATACGTAGCTCCTTCTGGCTCGGCAGTTCGTTTCCCTACTCCTTGCGAGATAATGAGCCATGACGTAGGAAGACCTTAGCTGGGCAGCTAGTCTTCATTCAACGCCTGGCTTGGTTGTAGCTCTTTCGAAGCTCTTCCTTCTTCGTTTCGCTCCTCATGCAAGGCAAGCACGTTCCTGACGACCTTGCGGAGATATCTCATCGCAAGACACGGGAACGAATGACGGTGTGTGTCGGGGTCGAGTGGCCTTTGAAGGGGGGGGGACCGGGCGTGATGAGAGGAGACCACCTGCGTCAGAGAAGCAGGTGCAGGCATCAACGTCGACGCTTTTGGCTAGTTTTTCACCCTGTCTTTCCCTTGCTCTGGCCAAGCTCCGCTTTGAGGCCTGGGTGGCGGTGTTGCGGGCCCTCCTGCCATTAGGAAAGACCGTGCCATGCTCATGGTCGCATTAATCCGGAAGAACTGAAAGCTAGTATTCCGAGCCGCGCCATGCCAAGCCATAGTGGGACCGTATGGTCGACGAACCCTGGTCAGACCTCCGATAAACAGCCTGAGAGTTATTGTCAGATCATAAATCAAAGCCAAACTTCATATCGGTATGCTATTTAAATTTCACTCCGTTTGCGAGCGTTTGCCAACCCATTCATCCACGCATTAGCG
>JACBWV010000610.1:150148929-150231937 GCA_013435795.1 Chlamydomonas sp. ICE-L | reverse complement strand
GACTGTCATCACATCGGCCTCCTCGTCGTCTATTATTGATTCGTGCGGTACTGATGAGGGGCCCTCAGCCTCGGTGGCCCTCTTGTTGAATCCTTCAGTTTCCTGGTCTCCTTTGTTCTCTTGCCGTTTCTTCTCATTTGCTCAGCATACAGGTGGAGCACTGATCTGCACCCCCCTTTGGATTGGCCGGACAGGGGAAAAAGGTAGCCGTTGTTGAGAGCCAAATCGAGGGCATTGGAAGGGTCTGGGACCTTTGTTACTGGCTCCAATAGCAAAGGGGGAGTCGCCTTGGGAGCCATGATAGCGGTAAAGCGGCTTGGAAAAAGCTAACATGTTGACGCCGAACTAATTTTCCAAACAAGGACGTACAGAAAGGAACAGTTTTATTGGGATGGCAGGATTTTCACCTCGAAAGTCCAAGGAGAGTTGCACAGTTATGTAGGAAGGTGGATAGCGGGGAGGATGGAGCCGTCCAAGGTTTTGAGTAGTCGGAGATAGGTCGTCCAAGATTTGCAGCGTAAAAAAGGTGAGGGCTAGGTCGGGGGAGGGTAAGCTAGGGCCAGATCTGATAATTATATTATTCATGTGTCGACACATATCAATATTGTATGGTATAGATTCGAGATTTAGTAACTTACACACGTTTTGGCATGTCTCTAGCTCAGTGCTGGTTCAACAGGCACACGATTGTTTTTTTTTACCTTTATTCGACAGCTTCGTGGTGAAGTACCGCAAAATTGTTGGTGTGCCTGTCGAACCAGCACCGCCAAATCGTGGCCTCAGCATGCCCCAAATAGACGAAAATCGGGCAAAACAGTCACTATGTTTTCGATTGTTTCGAGCATTTTTTAGCTCGGCTTCTAAACACCCTTAGCCAAGATGCAAAACATTTTTGAAAAAGATAAACCTTTCCGTTCTGGGTTTCAGATAGGATATGGCACGGATCGTTCAATTTGACCTAAAATGTGCCCCAAATGGCACATCTCTTAAGTTTTATGAGTCTCATACGAGTTGGAAACTCTACCCAAGTTGCAGAGCACAAGTTTGCACCCTCCCAGCAGATTCAGTTGATAAGGTCGCCCATTTGACCTACACAAGCACCATGCCATGCCATTCCCAGCCCTCACAGGCTGGCAAACCGACCCGCAGCAGTCGGAACGAGAGCCAGAATCACGCAGTTTCTAACAATTCAACTTCAGGCAATATGATGGATGGCACAATTTGATGGCGATTGATCTATTCCCTGGCTCGATCTGTGCTCTGTTGAGCTCGCGGCAGTTACTTAGGTACCCTAGGAACTTTCGTGCAGCTTTCGCCACAGACCACGGCAGGATGCGAAAATACGATGCGAACTCAGGAAATTGCTTTGCGTTTGCTTTTGGCTTTCACGGAGACATCGGAATAGAAAGAACCAGTTCTTGGCCTGGGCTTTAACTAACAACGAGCATACGGCGTTCTGCCCCCCGGCCCTGCCCAAGACTGCCCACGACCCGCTGCCGACGACTGCCCATGTAATGCAACTAAAACCTCAGCCCACCTTCGCCTGAACTACGTTGGCATATCCTATCCCCCATCCTATCCCCCCCTGGTGCACAAATAAACCCTCTTCGCGCCCTATTGTGCTCTTACTATAACTTGAACTTGAGCTTGGTGCTGCTGCCAACCCTTTATTCCCTTCGCCCTTCTCAAGCACCGAGGCACCCGAAGCTGTAAACATCCACACGAGTGAATTGCGAGCGGTGCCAGCGTAGTCAACGCCTCAGAACCCAAACGCCCCAGAACTCCCCGGATTTCATCACAGCGAATCACCATGGCACCCAAGTCGCTGCTCATTGTTGGTGGTGGAACGGCAGGAGCCTTCTGCGCCAAGGAGGCCAAGGCCTCTGGACTCGACTTGGGTGTCACCATAGTTGATCGGTGAGCGGGCCCCATGCGCGACACTCTCGGGGGTTGCTGGCTATAGTATGCTGTGTGCATATGGTTCTCAGGTTGTTTACATTCATTCGCGTCCTCGATCTCCAGTCAAGCGAGCGGTTGTGCTGGCTTAGCTGGGTGGGTTTGCGATCAGCGGCGGTGGATGGCTGCAGCCAGCAGGGTACTACAAGGCGCGCATAATATTGCGCGTGCTAGCGTGCTAGCACGTTAGCTCTTGAAGCCCATCTACGTGCGTCACATAACGAAAAAAGAAACCCGATAAGCCTGGAGACCCTAAGTTACGCGGACGCACGACCCCATTGAACGTTTTTCACGTAACGGCAAATAGCTACATGTAGTAGGGTACTATCAGAGTCTGGCAGCCAGTGTACTTTTAAGTTGTTTGGCATTTCTCACAAGATATTTGGATTGCCCACCTGCCCACTCTCTAATTCACTAAGCTGCTGAGGTAGGAGGGGCAACACCACCTGCCCACTCTCTAACTCATCAAGCTGCTGAGGTAGGAGAGGCAACAGCTGACCCCAAACAGAGCACTACAACTTTTATTACAATGTCAGTTTCTTTGCAAGGAAAGAAACCAGTGTCTTAAGATAGCTCAATGGTGCATACAATTGCTTCCCTCATTGCATGCATGCAACATTGCCCCATTGCATGCATGCAATATGGTTTCCCTGTACAACAATATGCTTGGCTTCCCCCCTAGAGCAAGCAGTCCTTCGACGTCCAGTTTACTTCCCCCCCTACTCCCCCCCCCCCCCACGCCCCCCCACCCCCAATATCCCAACACCCCAACACCGCACCTCCACCCCACCTTCACCCCTTGGCTACCCCCCTACAGCAAGGAGTCCTTCGGCGTCCATTTTACTCCCCCCTCCCCCCCTACTCCCCCCTCCCCCCCCACCCCCAACACCCAACACCCCCCTCCCCCCCCTACACCAAGGAGGTCCTTCAGCGTCCAGTTTACTCCCCCCTCCCCACACTACTGCCCCCTCCCCTCCCCCCACCCAACCCCCAACAACCAAACAACCCACAACCCAACAACCCCCCCCCCCCCCCCCCCCCCCCCCCAACGCAAGGAGTCCTTCGACGTCCAGTTTACATCCCCCCTCCCCCCTACCTCCCCCGCCCCCCCCACCCCAACAACCCAACAACCCCCCTCCCACCCATACATCAAGGAGTCCTTCGACGTCCAGTTTACTCCCCCCTTCCCCCTTCTTCCCCTCCCCCCTCCCCCCCCCCCCCTCCCCCCCCCCCTCCCAACCCCCCCCCCCAACAACACACACACACCTCCCAACACACACACACACTTCTCCCCCCCCCCCCCCCCCCCCCCTCTCCCCCCCCCCCCCCCCCCTCCCCTCCCCCTCCCCCCCCCCTCCAACACCTCCCCCCCTCCCAACACCCCCCCCCACTCTCCAACACACCACACACCCTCCCAACACACACACACACACCCCTCCCAACAACCCCACCCCCCCCCCCCTACATCAAGGAGTCCTTTGACCGTCCAATTTACTCCCCCCTACTTCCCCCCCCTTCCTCCCCCCCCCCCCCCCCCCCCCCCCCCCCCCCCCCCCCCCCCCCCCTACATCAAGGAGTCCTTTGACGTCAATTTACTCCCCCCATCCCCCCTACTTCCATCCCCCCCCCCCCTTCCATCCCCCCCCCCCCCCTCCCCCCCCCCCCCCCCCACCCCCCCCTACTTCCCCCCCCCCCTTCCATCCCCCCCCCCCCCCCCCCTACGTCCCCCCCCCCCCTACTTCCCCCCCCCCCTACTTCCCACCCCCCCCCCCCTTCCATCCCCCCCCCACCCCCCCCCCACCCCTACTTCACCCCCCCCCTTCCATCCCCCCCCCTCCCCCTACTTCCCTTCCCCCCCCCCCCCCCTTCCATCCCCCCCCCCCCTCCCCCTTCCCCCCTCCCCCTCCCTCCCTTCCCCCCCCCCCCCCCCACGTCCATCCCCCCCCCCCCCCCACCACCCCCTCCCAAACACCTCCCCCCTCCCAACACCCCCCAACCCCCTCCCACACACATACATCCCCTCCCAACACCCCCCCCTCCCCTACCAACACACAGACACACCCTCCCCACCCCCCCCCCTTCACCCCCCCCGCCCCCCCCCCTTTCCATATCCTCCCCTCCTCCCCCCCCCCCCCCCCCCCCCCCCCCCCCCTACATCAAGGAGTCCTTTGACGTCCAATTTACTCACTCCCCCATCCCCCCTACTTCCCCCCCCCCCCCCTCCCCCCCCCCCCCCCCCCCCCCTACATCAAGAGTCCTTTGACGTCCAATTTACTCCCGCCCATTCCCCCCTAATCTCCCCCCCCCCCCCCCCCCCCCCCTCCATACACAGACAACGCACACACACCCCACACACACCCCTCCCCCCCTACAGCAAGGATTTCTTCGACATCCAGTTCGCCAATGTGCGCTACGCTGTCAAGCCCGACCTTGTACCCAGCATTCACGTCCCCTTCACCAATATCCCTGGCATCGGCACATTCAAGAAGGGCATGCTATCATCTTTAGCACCACCACCACCATCCTCCTCATCCTCATCCTCATCCTCCTCAGCCCACCACCATTATCCTCCTTCAGCACCACCACTACCACCACCATCCTCCTCATCCTTATCCTCATCCCCATTCCTCCTCCTCCTCCTCATCATCATCATCAACATCATCAACATCAGCAGGCTTACAACATACCCCCTTTCTCCCCCCCCTCCCCCCCCACCCCACCCCCTACAGCAAGGATTTTTTCGACATCCAATTTGCCAATGTGCGCTACGCTGTCAAGCCCGACCTTGTACCCGGCATTCACGTCCCCTTCACCGACATCCCTGGCATCGGCACCTTCAAGAAGGGCACGGTGACCGCAATGACTAAGAGCACTGCCACGCTGGACAGCGGAGAGGAGCTCAAGTTCGATTACCTTGTCATCTGCACTGGCAGCACTAACGGCAGCGGGGCATGGGCACAAGCTCAGGGAACCACAATTGCTGAGCGTGAGGCCGAGGTCAAGGTAAAGCAGTACACACTACTTCCCCCCCCCCCCCCCCCCACCACCACACACACACACTGTGGGCGAAGTCATCTGCACTGGCAGCACAAACGGCAAGCGGCTCATGGCTCAAGCTCAGGGAACTATAATTGCTGAGCGTGAGGCTGAGGTCAAGGTAAGCATAAACACCACTTCCCCCCCCCCCCCCCCCCCCCACCACCACACACACACACACCCACGTACCCACACAACACACACGCACACACACATTGTGGGCAGATTAAACATGCACTGGCAGCACCAACGGCAGCGGTGCATGGGCTCAAGCTCAGGGCACCACACTAGCTGAGCGTGAGGCTGAGGTCAAGGTAAGCATACACACTACTCCCCCCCCCCACACCACCACCACCACCACACACACACACACGCTGCGGGCGAAGTCATCTGTGCTGGCAGCACAAACGGTAGCGGCTCATGGGCTCAAGCTCAAGGAACTAAAATTGCTGAGCGTGAGGCTGAGGTCAAGGTAAATACACACTACTATCCCCCCCCCCCCCCCCCCCCCCCCCCCCCCCCCCACACACACACACACTGCAAGCGGTGTGAACATGCACTGGTAGCTCAAACGGCAACGGTGCATGGGCTAGCACAAGGAACCACAATCGCTGAGCGTGAGGCCGAGGTCAAGGTAAGCATTAACACTACTTCACACACACACACACTAGCCCCCCCTCCCCCACCCACACACCAGCACCCCCACACCCACTCCCACAAACATGCCCCCCACCCCTACACACACCCACCCACACACTGTGGGCGGAGTTAACATGCCCCCCTCCCACATATCCACCCAACCACCCTCCCTTATCATCATCACCTGGCGTAGCATCTGCTGCACTCCTTGCTCTGCCCTCCCTCCCACCTATCCACCCTCCCACCAATCAACCTACCTCCCCCCCTCCCACCAACCAACCACCCTCCCCACCCAACCACCCTCCCACCGACCACAGGCCACTTCAGCCCAGATCGCCAGCGCCAAGAATATTGTGGTGGTGGGTGGCGGCCCCGTGGGTGTGGAGATTGCTCCTGAGATCATTGCATAACCACCATCATCACCATCATTATCAGCATCACCACTGACGTAGCATCTGCTGCACTTCACTGCCCTCCCTCCCACCTTCCCACCCTCCCACCAACCAACCGACCTCCCACCCAACCACCCTCCCACCACCTATCCACCCTCCTACCACTCAACAACCCTCCCACCGACCGCAGGCCACTTCAGCCCAGATCGCCAGCGCCAAGAATATCGTGGTGGTGGGTGGCGGCCCCCCGGGTGTGGAGATTGCTGACGAGATTGCTGAGTAGCCACCATCATCACCATCATTGTCACCACCACCACTGACGTAGCATCTGCTTCACTGCACTGCACTGCCCTCCCTCCCACCAACCAACCAACCTCCCACCCAACCAACCTCCCACCTATCCACCCTCCCAACAACTAACCACCCTCCCACCGACCGCAGGCCACTTGCTTCAGCCCAGATCGCCAGCGCCAAAAATATCGTGGTGGTGGGTGGCGGCCCCGTGGGTGTGGAGATTGCTGCCGAGATTGTTGAGCTACCACCATCATCACCATCATTATCATCACCACCACTGACGCAGCATCTGCTGCACTGCCCTCCCTCCCACCAACCAACCAACCTCGCACTCAACCACCTTCCCACCTATCCCCCCTCCCACCAACCAACCACCCTCCACCCAACCACCCAACCACCCTCCCACCAACCGCAGGCCACATCAGCCCAGGTCTCCAGCGCCAAAAATATCGTGGTGGTGGGTGGAGGCCCCGTGGGTGTGGAGATTGCTGCTGAGATCGTTGAGTCCTACGCTGGAAAGTCAGTAACTCTGGTCTGCTCTGGAGAAAAGCTTTTGGATGCTGCTAAGCCTGGGGTAAGGCAGTATGTTTGTTTGGTGCTACAGTCCAGGGGTAGCCTACTAAGCTTAGGGGACTGGAGACAGATGACTGAGGCTTACGCTTGAGAGTCAGTCACTCTTGTCTGCTCTGGAGAGAAGCTCCTAGATGCTGCTAAGCCGGGGGTAAGACAGTATGTACGTATTCATGTTACAGTCTTACGAGGCTAAAGGGCTCGGGGCTGAGGTTGTCGAGTGGTACGCTGGACAAGTCCTATGCAGCCTCGCTAGCGACGTGGAAAATTGGTGGAGTTTGTTGGCAACGAAACGAAAGGTGGCAACGATGGAGCTGACCGAAGCGAGTTAGTTTTGCGACTGTTGGATGACGTGTTAGGCTTCAAGCAATTTTTTTTGTTGGACGGACAAATGGGTAAACATGGGGGCTCCCGCCCCCTTGAAGAGGGGGCTCCGCCAAAAATCAGTAACTCTAGTCTGTTCTGGAGAGAAGCTCCTAGATGCTGCTAAGCCCGGGATAAGACAGTATGCATGTATTGGTGCTACAGTCCAGGGGTAGCCTACTAGGCTTAGGGGACTGGGGACAGATGACTGAGGCTTACCCTTGAGAATCAGTCACTCTTGTCTGCTCTGGAGAGAAGCTCCTAGATGGTGCTAAGCCTGGGGTAAGACAGTATGTGTGTTTGTTTGGTATGAAGGCGGCGGCGGAGATTGACAAAGGTGGATTTTTTTCAATGTACATATTTTTATTTACTGGCTTTGGTGTTTAGCAAGAAGGCATTGGAGGGTGGCGACGGTGGATTTTTTTATTTTATTTTTTTATTTACTGGCTTTGGTGTTTAGCAAGAAGGCATTGGAGGGTGGCGATGGTGGATTTTTTCATGCACATTTTTCTATTTACTGGCTTTGGTGTTTAGCAAGAAGGCATTGGAGGGTGGCGACGATGGATTTTTTATATATTTTTTTATTTACTGGCTTTGGTGTTTAGCAAGAAGGCATTGGAGGGTGGCGACGGTGGATTGTTGGCCGAGCCCCCTCTTCAAGGGGGCGGGAGCCCCCATGTTTACCCATTTGTCCGTTTGACCGGAAAAAAACTTGAAGCCTGACACGTCAGCCAATGGTCGCGTAACTAACTCGGTTTGATCAGCTCCATCGCTGCCACCTTTCGTTCCGTTGCCAACACACTCCGCGAATTTCTCGCGTCGCTTGCGACGCTGCATAGGACTTGTTTCATATAGATTATTTATTTATTGGCTTTGGTATTTAGCAAGAAGGCATCAAAGGGTGGCGACGGTGGTTTTTCTCATATAGATTATATATTTATTGGCTTTGGTGTCTGGCAAGAAGGCAGCAGAGGGTGACGGCGGTAGGATTTTATTGATTGATTGGCTTTTGATTTTGTCATGAAGGCGGGGGTAGGTAAAGGAAGTTGTGTCATCACCACACCCAAGAAGGTCAATGTCACCAAGACCCTGGAAGCCAACCTCATCATCCGTGTAACATTAAAAAACATGTAACAATCCAATATAATACAATTCCCATCCAATCCCAATCCAATAAGGTGGGCGACGGCGCTGCAAAGTGACTCAAGTCCCACGGAGTGGTTGTGGAGTTTGGCATGAGGGCAGCGGCGGAAGGTGACAGCAGCATCGTCCTCACACCCAAGACAGGCGGTGACACCAAGACCCTAGAATCAAACCTTGTCATCCATGTAACAATACAATAAATATGTAACAATACAAAAAACATGAAACAATACAATCTTATCCAATCCGATCTCCATTCAATCCAGGCCCAATCTAAACCTATCCAATCCCAATCCAATCAGGTGGGTGACGGCGCCACAAAGTGGCTCAAGTCCCATGGAGTGGTTGTGGAGTTTGGGATGAGGGCAGCGGCGGAAGGTGACAGCAGCATCGTCCTCACACCCAAGAAAGGCGGTGACACCAAGACCTTGGAAGCGGACCTCATCATCTGGGCCACTGGTGCAAAGCCCAACACCGCTTGGCTCAAGAACACAGAGTTTGCGGCTGTCATAGACAGTAGTGGCCATATCGCGGTGCGTGGGCTGGGCAGGGTTGTGTTATATTAATATATAGCACGCGTGATACATTATGTACCTTGGTGTTTGGGGAGTGCTACGTTTGAGTTTCGGGGGGCGGGGTGCCCCTAGAGCCCCCAAAGCTGCTAGGAGCACCATGGTTTCGGGGGGCGGGGTTCCCCTAGAGCCCCAAAGCTGCTAGGAGCACCATGGTTTTGGGGGGCGGGGTGCCCCTAGAGCCCCCAAAGCTGCTAGGAGCACCATGGTTTCGGGGGGCGGGGTGCCCCTAGAGCCCCCAAAGCTGCTAGGAGCACCATGGTGATTCACACAGATTTTTGGCGGAGCCCCCCCTTCTGGGGGGCGGGAGCCCCCATGTTTACCCATTTGTCCGTCCATCCATCCATACGTCTGACCGTGATGAAGCCCGACACGTCAGCCAACGGTCTCGTACTACCTCACTTCTGTTGCGACCTGTCGCTTCCTCGCGATCACTCTCAGCCATTTTTAGCGTCGCAGGCGACGCTGCATAGAACTTGTTGTAACAGACCTCGTCATCTGGGCCACCCATGCAAAGCCCAACACCACATAGCCAAAGGATACAGATTTTGTGGCTGTCGTCAACGACAGCGGCCACATCGCGGTGCGGATGGAGGGATTATTTCTGAAAGAAAATGAACTAGTACCTTTGTGGGCAGCTCGCTGCTGCAGGGGGAGTACACATGGGCTGTATAAAAGTTACAACAACACAATCCTGAAATCGGGAACCTTATCATCTGGGCCACCGGTGCTAAGCCCAACATCACATGGCTCAAGGTCACAAAGTTTGCGGCTGTCATTGCTGAGAGCAGTCACATCGCGGTGCGTGGGGAGGGGTTACTTATAGGTGCTATAGTGTTAGGTGCTTATTATTAGGGTTGAGGGGCTCAAGAGCACAGAGTTTGCGGCTGTCATTGACGAGAGCGGCCACATCATGGTGTGTATGCATTAAACATAAAATCTCTACACCAACACACTTTTTAATAGGGGGGCTCAAGGACACAGGGTTTGCCGCTGTCATCAACGAGAGCGGCCACATCGCGGTGCATGGACAGGGTTTTCTTGGAGGTGCTATTCCATTAGGTGCTTTAATTAATACCTACTTCCCCAACAAGGCCCACCAGACCAGCTTTGCACTGGGCCACATGACCGACATCAAGGAAACCAAGCTTGCCTACCTGGCACAGATTCAGACTTTGTCCTGACACCATCCACACGCACACATGCCCATGGCACACTCGCTGGCGTGCGGACCCACATGAAGAAGACCCAGTCAAGGAGGACTTTGCAATCTTTACAAACATCAAATCTCACCCCCCTTGACTGCCTGGTGTGTGTGTAGGTGGGCCCTGAACAGCTGTTCTCAAAATCTACGCTAGCGTCCTAAAGTTCCCCCCAAAATCTGTGTGTTTGAGAAGTGAAACGTAACATTGTCAACAAGCCTGGTGTGTGTGTAGGTTGGCCCTGACTCCAGCATCAAGGGTTACCAGCAGACCTGCTTTGCCCTGGGCGACTTGACCGACATCAAGGAAACAAAGCTCGCCTACCTGGCACTGATTTGGAGTTAGACCGGACACACACATGCACCATAGTCACCGGCAAACGTGCGGACCGACATCAAGAAGACCCAGTCAAGGAGGACTTGACATTTTTCAGAAACATCAAATCTTTCAATTCAAATCAAATCTTTCGCTTTGAATCTTCACAAACATCAAATCTCACCTCTTCTTGACTGCCTGGTGTGTGTGTAGGTGGGCCCTGACTTTCACATCAAGGCTAACAGACCCTCCACAATCTGTTTGTTTGAGACGTGAAACGTAATGTTAACACCCCTGGTGTGTGTGTAGGTGGGCCCTGACTTCCGCATCAAGGGCTACCAGACCTGCTTTGATCTGGGCGATGTGTCCGACATAAAGTACACACAGTCGAGGGAGACTTTCAAATCTTCAAAAACATCATATCTTCCAATTCAAATCAAATATTTTCCTTTGAATCTTCACAAACATCAAATCTCCCCCCCCCCCCCCCCCCCCCCCCCCCTGTGACTGCCTGGTGTGTGTGTAGGTGGGCCCTGACTTCCGCATCAAGGGTTACCAGACCTGCTTTGCACTGAGCGATGTGACCAACATGAAGTAGACCCAGTCAAGGAGGACTTTCAAAACCTTCACAAACATCAAGTTTCACCCCCTTGACTGCCTGGTGTGTGTGTAGGTGGGCCCTGACTTCCGCATCAAGGGGTACCAGACCTGCTTTGCACTGAGCAATGTGACCAACATCAAGTAGACCCAGTCAAGGAGGACTTTCAAAACCTTCACAAACATCAAGTTTCACCCCCTTGACTACCTGGTGTGTGTGTAGGTGGGCCCTGACTTCCGCATCAAGGGGTACCAGGCGTGCTTTGCACTGGGCGACGTAACCGACATCAAGGAAACCAAGCTAGCCTACCTGGCCCAGATTCACGGCAAAATGGCAGGCAAGAACATTTGCCAGATGGCAAAAACTGGAAAAGATGACATGAAGCTCACCAACTGGAAACCTGGAGGACCAATGTCGGTGAGTCACTCAGTTCAGTTTGGATCAATCAAAGCATCGTTTCTGCCATGATATTTAGGCTGAAAGCAGTACAGCAAACATTCAATATAGCTATAATGTGTTTGCAATAAATGAGGCGTAAGCACGGGGAAAGATGACATGAAGCTCACCAACTGGAAACCCGGAGGACCAATGGCGGTGAGTCATTTGTTTCAGTTTGGTTCAGTTAAGTCTGCTGATATGTTAAGGAAGCAAAACCTATATGGTAAGCATGGAAAAACATTTGCCAGATGGCAAAACCCGGAAAAGATGACATGAAGCTCACCAACTGGGATTCCGGAGGACCAATGTCGGTGAGTCACTGAAGTACTTGAACATTGTCACAGAGCTCCAGCCAGCAATTTGGCTGCTCGCTGCACTCAGTTCGGTTTGGTTCAGTTAAGGCTGCCGATATGTTGCGGAGGTAACCCTATTTGACAAAAAACGGGAAAGATGACATGAAGCTCACTAACTGGAAACCCGGAAGACCAAAGGCAGTGGGTCATTTGTTTCAATTTGGTTCAGTTAAGTCTGCTGATATGTTGAGGAAGCAAAACCTATATGGTAAGCATGGTAAAACAGTTGCCAGATGGCAAATGTGGAAAGATGACATGAAGCTCAACAACTGGAAGCCTGGAGGACCAATGTCGGCGAGTCATTCGGGTCAGTTAGGGTTTAGGGAGTATCACGGCTGCGGCTGCTTTGATCTCAGATGCCACTCTAAGTCACTCGGTTTACTTTGGTTCAGTTTCAGTTCAGCCCAAGCATCTGTCAAGCATCGGTCCTGCTGTGATGCAGTGCAAACATTCAATATAGGTAAGATAACAATCTTGTGTTGGCAATAAATGAGTGTTTGCAATGAATTGGCGCAAGCACGGGAGAAGATGACATGAAGCTCACCAACTGGAAACCTGGTGGACCAATGTTGGTGAGTCACTCAGTTCAGTTTGGGTCAGTTTCAGTTCAGTGTGGTTCAGTTTGGTTTCGGTTTGGTTCAGTTTAAAATCAGTCAAAGCGTCAGTCCTGCCGTGATGCAGTGCAAACATTCAATATAGCTAAGATAAATATCATGTGTTCACAATAAACAAGTGTTCGCAATCAATTGGCGCAAGCACGGGGAAAGATGACGTGCAGCTCACCAGCAGGAAGCCCGGAGGACCAATGTCAGCGAGTCACTCAGTTCAGGTTGATTCAGTCAAAGCTACGGTCCTGCTATAATATATAGGCTGAAAGCAGGACAGACATTTAATGTAGGTTAGGTGTGAGGCGGATGCTCATCATCAACACCATCATCACCACCAACAGCATCATCATCACCATCATCACCCATACAGGGCATGTTTGTGTCGCTTGGCAAAAAGGAGGGTGCTCATCATCAACACCATCATCACCACCAACAGCATCATCATCACCATCATCACCCATACAGGGCATGTTTGTGTCGCTTGGCAAGGAGGAGGGTGCTCATCATCAACACCATCATCACCACCAACAGCATCATCGTCACCATCATCACCCATACAGGGCATGTTTGTGTCGCTTGGCAAGGAGGAGGGTGCTCATCATCAACACCATCGTCACCACCAACAGCATCATCATCACCATCATCACCATCATCACCCATACAGGGCATGTTTGTGTCGCTTGGCAAGGAGGAGGGTGCTCATCATCAACACCATCATCAACACCAACAACATCATCGCCATCATCTCCCATGAAGGGCATGTTTGTGTCGCTTGGCAAGAAGAGGGGTGCTCATCATCAACACCATCATCAACACTAACATCATCACCATGAACCTCATCACCACCAACATCATCCTCTCCCGCACAGGGCATGTTTGTGTCGCTTGGCAAGGAGGAGGGTGCTCATCATCAACACCATCATCAACACCAACAACATCATCGCCATCATCTCCCATGAAGTGCATGTTTGTGTCGCTTGGCAAGAAGAGGGGTGCTCATCATCAACACCATCATCAACACTAACATCATCACCATGAACCTCATCACCATGAACCTCATCACCACCAACATCATCCTCTCCCGCACAGGGCATGTTTGTGTCGCTTGGCAAGGAGGAGGGTGCTCATCATCAACACCATCATCAACACCAACACCATCATCTCCCATGAAGGGCATGTTTGTGTCGCTCGGCAAGAAGGCGGGTGCTCATCATCAACACCATCATCACCACCAACATCACCACCACCATTATCACCACCAACCTCGTCAACACCGACAACACCATCATCACCATCATCCCCCACACAGGGCATGTTTGTGTCGCTTGGCCAGAAGGCGGGTGCTGGCTTCCTTGGCTGCTGCACCTTCCCTAGTGCATGCGTTGCTAGCATAAAGAGCAAGAGCCTCTTTGTTCCCGAGTACCGCCAACAGCTAGGCGTCAAGGAGGTGAAAAAGGTGTCAGCGAAAAGCCCTAGTGCATGCGTTGCTGGCATGGAGGTTGGCTTGGCTTGGCCAGAAGGCAGATGCTTGGCTGCTGCATCTGCCCCAGTTCATGCGTTGCTGGCATGAAGAGCAAGGACCACTTAGTACCGCCGTTAAGGAGGTGAAACAGGCGTAATGGATTTAATTGCAAACATAGTTAAACTCCGAAGTATCTGCACTCAAGCTCTTCACCAAACTTCACAACCATGCCTCCAACTCCTTCCGGTCCATTGTCGCGTGCAGACGAAATGTGAACCAGGCCCAGAACCCTCCTCCTGGAGGCTGCCTCGATGCTTCAACCAATGTTTCATATTTCGAAAACATTAACCAAACCTGAGAAAACGATGACCCAACACTCAAAGAACATTAAAATCCACATCGCACAAGACGATTAATCGTAGGGGTCGGCTATGTTAAATAATATGAGTGATTAAATAATATTATATAATATTAGTCGGACGAGCAGTCTCACCAGAAATTTGACTTTATTTGAAAAACTAATATTATTGTGTCATATTAGTTAATATTAGATTTCCAAACACTAATATTAGTTGCCGTTCCCTAATTAATCGTGCCTAAAAAAGCACTGCCCCTTGCTTTGACTTACCTTACTCTGGCTTACCTTTGTGGTTGGCCCCAGCGCGAGCGAAGGGGCTGGTCCCTTAACCTCACGCCTCATTATAAGGCGTACCATTTATTGATGTATTTGTAGCGAAAGAGGCGGATGTGTGTAGGATTGTATTGGATTGTGAACTAGGTGGATCACTCCCCCCCCCCCCCCCCCCCCCCACCCACACACACACACACACACAAGTGTATTGGATTGTGAACTAGGCAGACTGGATTGTTGCATGGTTTTCAGCCGACTCTGGGCTGCTTACCGTCTTACAATGCCAAGCCCCCCTGTGCGATACCCACGGAGACCAGGGAGCAGACTCAGCGGATTTTGCAGACTTGTACTGGTCAAGAACAAGGCGTAACTGTGCGCTCGCTTCTTGTTGTTTCTTAGCTTATCTTTGCATGCTAACTTTAACTTGAACTTGGTTGCATAGCTTCAGCCAGCAATTTGGCTGCTCGCCGCCGTCTTTGGCAGTACAAAAAATATTATTACCTATGAATTTCCGGAGTTCTGTGCAGTGATGAAGCGCACAGTGACGAAGGGAAGTACTCAGAGAATCTGATCGAGTTGCAGTAGATAAAGCATTCAATCGATGCGCTAGGAGGAAGTACTGAGATGGCGCGGTACCTCATGGTACCGGCATCAGAGTCTGTGCCATAGCTGGCAGCGGCACAGCAGTACAGTGCTACAGGGCGGGAGACCTGCGCACTCTAAGTCACTCTAGGTGGACTGGGAAAACCCGGTGAATAACATTACCAGGGAAATGTCGAAATGTTGAACATCTTTGCGTGCTTAAGGAGCACCAGGGTTGTTCTAGTCGCTGCGTCTTGAACTTGGTTACGTGGCTTCAGCATCAGGGTACATCCATTGACCAACTGGCCAGCGCTTTAGAGCACTTGAAAAAATAGAAACTGCGCTTTGTAGTGCAAAAAACGCAAAAATTGCTTGCTGCGCTGGGGGGTTGCAAATAACTGCGCGAAACGCGCAGTGGGGCTCAAAAAGGCAGCACGCAAAAGCGCGCGCTTGGAAGTACCCTGTCCAGCATGTGAGGCAGCTCGCCGTCCCCGGCACTAACTTACACTTGAGTGCCCTTTTTATAATAATACTCGCCTCCGCTACACTTTATGTCTTATGTCTTATGTATCATCTCTTTCATCGCTTCCTTCTTTTCCAAAGTTTTAATTTCTTCTAATTCTAAAGTTAATTTAAAAAACGTTCCTAAAAAATCCTAAAAATAAGAGTTCTACATGCTATTATTTTTAGGAATAAATCCAGGGTAAGTCTTGACTCCGGGGAGTGCCCTTTTTATAATAATATTCGCCTCCGCTACCAGAAGCTGTTTACAGGTATTTATAGGCATGTCCATGAGGATGTGACTTAACCGTATGGAATGTGGAATTCTGCGACGCCACCTTCAGAACCTTTATGAATGGAAATGGCACTAAGACTTTTTGGAGCAACCTAGCCGAAAATGGCGGTAAATAGGGTTGGCGGATAATCCCCAAAACGACTGAAATACTTTTACGCCATTAAAGTTAGTGGATTTTTCAAAACTGGGGGGCTCCATAAATTGGCTCCAGTTACATATTGGCGGAATCTTGTTAAAAAAAAATCTTTCCATTCAAACCAGATTCATATGTGAGTCAAAAGGAAACACAGAGCAGACCAGTGTTGGATGGAAATCAATGTTACAAGCAAATTCAGAGTCTGGCGTGGCAGATTGTATACCACCTAGGTTTACTCTACTGACAAGCACTAAGCCTCAAGGCCGATGGACCGTACGATTCAAACCAGATTCAGGACAATTTCAGGTGTGATGAAAAAGGAAACACAGAGACGCCCAGAGTTGGATGAAAAGAAATGTAACAAGCGAATTGGGAGTCAGGTACGCAGGTGCGGTATATTTTTATACGGTACCCAGGTATATTATGCCAGCAAACACTAAGCCTCGAGGCCGATCGACCATGCGATTCAAACCAGATTCAGATGTAAGACCAGAGTTGGATGAAAACAAATGTAGCAAAGGTGTTCGATGATCTGATGTCCGTTTGACTATAATTTGAACCTTGAGGGTGTTACAGCAGTACACTGTATTGAAGTGAGCCCCGCCACAATGTTGACGGACGGCCCCAGTTCCAGGGGCTCCCTGTTTTGGCCCAGGCGCCAAGCCCCACCAGAATTGGCGGGACCCATCCGCCAAATCATACGCCATATTCTTAGGTGCATACGGTAAATCTATACAGGTAGTTCTATACATATTACGCACCACCTTGTCGGATAAGATAATTTGGTACACAGGTTTCCCACTCTCATCCCATGACGAGGAGGACATCCATGTCTGATACACAGCAGGGTACTACATTTTGTCAAATTGGCCAGCGCTTGAAGCGCACAAACGTCAAATTGGTCAGCGCTTTGTAGTGCAAAAAGCGCAAAAACAGAGAACTTCGCGAAACGCGCAGTGGGGCTACAAAAAGTGTGCGCAGCAGTGCTCGCTCTGTGGTACTCTGATACACAGCATTCTTCATTAAGGGCGCCTGGAGGCGCGTCCCGAATGAAATGATTCGGATCCTTAATTCAATGTATTTTAATTAATTGAATTGAATTGTATTTAATGTTGTGTTATTTTAATTCGATTTATTCCTTTCCATTTTATTTAATTAACGTGATTTGAATGCATGTAATTGCTTTAAATTGTATCAATTCGAATTGGATTAAATTCGGAGGGCGCCTGGAGGCTTTAAATTAATTGAATTCCAATGAATCGATTGATGATTTAGCATTGTTAACTACTAGGTGACGAAAAAGAGACTTGTTGGAGGGTTGTTGATTTTTAAGCAGTATTGAACGTTTTTGTAATGTAATGAAATGCATGTATGTAGATTGGCTTTTTTTAAGAATTTGATGTAAGAAAAATGAGGCCAATCAGGTGTCTGGTTGATTTTACGGAATGTGTTCAAGGTATTGCATGTTTCGGCCCAGCCCAGACGTGAACGGTATGTCCCGTCCTGCTGAACGGGCTTTTGGCCAGCGGCAGGTGGCGTGGCTTGCCACTGCCCCCGCCCGGTGGCCCCCGCCCCCGTCCCCGTCCCAGCCCCTGCCCCCGGCCCCGCCCCTGCCCCCGGCCCCGGCCCCCGCCTGGTGGCCACCGCCCCTGCCCCACGCACGGCCCTGAGGTGGGGTCCGTGGGCTAATTATAGCACAAGTGCCCGAGGGGAATGTTTCGTCCATTGTGATGCTTACATGTTTCGCCTCCAATTTTTGACGACAATTCTGCTCCCAAACCTATGTCTACGCACATGTATAAGTGCTTCAATTTGAAATGTTAGCTCAAAACACCCTGAAATCAAATTGTTAACCGTTAATTGCAGCTTTTGGGCCCAACCTGAGCTCCTTTTCGTGAATTGCGATGCTCATATGTGCTCTGGTCAGAATTTATCCGGTATAAATAAGTCTTATAATTCATCAAAATATATAATGTTTAACTTTTTTGATGTTTTCATAAAACCTGAAAATGTGGTTGGTGACACACGGACGGACGAACGGACGAACGGACGGACATTTTAATGATACACAGCATTCTTGATTAAGGGCGCTTGGAGGCGCGTCCCGAATGAATGATTCGAATCCTAAATTCAATCTATTTTAAATAATTGAATTGAATTGTATTTAATGTTGTGATATTTTAATTCGATTTATTCCTTTCCATTTACGGTAATTAAATTAACGTGATTTGAATGCATGTAATAGCTTTAAATTGTATCAATTCTAATAGGATTAAATTTAAACGGTGCCTGGAGGCTTTAAATTAATTGAAGTCCAATGAATCGATTGATGATTTAGCATTGTTAACTATAAAGTGACGAAAATAGAGATTTTGAAGGGATGTTGATTTTTAAGCAGTATTGAACGTTTGTGTAATGTAAAGAAATGCATTTATGTAGATTGATTTTTTTTTTAAGAATTTGATGCAAGAAAAATGAGGCCAATCAGGTGTCTGGTTGATTTTACTTTAATTTGAACAAGGTATTGCATGTTTCGGCCCAGCCCAGACGTGAACGGTATGTCTCGTCTTCCTGAACGGTTTTTTGGCCAGCGGCAGGTGTATCAGCATGAATAGCGGTGCTCTCGCTTGTTTTATGTCTTGGTGACTCCTTATGTACTCCCTTAGAACTATCGGTCCTGACAGTACTATGTCAGCTTCCCGTAGACTGTGTCATTCTTCATGACACTGTGTACCCTGATCAGGTTCCAGGCTACCGCCCCTTTCCTCCGCTGGTGTCCCTTTATGGTTCCCCAGTCTTTTGTAATTTTATTCTCGTCTCCGCATTTATAGATTGGCGTGCTGCACACACAAAGTCCACTCTCCGGAGTGTTATCCAAGCTGATAAGGTGGCGTGGCTTGCCCCTGCCCCACGCACGGCCCTGAGGTGGGGTCCGAGGGCTAATTATAGCACAAGTGCCCTAGGGGATTGTTTCGTCCATTGTGATGCGTACATGTTTAGCCTTGGTTTTTTGACGACTATTCTGTTCCCAAACCTATGTATACGCACATGTTTAAGTGGTTCAAATTTGAAATGTTACCTCAATGCACCCTTAAATCAAATTGTTAACCGTTAATTATAGCTTTTTGGCCCAACCTGAGCTCCTTTTCGTGAATTGCGATGCTCATATGTGCTCTGCTGAGAATTTTCCCGGTATAAATAAATCTTACAATTCATCAAAAATATAGAATGTTCAACTTTTTTGATGTCTTTCATGAAACCTGAAAATTTGGTTTGTGACACACTAACGGACGGACATTTTAATGGGGCTAATCCCTCTTCAAAAAATCTGGAGATTTTTTTCATTCGGGTATTCCTTGTAATCTCGAGCTTTCATCTCTAGGGCGCGTATCTGATGACTTGGTGCTACAGTGAAAGAAACGATGACTGGAGAATAGGATCTTCTACACTTTGTTCTAGTTAACTAGTTGAAGTGTCAAAGGTCCCACACCTCCATGTAAATTGGTAGCCAGAGATTCATCCTGGAAATTTTCCAAGGAGTGCAACGTCGCTAGGGCATTAGACACATCCTTGCTCCAACAATCTTAGCGGTCTCTAGCCATATAGAGATCGGCAAGGGCAACGTCCCTCATCATACCAGAGTTACAATCACAGTATTTTACAAAGGAGTTCCAGAATTTAATCACTGATTTTAATCTAGTAATAGTGAATTGGGGATTGACATGTTTCTTTCAACGCAATGTGTTGGGGGACAGATCGCTTCACTCCTAGGCTAAATTTCATAAATCCAGCATGCCTCATGTGAATATCTGGAGATGCTACTTTGTCTCAGCTGTTAGCACCAAGAAGATGTTGAATAAGACCATTGCTCCAGATTTGAGAGCCATACATTCCAGCAGATAGGGCAAAGGATTGGAACAGCCAAAGCATGCATGGTGTGTGGTCTGAACTGCAGAATCTTCACCAATATCTGTAACACGCTTAATCCCGGCCAAAAGATAGAACCATAGAACAGCCAACGCTGACATCCTTAACTGAATAATCTTCACCAATATCTTTAACACGCTTGATCACGGCCAAAAGGTAGAACCATATGTCAGCATGAATTGCGGTGCTGTCACGCGTTTTATGCCTTGGTGACTACTTATGTACTTCCTTAGAACTATCGGCTCTGCCAGCTTCCCGTAGTGACAGCTTTCCGTTGACTGTGTCATCCTTTGAGTGACTCAGTGACAGCTTCCTGTTGGCTGCGTCACCGGTCTAGCCTGTACCCTGTTAGGTTCCTGGCTGCCGCCCCTTTCACCACTGGTGCCCCTTGATGGGTCTCCAGTGCTTGTAATGCTATTCTCGTCTCCGCATATATAGATTGGCGCGTCTGCTCACGCAAGCATCTTTGTCCACTCTCTGGAGTGTATCCAAGCTGATAGGTTATACGGTCCTTCATTTACTACCACTGCTTTTCGATGCAACTTCCTAGAGGGCCTCCCGCCGGCTTCGAGAAATTCCATGAGTCGAATGGTCTTTCTTGGATGCGCGGGATGCGCAGTATCAATATCAGCAATGGCTGCGACCGAGTCCTTCCAACGGAGGACCCGGCTCCTCTTACTGATTGGCTAGATGTTTGTGCGCCAGCGGCCTCTGCTAGCGGTCATGAGAGTCCTTCCGCCATCGTGGAAGTAACCCCCCCCAATCAATTCTCCAACTTTGCGGCTCCTTCTGCTACTGTCCGACGTCACTCCCCTGAGGTTGAGGACGTTCTGATGCGTCTCTGCTGTGTCTCTACTCAGATCATCCAGTATGCAAGGGCGCCTCCACCACCGTCAGCTCGATTCAGCGATGATAATGATGACTTTGGCGATGATGATGATGATGATGATGATGAGCTGCAGAGTGCTACGAGTGGTGACTTCGGTGGAGTTACTCCATCTACTGCTACTCGTGTGTTTCACACTGCCATCGTCTCGCCATTGTATGAACCTTCATCGGCACCTGCTCTTGCGCCTTCCCCGGTATATTAGCCTGAGCCCTCTTCTGCGCCTCTGCTTGCGCCCCTTCCACCGGTCCACCCGGAGGTGGCCAGGCCGTCTTTGATGAATAGGTCTGCGCCTTTTACCATGCCTATGGATCGAGGTCTCCCTGGCTACAATACTCCTGCTCGAGAAGCTGCTGCTACGGCTGTCCGCGCATCTTCTGCTGGCACTTCGCAGGAGCCCCCTCCGCCTCCGCCGGTGGAGCTGCCACCTGCTCCTGGCCCTCCGCCTCCTGTGCGTCCTTCGCTGTCATGCGAGTCTTGGGAGCATCTGCTTACTGGAGGACCTCCTCTGCTCCTGCGATTACAGGACTGTCGTCGTATCCGCCAGGAGCACTACTATGGGGACTCCTTGGACCGCACTCTGTACGGTAGGATGGATATGAAAGCCACTCAGGCTAATGTTGATAGCAAGGGTCGCACTAAGCGCGTGATGGCATACTCTGAGCTAGGTCTAGAGTGTCGGGCTTTTCTGGGACCGGTTATGCCAGGGATCAACTACCCTCCTGCTAATGGTGTGACCTTTGGTGGCATTGGGCGTAGGAATAATGACCTGCGGGGTTACCAGTATGTGAAGGTGCCCCTCCCTTTCTGACCTGTTCGTCCTGATTTCGAGCTCGTGGTGGGTGTTGCGCGGTCCCTGTCTCTCATCAGGAACTTAGATGACCAGCGCGCTTATGACGCTGGTCTTGCTGCTGAGTATCTTCTGGGGATTCGTGAGTCTTTAGCTCCTAGGACTGCTACTCCAGCTGCTGGAACTTCGGCCTCTCATAGTGAGTCTAGTGTCGATCCTGCACTGTTGGGTTTCAGTGCGCTGCCCCTGCCCCGTCAACAGTTCATGATCTTAACCATGATGCTTGCCAACATGACGGATGCGTTAGTCAAGGTATACCAAGACTTTGCTTCGCCTCGGGATATCTTTTTGCATATCCGGAGGCAGCAGTCTGATGCCCTTGCCTCTCGTGTCCCTCTCTTGCTGAAAGAGTATCTTGCTTCGGTCATGAGCACTCATGAGCAGGTTGACGTTTTCTTTCGTCGGGTTCGCGGTATGTGCACTGACCTCCGCAGTGCTGGGTCTCCGCAGACTCAGCGTCAAGCCATGGGCATCAGTTCAAGGTGCGAGTCTGCCCCGTTTCGAATCGCTGCGGATTAAGTATGGTATCATGCTGTACAACCAGCAACTTGTTGAGTAATGGTCCTGTCTAGAGGAATATAGGCAGCTAGACATTCTGAACATAGCACTCCCTCAGTCTGATGCCAGGCTCCCTGGTTGGTCCCGGAACACTCCCCAGTTTCCTGCCAATGCTGCACTTCCGCGGCGGCAGAAAACTGGTGGTGGTTCTGGGTCTACCAAGAGGCGCCTGGAATGCACTTGGGGACCATGCCCCCATAAGGATGGTCACTCGGAGGAACGCTACTGGACGAAGCACCCGCACCTGAAAAGGGACAGGGATGGTGCAACGCGTCCTAGACCGATGCCTGTTAACTAACCTGGCCCTTCCTGGTGCGCTTACTCCAAGGCAAATGTCCTCCTTGCAGGCTCAGATTGATGGGTTTGCTATGCAAAAGTAGGAGGTAAGCTCTGTCCTATTCTCCTGCACCTCGAAGTTCTCTAATGTGTGTAGCCCAAGCCTGTCTGAGGGTGTCTGGCATGTGGATTCTGGAGCTGGAATGTCTATCACAGGTGATAAGTCTTTGTTCACTGTGTATAATGTTTCTAAAAATCAGCCAGCAGTTCGATTTGGTGATGGAGTGGTTCAACGGTCAGAAGGTATGGGATCCATTGTGTTATGTAGTGATTGGTTACCAACATCAATCACTCTAACTGATGTTCTCTACATACCTCACTGTCCGGTGAACCTCCTGTCAGTAAATGCTGTGGCTCATTCTCACCACTGCAAGGTTTCTTTTGATAGTCTTAGTTGCACTGCCACTCAGGGCTCTTCTGTTCTCTGGTCTTTCCCTGCCTCCAGTGATGGTGTTTACAAGTTTGCATGTAGGCCTTGTTACACCACCGGTGGCCGTTTGTTTAGTGCTGACCATTACCCAGTTTTTGCACTTGATGTTGATGAGGACGGTGGAGTTGTTATCCCTACCACTCCTGAATGGCTGTGGCATAGGCTGCTGGGTCACCCCGGCTATGATGCCATGCGCAGACTTGTCAAGAAGGGTATGGTTAAGAACTTACCACTCTCACTCAAGCAGGTGCAGAAACTGGCTAAGATCCCTTGTGATGCTTGTCAGAAGGCTAAGGGCAAACGTCTCCCTTTTCCTAAAGAAAGCACCACTAAGATCCGTGCACCTCTCCAACGCCTTCACTTGGATATCATGGGACCAGTTCATATTAGGGGTCTGCGTGGGGAGTTTTATATTCTGTGCCTCACAGACCAATACTCTGGCTATGCTGAGGTATTGTGCTTGAGGACCAGGGATGAAGCTCCCTTAGCAGTCCAAACTATCATCCTCAGATGGATGAATCAGCTGCATGGGTTTGCCTTTAAGTGTCTGAGATCTGACAGGGCTAAGGAGTTTATAGTAAAGTGGTTCGAGGATTGGCTGATATCGGTTGGGGCAGTGCATGAATTATCGTTGGCATACACTGCACAGCAGAATGCAACTGTGGAGAGGTACAATGGGGTCTTACAGTCTATAGCTAGGAGCATCCACCTGGAGTCTAAACTAGCTAAGTCTTTCTGGCCCGATGCCTTCCTAGCTGCTTGTTACCTTCGTAATCGTCTGCCCAATCAGGGAGACAAGACTCCACACGAGCTGTTCTTTGGGGTTGTGCCTGATGTGTCGTCGTTGCGTGTGTTTGGTTGCCCTTGCTACGTCACGTTAGTCAATGGGAAGAAACGCAACAAGCTGGACGAAAGGGCGTTATCTGGTAGACTGGTTGGGTATTCCCTGGTGAGTAAGGGTTATTTTGTTTGGGTTCCTAAGTTGCGCCAGGTAGTAGAGAGTCGTGATGTACTCTTCTATGAACAGTTTAGCTATAACTGTATTCCTGGGCTGCCCCCTTATGACGGGTCTCCGCTGTTTTCTCGCATCCCTGCCGCTATCATGGACACATGCCTGAGTCTGCGGTTAATGCCTTAGACCCTTTGCCAACCCCAATTGTCGACCGCTGCCCTGGTCATGGGATGACCTTGCGTCCCAGGTCAGGGGCTGATGGTGCTGAATTGCATGTGAAGGTACTGGGCGGGCGGGATTCCGAAGTTCCTTCAGATAATGTTTTACCCGAATCTCAGGGGGTCGCCAGGCCCTCCTCTGCGCCACGTTCCGTCGGTGAAGCTTTAGGATTAAGACAACCTTCGATCATAGTGGTACCTGGATCAGGTCCATTGCCTAATAGTCGCTAACCTCCGACCACCTCGGATGGCTCGCAGGTGTTGTTAATCCCTTCGCCTCCTGCCATCCCTGGTGGATTATTCGGGTCAAGCCCATGTGATGATGTAGCCTTTGCCGATAGCGCAAGTGATGATCTTGAACACTGGTCTGGTTCCGATACTGCGTATGGCTGGGGTGTTCCGGTCGACCCAGGCTTCGTTGATATAGAGGCAAATAAGGCCGGCCTTGTTCAACCAGGCAGTAGTTCTGCACTGGGGGCTATACTACCGGTTACTGCTGATATTGCTGATACCCCCGCTGCTCATGTACAAGTAAACTGCTTGTACGTGGGAGCATATATTTCCACCTCCACCGAACTAACCTATAAAGCTGCCATGCTTCCCTCCAACCCTGACAGGGATCAGTGGCTGCTTTCTATGAAGGATGAGATGGCGTCCCTACATGCCCATGGTACTTGGGCTCTCACTCCACAGCCTCCTAAGCAGAGGATCCTCTCTGGCAGGTGGTTATTTGTGAAGAAGGTTGGGGTTGATGGTTATGTGCACTTTAAGGCACGTTTTGTGGTCCGTGGTTTTCTGCAGCGTCCTGGGCTGGACTTTCATGACGTATATGCCCCCGTTTCTTCTAAAGCAGGTCTGAGGGTTCTCCTTGCCGCCATCACTCATAGGAAGATGTTTGTTCGGCAGCTGGACATCAAGACTGCATTCCTGAATGCTAAGCTAGAACCTGGTCTGGACCTGTACTGCCACCAGCCTGAGGGCTTTAAGGTACTTGGTCCTAACGGTGTTCCCCTTGTGTGCAAACTGATCAAGTCCCTTTATGGTTTGAAACAGGCGCCCAGGGCTTGGAGTATGGATGTCAAGCGGGTTTTGGTTGCACATGGGTTTACTATGTGCAAGGCAGAACCTGCTCTGTATTATTAGGAGAGATTCTATTGGTGGGTGGAGCTATGTCCTGACCTATGTTGATGATTTTATCTGTGCTTTTAGTGAGCTGGATAGGTATGCTTTGCTGATCAAGGCTATGAAGAAGGCTGGCTTGGAGGTCAAAGAGATGGGTGTACCAGTTCAGTTCCTCTCATTGGACATGGCTGTTACACTTGACTCTGACGGCAGGTGTGTTCAAGTCAACCTCTCCCAGCACTCCTACATTGTTGATATGGTGGAGCAGTTTGGTCTTACTGCTGCTGCCAAGCCCAAGTTTGGTGCCCCCATGGCCAAGTGCACCGTCACTGACCCCCCTGGGGACCCCCTGGCCTCTAATAGTCAGTACCTCTCTCTTGTAGGTGCTTTGCTATACCTGGCTACTTGCACCAGGCCTGATATTTCTTTTGCTGTGAGCTACCTGTCCAGGTTTTCTGCTCACCCTACCGTCCCCCTCTGGGGGGCAGCCAAGCGTTTGCTCTTGTATTTGAGGACACATTCCCACCTGGGACTCACTTACACCCACAGCCCTGAGTTCTCTTTAACTGTCTTTAGTGACTCATCCTTTGCTGATGATGGGTCTGACAGGAGGTCTCAGACTGGCTTTGCTGTGCTAGCTGGGGGGTGCATAGTGAACTGGATGAGCAAGAGGCAGCCTACTGTTGCCATTAGCTCTAGTGAGGCTGAGTATCAGGCCCTGTCTCAGGCTGCCAGGGAGGTGCAATGGTTGAAGAAGTTGAGGGTGGATCTGGGTCTGCCTTGTGGTTTGGTTACCATTCAGGGTGACAACTTAGGGTCTCTGAGTTGGGCCAATGATTGGCAGCTACTCCCTCGCAGCAAGCACATTGATGTTATTCATCACTACATCAAGGAGCTGGTGGAGGATGGTCAACTGGATGTTGCCTATGTTAACACCAAGGACAACTGTGCTGACCCCTTCACCAAGCCCCTTGATCCTGCTGTGTTCTGGAGGTTTGTCCGAATGCTTGGAATGACCGCTTCTTCTTAGGGTCATTTTTTTTTTGTTACATTGGTTTCTTTGGTTATCATTGTTTGGCATTAGGTTCCTATTCCCAGATCGGGTTTTCTATACCGTTGTTACCCATCTTTGATATTCGGTTTTCATCTTTTTCTCACTTGGCAAATTTTTGGTTTTTGCCTTGTTTCATTCCTTCCTACCACCCTTTGGGTTCCATTTGAAGTTCTCTCGATTTTTCGGAGTTCTTTGATTTTTTTTTTTAATTTGTTACATATAGCTCTATGTCACCAGTGCCATAGGTGGAGAAGTAGTATTGTATGTCACCTGTGTCATAGGTGGAGTGTCAGCATGAATTGCGGTGCTCTCATGCGTTTTATGCCTTGGTGACTACTTATGTACTTCCTTAGAACTATCGGCTCTGCCAGCAGCTTCCCGTAGTGACAGCTTCCCGTAGACTGTGTCATCCTTTGAGTGACTCAGTGACAGCTTCCTGTTGGCTGCGTCACCGGTCTAGCCTGTACCCTGTTAGGTTCCTGGCTGCCGCCCCTTTCACCACTGGTGCCCCTTGATGGGTCTCCAGTGCTTGTAATGCTATTCTCGTCTCCGCATATATAGATTGGCGCGTCTGCTCACGCAAGCATCTTTGTCCACTCTCTGGAGTGTATCCAAGCTGATACCATAGAACAGCTAACGCTGACACCCTTAATTGCATAATCTTCACCAATATCTGTAACACGCTTGATCCCGGCCATAAGGTAGAACCATAGAACAGCCAACGCTGACATCCTTAACTGAACAATCTTCACCAATATCTTTAACGCGCTTGATCCCAGCCAAAAGCTGCGTACTCAGCGAGCTGCGTACTCAGAAGCATGTTTCATGCATCCCTTCTCATTGAATACCACACCAAGGTACTTGAACTCAGAACCTCCCGCACTTTTGGCCTTCAGTGAAAGAAGGGATGTGACGTGCTCGTGAAAGAAGGGGCAGGTCACTCTAGCATCCAACCATACCGAAGAGCAGTTCTCATGGTCAAGTCAGGGTATGCAGTTTTGTACACGCTGGCAAGGCGGTGATGTCCTGAAGCCGATAACAGCCATACAGATTCAGGGTATGCAGATGTGCACACGCAGACAAGGCTGTGATGTTCTGAAGCTGTATACAGCCTTCCAGATCCAGGGTATGCAGATGTGCACACGCTGACAAGGCTGTGATGTCCTGAAGCTGTCTACAGCCTGTCAGATTCAGGGTATGCAGATGTGCACACTCTGACAAGGCTGTGATGTCATGAAGTCGAGCACAACATGACAGATTCAGCTCATACAGCTTGGAGCATGCTGACAAGGCTGTGATGTCCTAAAGCTGGTCACAGCATGTCTGATTCAGGGTATGCAGATATGCACACGCTGACAAGGCTGTGATGTCCTGAAGCTGATAACATAATGCCAGATTCAGGGATTCAAGAATTGTACACGCTGTCAAGGCGGTGATGTCCTGAAGCTGTCTACAGCCTGACAGATTCAGGGTTTCTAGATTTGTACACGCTGTCAAGGCAGTGATGTCCTCAAGGATTTCACATTGACACAGTATCAGCGAACGCAGATTTCTACACGCTGTCAAGGCGGTGATGTCCTCCAGGCTTTCACATTGATACAGTTTCAGCAAACGCAGATTTATACACGCTGTCAAGGCGGTGATGTCCTTAAGGATAGAACATGCATGCAGATCCAGCGAACGCAGATTTGTACACGCTGACAAGGCGGTGATGTCCTTACAAGCATACAGTTTCAGGTCTTCCAGATTGTTAAACGCTGCCAAGGCTGTGATATTTGTCAAGCAATTACAGTGTGCGAGGTCTAGTGAGCACAGAGCAGTGCAGAACTCCAAGGCGGCTAGACTGGTATCTGTAAAACCATGTAGAACAGCCTCCTCGAGCTGGGTCAGCGCTGTCAAGGGAGACAAGAGATTGGCAGGCATCTGATCCCCGCAAATGAAAAAGTTGTCCTGATAACGCCCGAGCTTCACCTCTAGGGCATGCAAGCTGGGTGGCAAGCCATCTAGGGTAAGATCCCTGGTAGCTCCCGTTATGCAGACTCTCTGAAGCGCAGGGCACAGGGCACAGATGGTCATGTCGGGCTTACTTTTGGCCTGCAAGGAAACAAGAAGGGATGTGACTTGCTCAGATGGGGCTGGTCACTCTAGCGTCCAACAATACCGTTTGGAAAGCAGTTCTCTTGGTGTCAGATCTGTTCATCTCATGGGTATTGAATGAATCATGGATGGGTCTATTGACTGATGAGACCACAGGACTGGAGCTCTAAGACTTACTTGCCAAGTATGAGGCAGCTAACAGAAAAGCTGCCTATGGTAAGACTTGCTAGTACTGCCCAGATCTTACAGCATAAGCAATAACTAGATAACTAGTTATAATTAAAGAGTGATTCCATGATGTACCTTCAAGATCTGGGATGGTGATTGGAGGTCCTAGGAGGCCCCTTGTGAATCTGTGCCCCCCCCCACCCCACCCACACACCCACACACACACCCACACACCCACACACGCCTGAATATGATCATGCCAATGCAGCAACTCACCACCATGTTGTTGCCATCCCATGATATGCATCGGGTCGTCGATTCAACTCCCTCGCAAGCGCGTTTGCAGACCAACCTCCACGCGCCTCTTGGATTGTCTCAGAGTCGAAGCAAGGCAGCAAAGCGTCATGACACATCCACAACGTATCCTCGTTATTAACTCGGACTGAGTCATCTTCGTGACCCGCCTGGCTATTCGACGCTATGTTGCTGCGCTGTTCTGTGCAGCCCATTGCAGCCCACCGGAGTCTCAACTAAAGAAGAGGGTAGGGTCAATGCGTCGCTGGTCAATGCGACGAGGGCCAAAGAAGTGCTTAAGTCAACGTGAGAAAAGGTAACAGCCCACGCGGTTAGGGGTCGTTCACACGGGACAGGTTTGGGTTTGGGTTTGGTTTGACGTTAACCTGCCGCGTCAGAGGGGGTTAGCCGAAGATTAGCCGAGGTTAGCCCAAATCCGCCCAAACCCATGAATTTCGTTCGGACTGCATTCCAGAGCTTCTTGTCAGTTGGGAAAGTTTGAACATTTTGAATTGCCGATCCGCAGCATGAGCGCTCAAATCAAGCAGGCTCTGGCGATAATGTGAGGAAGGCGGAAACTGCGTCTCCTCGTACTGCGTATCACGCTGCTGCTGGTGCATCTCATGCTGGCGTGGATCTGCAGGTGGCGGCCCATCCTGATCGGACCCCTCCATACAGCGCAGTGAATATTATAGATGGCGCGAAAGGGAGGACGGTTTCGAAAGCAAGTGGGGCTGAAGGAAATGCGGCGAAATGTATCGCAACAGAAACAACGAACCACACGTGTGCGACATAACCATAATCATAACCCAAACGTGGGGTGGTGGTGGTGGGGGGGGTAAACTGCAACATAATAGGGACTGAAGAGTGATCTTCAGCAGTCCCGTAGGGACTGAAAGTGTGATGCCCCGCAGGGTGATTTTTTTTCCAGGCTAGCAAGCACCAACATCTGCTACTTCAACGAGCTACTTCTTTATTTTGCGAGCAACCTCTTTGAACTCGAAGCAACTTTTCGACTTTACACTGCTCTTGAGTGCACAACTTTAGCTACCTCGGCTGGGCGAAGCAACCCCAACTGCCCCTTCGCTTCTAATTCGGTGTTATACCTACTTCGATGCCAGACCTACCTATTCCAATGCCAGGCCTAGCTACCGGTACTTCGATGCCAGACCTAGCTACTTCGATGCCAGAACTACTAACAAGCGATACAACTTCGATGATGCTTTAGGGAGTGCGCCCAACTTCGTTACTATGTCGCGAACCTTCATCCCACGCCTTCTTTCGTTTCCTGCGCTTATTATGTTGGAGGGTGGAACTTCAATGAGAGCACTGTACTTCTAAAAGTACTGAGCTGCATGATGGGTTTCATGCTTGATGAGGTTTCATGCAAGATGAAGTATCCCTTTCAGAGTGCATGGTGATGAGGTTGCATGCAAGATTAGGTAGCCCTTTCAGGGTGCATGATGAGAAGGTTGCGTGCTTGATGAGGTTGCATGAAAGATGAAGTAGCCCTTCTAGGTTGCATGATGATGGGGTTGTATACAAGATGAAGTAGCCCTTTCCGGATGCATGCATGATGAAGATGTAAGAAAGATGAGGTAGCCCCTTGAGGTTGCATATTTATAAGGTAGCCCCCTGAGTCTGCAGGATGACGAGGTTGCATGCAAGATGAGGTTGAATGCATGATGAGGTAGCCCCTCGAGGTTGTATGATGTTGAGGTAGCCTCTGTAGGTTGCATGGTGTTGAGTTATTCCCTTGAGGTTGCATGATGTTGAAGTAGTTCCTATAGGTTGCATGATGTTGAGGAAGCCCTTGAAGTTGCACGGTGTTGGGGTAGCCCCTGTAGGTTGCATGATGTTGGAGTAGCCCCTATAGGTTGCATGTTGTTGAGGTATCCCCTTAAGGTTGCATGATGTTGAGGTAGCTCCTATAGGTTGCGTGATGTTGGAGTAGCCCCTATAGATTGCATGTTGTTGAGGTAGACCCTATAGGTTGCATGATGTTGAGGTAGCTCCTATAGGTTGCATGATGTTGAAGTAGCCCCTTGAGGTTGCATGATGTTGAAGTAGCCCCTTGAGGTTGCATGATGTTGAGGAAGCCCTTGAAGTTGCATGGTGTTGGGGTAGCCCCTATAGGTTGCATGATGTTGGAGTAGCCCCTATAGATTGCATGATGTTGAGGTATCCCCTATAGGTTGCATGATGTTGAAGTAGCTCCTAAAGGTTGCATGGTATTGAGTTAGCCCCTATAGGTTGCATGGTGTTGAGTTAGCCCCTATAGGTTGCATGATGTTGAGGTAGCTCCTATAGGTTGCATGATGTTGAGGTATCCCCTATAGGTTGCATGATGTTGAGGTATCCCCTAAAGGTTGCATGATGTTGAGGTAGCTCCTATAGATTGCATGATGTTGAGGTAGCTCATATAGGTTGCATGATGTTGAGGTAGATCCTATAGGTTGCATGATGTTGAGGTAGCCCCTATAGGTTGCATGATGTTGAGGTAGCCCCTATAGTTTGCATGGCGTCGAGGTAGCCCCTATAGGTTGCATGGTGTTGAGGTAGCTCCTATAGGTTCCATGATGTTGAGGTAGCCCCTTGAGGTTGCATGATGTTGAAGTAGCCCCTTGAGGTTGCATGATATTGAGGTAGCCCCTATAGGTTGCATGGTGTTGAAGTAGCCCCTATAGGTTGCATGGTGTTGAGGTAGACCCTATAGGTTGCATGATGTTGAGGTAGCTCCTATAGGTTGCATGATGTTGATGTATCCCCTATAGGTTGCTCGATGTTGAGGTAGCCCCTATAGGTTGCATGATGTCTAGGTAGCTCCTATAGGTTGCATGTTGTTGAGGTAGCCCCTATAAGTTGTATGATGTTGAAGTAGCTCATTCAGTTTGTATGATGTTGAGTTAGCCCCTACATGTTGCATGATGTTGAGGTCAGACACGTTTCTAGTAAATTCTGGATCTGTCTGGATGAAGGTATCTTGAATCACTATTTGGATATACCTTTGGTGATTTCCCCCAGTGCACGCAAGCGGGCTGGTCCCCTCAAACTCACGCCTTGTATTAAAGCGTTATATTTATTTATTTCTGTATTTATTCGGCTAGATCTCAAACCAGTTGTGTGACACCTGTCAATAGAGGGTGGTGGAGAGAGAGAGAGAGAGAGAGAGAGAGAGAGAGAGAGAGAGAGAGAGAGAGAGAGAGAGTTGGGGAGGAAGTCTGAGTATTGTTGTTGAAGTCCAAGTGTAGCCAAATAGGCTTTAGGGACTCGCCAAATCTCGAAAAATAAGATTCATTATCTATTATCAGAAGGGGCTGAATATGAACAGCCTTGTATGAGGTCCCCAACAAATCGCAAATAAACGACGGAGACCCTAATATTCAAGCTACCAGTCCCACGAACTGCCAAAGACGCAGAGCAACCAAATTGCTGGCTGGAGCCATGTAATCAAGTTCACGATCAAGTTCTACCACGACCTGTGAGCACTGCCCAGGAGGATGATTAATGATGGACGTCTGAGTTCATTATTTATATTGCCAGAACGAATTCTTGGGAGTCTATTACGGTTGTATGAAAACGAGTGGTTCAATCGTCGACCGTAAATATAGCTTTCTTTGACTTCAATATTAACTGAAATTTATGATGGTGATTGTATGTAAGTTGTTACAGTCTAGGGGGTTGACCAAATAGGCCCAATGGACTTTTCCAACCATGAATTGAAATTTAACTTGGTTACATAGCTCCAGCCAGCAATTTGGCGCAATTTGGCGCTGTCTTCGGCAATGAAATTAATTACTAGGGGGAAACAACTAACCATTTCCCAACCATGGCAGAAGGGGCTATAACGAAAACGCACTAATGAACTGAACCCCAAACGATCGATGATTACATGTCCTGCCCCCGTACCTCCTGGAAACCCAATGTGTCAAGATGGAATTCTAAGTGAAGGGCACGAATACAAATGTTGTTGCGGTACGTGAATTCGAACTTGTTTATATTGCCTTTAAGACTGCTCGCCATCTTCGGCAGTAACATAGTGAACTCAAATCAAAGCATTATTATCAATATATGTTTGATTTAATATATTCATTCAATCATTGATAAACTAAGACAACTTATCACGAACGTTGTTGCGTTACGGATCTGCTGTCAGAAGTTACGCAAGAGGGCCAAAGCGTGTGTGCGTCTTTCCGGCGATCCAGGTAGGCGACAGGTCGGCGATTTGTCATCCCGGGGATATATTTAAATATTTCGTATTATTTGAAAAAGCGACGGTTTCAAGGCAGAAACGAGCGAAAAACAGGTATTGCCGCGAAGACTTCCAGATAGGGGGCGACCCCCATCTGGAAGTCTTCGCGGCTTTCCGGGTGACACATCAGCAATTCCCCCGAAATCCACGTATGCAGCGGGACACAAAAATACAACTATCACTGATGTCCCGTGCCACAATTCTTGCAGTTCCATGAGTTGCTCGAAAGAAGCTGAAGCAGAAGCAGGACAGAAAATCTCCAGAGCAGCCTGAGGGAGGTCGCCAGATGCAAGGAGCAACGAGATGATAGAAACGAGAATAGGTAACACATTGGAGAAGATGAACGAAGTGCGACCTCGATTGCTCATCGTTCCTTCCATATTCGCGCAGGCAACACACGCCCTTCGCGACGTAGGAATGGAGGAAGGAAGGAAGGACAGAAGGAAGGAAGGAAGGAAGGAAGAAAATGAGGAGGGGAGGAAGGAATGAAGGGGGGGGATGCACTGCGCGTGGGGATGGAGACGGATGGAGACTGCTTAGAACAAACGAAAGACGGCCTGATCTAGTAGAGAAATGACCAATGGAAACAAAAAAGGGCGTGAACGTGGCCTGCCTTGCCGTGGCAGACAGCGTAGGGCAGCGTGGCACCAGAATGCCCTGGGGAATGCCCAGCTGTTCACCCCAACGATCCTGGGGAATCCACGTAGATGAAAATTCGCTGCAGGTAGATCCCCGAACCCCAATCCGGGGAAGGCCAAAACTCGTCTGTGGAAACACGCCCTAGGCACCTGTGGCTAGCGACACTAGCCACCAGTGCCTAGTCGTATTGCCTAGTCGTGCCCACTAGGCACGGGTGCCTAGTAGTTTGTTGCCGCCGGTGTCTAGTGTTATACGTGAGACCTAGTTGGGTGGAGAGGTACGGACGGGTACGGATATATCGAGGAAAGACCCGGACAGACCTCGACGGGTCGAGACACTCGTCCCAAACTCGGTGTCTCAAACACACGCCTACCCAAGGCGCCTACCCCCTTGGCTCCTCCCACACCTCCCACCCCCTTGTACATGCCTCCACCCTTGCTCTTGTACCCCTGTCGCCAAATTGCGCCCCGAGATCCTCTTCCTTTCCGGTCTCTCGCCTTTTGTCGCCCCCTCCCACGACGCCACCCTCGCCCAGACAGAACTTTCCTTCCTCCAAGCCAGGGTTGTGCCATTCGGTCTGTATGCACCAAAATACCGAACGCGTTTGCATTCGGTGGAAATCTCGTTCGCGTTCGGTGCATTCGGTCGTTCGGTGCCTAACCCATTTTCCAGCTAATAGTTGTACAGAGTACAGATAGATTAGATATTGACCGTGAGGGACAGGCCGCACCGGCTTACCACTTTCTAGATTGTCGTCGCACAATGAAGTCGGGGGTTCGACCCTCGGCACCGGGACGATTTCAGAATCCAGATCATTATCTTTCTGGAGAGGAGTACTACAGCTATGTATTAAAAAAAATAACTCATAATTATAATTGTTTGCCTCCAGGAAATAACAGTGTCATATGAATTGTATCCGTATCATAGTCCATTTTAAAGTTACAGTTCTTTACCACCCTTGCCATTAAACGCGCTCAGCATTCCACCCTCCGTTCGGCTCTTCTCGCTGCTGGTTGGCGGGCCATCTCCCCATACCCTATCATCCTCGGCTCCTTCGGTACCCTCTTGCACTCTCCGGCTCCCTCATCCCCATTTCCCCCCCTCTCGGTATCCATCATGATTGAATGTGGGATGAGTGGATAACTGACTTAGGTATTTCATGGCGTTGCAGTGTGGACTGAGTCTAAAACTTTTTCTACATGCAAGGTCTCGATGTTCAAGAGGGCTGCCACTCCTGCCAGCATTACATGTATGGGTGCAAAGTTGTAGAACCAGATCTGGATCGTTTTTTTGCCATAGAAGTAGAGGAAACTGTAGGGCGTTGAACCTCAGGGGGAGCGGGGGAAGGCTTCCTATGCTTGCACATGAAGGAGTATGTTTGTTTGGCAAGAGCGCATTTTGGCATTAGCGCATTCCTGCACTTTGAAGATTTCTTGGAGAGAAAGCTGTACTTGTTATTGACTGATTTATATATCAGTCTCTACTTGGATCTGCCGCTGCGTCCGCATACTACTGGAGCAAGCAAGAGCACCTGCTAGTCACCGAAATCTATGAAGTGAGTTTTGAAAGACGTCCTCACCGAGATACCACACAGAGCTGTATTGATCCCCGACGATCATTGTGCTTGCGACCACAGGCGTCGACAAGAGGCTCCTGTTGCCGAATCGTGCCACCCGGCGAAGTTCACCATTCCCACTTCACTGGATCCTTTTGGATCGCCGATCCCCACAAGCACACCATCCCCACTTCCCCTGCCCCGCCCTCGTAATCCAACTTCATCCATCACTCCGACCAACAACTTCAAGACCCCAGCTGAGAAGACAACTATCCATCAGTCACCATGCACTATCAATATTAGGGCCCTTTACCTACTTTGGCAGACCTCGTTACAGACCATTTACATAGTTCCCTGGTCTGTAACGAGGTCTGCCAAAGTCGGTAAAGGGCACCCTGGTCTGCAACGAGGTCTGTAAATGACAGAGGGGACTCACGGTTTGTAAAAGGATTGTAAAAACTATGTATGTCCTGGGGTACAGAGCTCTTACCGTGGTGGCTGGCAACCTGGCCTGTAAATGGTCTGCAAACAGTCACGATGAAATCGACTTGCAACGCTCAGGATGACCTTAGGGGGAATCGAACCCCCGACACTTCCCTAGCATGAACAAAATGCTACGCCGCAAGATCTGTGGCATCACTGAAACTGGCTGGAAACCCTTGCACTTGCCGCCAAGCGCGAGCGAGGAAACCAAGAAACCCTCGTTGCATAAAACGCACTGAACGAGGATGTTTCCACTGCCAGGATAAGTGCCCATTGTAATCTTCAATTGTTGTAATCTTCTACGAGGAAACCACAAAACCCTCGTGCATCCGTGTTATAAAATTGGATGGTCGGCTGGCTGTGCAGCTGTCCTGTCTCGGCAGTGATTTGCTGAGTTTCTGTAACGAACCCTCTCTCTCTAAAAAACGAGTACCACAGATCTGACCACTTGCTTTATCTTGTTGCTCTTCTATCTACCTGATTGCTGGTAGGGCGCGTACCAAACAGGCCGCTCGCAAGTCCACGGGCGGCAAGCCCCCAAAGCATCAATTCGCGAAGAAGAAGCAAGGTAAGGGTGTGTCAGCTAAATGTCCCGTGAAGAAGCCCCATCGCTACAGGTGAGTATCTCGCAATGTTAAATGCGGCACAACACCTTAGGCAATCAAATTGAGGGGGTGGGGGTGGCTCTCGCGTGAAAATCGATGATGCGGCTTGTTGCTGCCTTTGTAGTAGTGGGCTGCGCACCTAAGCGGCCGGGTTTAATTGTCTTAGCGTGCGAAAGCGGTTTAATATTGCTCACATTTCCAATGCAGGCCTGGCACTGTGGCGTTGCGGTAAATCCGTCAGATCGATGTCGCCTTCCACCTCCAGGCCTCCGCCATTCTAGCTTTGCAGGATTCTGCTGAGGCCTACTGGGTGTGACTTTTCGAGGACACGAACCTCTGCGCGATTCACGCCAAGCGCGTGACGGTCATGCCCAAGGACATACAGGTGTGTGAGGATGGCTATGTGGGTGGTTTGTGTAGATGGTTGTGTGTGTGTGTGTGTGTGGTGGTGGGGGGGGGGGGGGCAATGTGTTACTGGTCTGGTCTGAGCATATGAATATATACGGGGAATATAAGATATAGCCTGTCACCCATTATTACAGTTTTATTAACTCCTTCCTTGTACCAGTAGGCATACGTCCACCTGCTTGCTGTAGCCCATGTGAGTGCTCTTGAAGCACTTGCTACAGCGCAGCGGGTGGTAGTAGCAGCCACAAAGGTACTGTAGGCATGGGGAAATATGATATAGCCTGTCACCCATTATGATGTTTTTATTAATTCCTTCCTTGTACCAGTAGGCATACGTCCACCTGCTTGCTGTAGCCCATGTGAGTGCTCTTGAAGCACTTGCTACAGCGCAGTGGGTGGTAGTAGCAGACACAAAGGTACTGTAGGCAGGGAAATATGATATAGCCTATAACCCACTACTTAGTATTTATCTCTCACTAAGCACAAATACAAAGACGCTCACTCTCAAATTTGTCCACCCTCATTATTTGCAGCTCGCTAGGCGGATTCGACGGGAGCGTGCCTGACTGTTTCAAGAGGAGCAGATGCTTGTGGTGCTGGCCTGCCTGGTGTGCAAGCACGTGGATGTGGAGATGTGGATGCAGATTCGAGGGGAGTATTCCAAAGACTCGACTTGGTAGTGGCTGGTGAGTTTGGTGTTTAGCGATGGGGGGGCTGGGGAACTAGGGATGAAGTTCCGGGATGCCTTGTTTTTTGTGAATACATGGTATGTGTGTCTGCGTTGCACAGGTGGAAACAAGAGAGCACAACATGCTGAGCGCACCCTTAGATAGCCCTCTGCTGCTCCCCGCTTAGCATGTTGTGCTGAAGGGGTAGGGGGGGGCAAGGGGGGGGGGGGGGGGGGGGGGGGGGATGCATTTATATGAGTGGGCCGGGGTACTACTGTCATGTACCAGCCTGTGTTTGTGTTGCATGTTCTTGGGGACACGTGTTGCCCCCCATCTGCTGTCATGTATGGTAGAACATGGACGTGGGTTTCTGTTGCACAGGTGGAAGCAGGACTACGTACAAGGCATGCCAAGCGGAGGGCAGCAGCAGAGGGAGTCACTCTGCGTATGCACATGTGATGCATTATTTTGTGTGCATGTATGCTAGGTGTGTCTGTGCCGCACAGGTGGAAACAAGAGAGCACAACATGCTGAGCGGGGAGCAACTGGAGAAGGGGCACCCTTAGCCGACTGCTGCTCCCCGCTTAGCATGTTGTGCTTAAGGGGTAGGGGGGGTTGAGATGCATTTATATGAGTGGGCCGGGGTACTACTGTCATGTACCAACCTGTGTTTGTGTTGCATGTTCTTGGAGACACGTGTTGCCCCCCATCTGCTGTCATGTATGGTAGCACATGGACGTGGGTTTCTGTTGCACAGGTGGAAGCAAGACTACAAGGCATGCCAAGCGGAGGGCAGCAGCAGAGGGAGTCACTCTGCGTATGCACGCACATGTGATGCATTCTTTTGTGTGCATGTATGCTATGTGTGTCTGTAAATAGAGTAGAGTACAGGTTTACAGAGCGTTTACAGCGTTTACCCCTGTAAACCCACTGTTAAACCTCTGTAATGGGGTCGGTAAAGGGCCCGAATATTGATAGTGATGCCCAACGCCAAGATCTTCAGCGGCAACAACTTATACACATGGCGTAACGCCAGGGTGCATATTCTCCTCGACCTCAAGTCCGACAAGGACTGCATCGCCATCGCATATGACTGCCAGCAGCGGGCCCCCCTTGAAAGGGAGCCTAATAACTCAGATGGTTACCCTGCTGATGACATTGCCTACCCTGTTGTTGCGGGTGCTGACCCAGCTGTTCCAGTTCGTGGTGTCCCCAACAGGATCTCCACCTGGAAGAACAACAAGGCGTTCAAGATGATCCTAGATCGAGTGTCAGATTCAATCTAACAAGCCATCCTTGCTCACACTGACATGGCCACAAAAGCTTTCAGTTTCTTGGATTCCCTCCACTCAGAGCAAGCTGGAAGCAGAGAGCTAACATCTGTCACCAACCTCTATGCACTCAACATGTCTGCCCATGAATCATTGCAGACCTATTCCTCCAGAACAGCTAACCTGGTGTTGGGATCCCACTAGGAGAAGTCAACCAGAATGTCAACCGCATTCACTTCTCCAACAACTCAAACCTCAGCCTGACCAGGTTTGGACATACCCTACACCAACTGAAAAACAGACCTGCCTCACAGTCCTTCACTATCAAGATGGCTACCAAATCGTTTGATGAGTTCCTAGCCCAAGTCTGCCATCAGCTTGCCCTGGATGGCTTCCCCACTCTGTCTGGCACCTAGTCAACTGGATAAGATATTGCTCTCCCTACGTTGTTTTAGACCTGAACATTCTAGAATGTATTAGTCTGTATGCCTCATGTACTGCCCCATGTACTGACACCAGGCAGTACACGTTTTAAAAATAGATTTTCACATGTCCTCAACAAGATGTCTGACACATTCTAATTTAGGTTACAGTCCTTCAGCTCTCATACCCAAATTATGGGGGGACTATTACAGACATCCCATCTAAAACATAGCCTCTAGTCTCGAATCATGCACTTCTCGTAACCTAGGCTCTCTCCCCAAGCTTTATCCAAGCCTGGGAGTTTTCCCTAAGCTTCTCAGCAGCTTCCCTGCAACCTAGACTGCAGCCTATCTGCAGTTTCCTTCCAGCTTCCTAAGCAACTTCTCTGCTCTATAGCATGCAGCATATCTGCAGTTTCCTTTCAGCTCCCTAGCAGCTTCGTTCCCTACAACCTAGTCTGCAGCCTATCTGCAGCTCGCTCCCTTCTAGCTTCCTAACAGCTTCCGTGCAATCTAGCCTGCATCTTCTCTGCAGTTCTATTATTTCACATAGAAGCTTATCAATAGATCTGCCAACCAAGTAGATTAACTCTGAGACTCTACAAGAGGAAACCCTTCCCCTCAGCCTCGACTTGGATAAATCATTTATCCAATTCCCTGCTCTCTGTACTGACCTCTCTACCTTTCTTTATTCTACAATAGTCACTACTTAATTTTTCTTATGCCCCTCAGTTATCAGCCTGTGACCAGGGGGTGGTTGGGGGGCGGGGGCGTTTGGAGGCCGGGGGGGGTCTTGGGGGGTGGGGGCGTGGCTTTGGGTGGGGGTGGTGGGTGTGGTGTGCGAGCTGCCTGCTGGTGGCGCGGTGGGCGGCGCCGGTCTGGCGTGGGGGTATGTTCCATGAGGGTGCGCCCCGCGGGGGGGGCGGCGGGGTGGAGGGCTGTTGGCCTTCTTGGGGGGTGGGGTTGGGGGGTTTGTCGGTTGGGCTGGGGTGGGGACTGGGCCTGGGGCGGCCTCTTGTTTGGGGGGTTGGGGGGCCTGTTGGGGGTGGGGGTTGGGTCGTTGGCGCGGTGGGAGGTCTGGGACCTGGTGGGGTGATCCGGGGCGGGGGGGTGGAGGGCGGGGGGGGGGGGGGGGGGATGCACGGGGTTTGGAGGGGTGGGGTGGTGAGTTCGTTTTCGTTTGGTATGCATTATTGGGTTGTATTTATTTTATTGCTGAGTTATATGTCAGTCTCTGAGTTAGCTAAGTGCACACCGGTACCTGTTCCCTCCTGGTCCCGTGTTGCCTGCCGCCAGGCCACAGGCTAACTGTGGCCTGCACATGACTGCAGTACCTTGCAGTACACATCCCTATTCTGTATGATTGCGCCTGATGCGCTTAATAGCATCTTCTCTGCTATCGTGCTTATGCCGTTGTAAAGAACTTACATTAAAAGTACTAGGATAGGATATTTTCGCTTTAGCCCCCTCTGGACCCCCCGCTTGCGACACACTCTTAGAAATTGTCCGGGAGGTCAGGAGCCAGTCCACCTAATATGAGGATGATATCTTATGTTGGAATGCTCCTGCTATCTAGGAGCACAGAGCCACAGAGTTGTACTGTACTCATCAAGGATCGCTCCATGGGCTCTAAGTGGGTTTCGTTCAATAGAGGACTCCTGAAGGTGCGGGACAAGGCCCCCCCCCCTCAGGTGTCTCATCGACTGATGCATGAAGTGGACTAAGGTGCCTTGCATGGAACATCAGAGGACAACTCAGTGTTTTAAGCAGCTGCGGTGCAGCAATGAAAGTGGTGAGAAAACACGTCATTTTATTGTTTTCACATACAGGGGTGCGAGGCCAGCTAGACACCCCCCACATTCCAGGTTTCAAATGCCTTTCTTGTGCCCCTCGCCCCAAGTTGAGCAAGGATGGGGGGGTCGCTATCTATGTCCGCACTTGCCTAAATGCTACTTCAGTCAATGAGGCACCTGAATTAGGCATGGCCTGGATTCGCACACATGTAAAACACATTGGTGTGTGCTATATCCCACATGCTAACGGCTCATACTACAAACATGGTGACGACTACATTAGTATAGAGGACCACTTCCTCACTCTGGGTAAAATCATTGGGAACTTCCAGGAAAAAGGCAAAGTTGTGGTGATGGGTGACTTCAACGCTCGAGTTAGTTGGTTTTGGTGTGGACAATGATGATACCGAGTTAGGAGATGAACCAGTACCCCAAACCAATAGTACAGCCCCCAACCAAACCATTCAACCGAGGTGTAGCATGGACACAGCTCCCCCCAATCGATTGGGGGTGGGCCTACTCCAGCTATGTGTAGTAACTGGTCTTATCATCCTCAACGGTAGAACAGAAGGTGATATGCAAGGTGCACATACCTTCTTTGCTGATGGCATGGACAAGAAATCTGTCATTGATTATGCGCTAGCCGCCCCTAGTCTTCTCAACACCCCAGGAGTCAAGTTTAGTGTGACTCCTAAGCATGACTGCCCTCTCAGGCCCGGGGGTGAAAGTTTGACCACATGCCTATCACACTCCACATACCAGATGCTGCCCTTAGGCCTTCTCAAGGTACTATTAGTACACCTGCTGGTGGTAAACCTTCGCCCAAACTGAAATGGAATGACAACTATGCCCAAATTTATGCGCACACAATTAATAAGCGTGACCCAGACGTTAACCGATTACTTGACAATGCACTCCATAGCTCATCTATTGAAGATTCAGAGAAGGGGATTGCTAGGGCTATTGAACTAGCCATAAGCAAATGCACACCATGTCACAAACATGTAGCTAAACGTAAGCACGGGCCCGTGAACGCATGGTACACTATCAATATTCGGGCCCTTTACCGACCCCATTACATAGGTTTTACAGTGGGTTTACAGCCAGGGGTAAACGCTGTAAACGCTATGTAAACCTGTACTCTACTCTATTTACAGACTTTGGTTACAGACCGTTAACACACTGTTGGTGTAACAGCTCACGATGCACCTAGCAGCTTGAGGGGTTAGTCGAGAGTAACGGGCTACGTGATGTATGTTTATATGTATGTTGATATGTGTAAGCTAGCAGAACAGTAAGGATGTTACCTAAGTATGGGATGTCGAGTAGCTTGGATCGAACGTCTTCGTGGGAGTAGTAGAAGGGTTCGTTCCGAGTAGCTCGTGTCTATGTGCGCAACGAGTGCGTTGTGAGAGATGAGGCAGTACATGGGTATGGTACTGTATCATGTGCGTTCGTCACGTGGCTTACGGGTACGGTATACCCGTATGCCTTGCTGGACGGCAAGAGTACCCGTGAAGGGTTCTGTACCGTTACACTCCCCCCCCCTCCAGAAGAGATGCGGACCCCGCATCTGATCGTAATAAAGGTGGGATGTGAATACCAGTCGTCGTCGTATGTGCCGTGCTCAAAATATACTTGATGAAACAAGTTGGTTTCGGAGAGAACCATTTAACATCCCTTTTGAGTACTCCGAGAAAGATAGCTTTATAAATAAAGCAATCTGACCGCCGTGTCGTATGCGTCGAGTGCGATGGGTGGGTGATGGGCCCGTTTTTTCGACGTACGTCGGGACATAACGGGCGTAACACGTGATTTCCATGCATCGACGACGTGAGGGGCACTTTTCTTGACCGCCTTGGCGAGTTCCCAAGTGTCTTGCTCAATACCGAAGTCTTGCCATTGGACCAAGTATTCGAGACGTCGTTTGCTGGATGTGCCGATGACACGCGACTTTTCGCGCATGATGCATTGGATATTCCAAATGGGAGCGCCGTCGGAGTCGAACTCAAGCGGTTGTCCAACATGGACAACGCCATCAGAGCGCCAATGCTTGATCAAACCCACGTGAAACACGGGGTGGATGCGCATCATCTTAGGCAAGGCTAAGCGGCACGCCGTGACTTGCCGGACGGCTCCAGTCTGCTCGTCGCGTGGACCAATGCATTCAGTAATCGTATACGGACCAACAAAACGAGGTGTAAATTTTGGTTTACCCGTTGCTTTGAACTTCATATTGCGGGTGGACAAGAGAACTTTATCACCCAGGTTGAAGAAAACCTCCGTTCGTCGTTTATCGTAATGGGCTTTCTGCCGATCTTGAGCGGCTTGCATGCATGCCTTGCATTGATCTTGACGTTCAATGTGATCAGCCCACCAATTGTTGGCAGCCGGACATTTTGAGTCGACTTCCGCCTTGAGAGGCGTCGTAGGGTCGTAGCCACGGTACGCCCGAAAGGACTCTTGGTAGGAATTGTTGATTGCAAACTCCACCAATGCCAAAGATTTATCCCAATCGTCATGGTATGGCCCCACGTGGCGAATCATGTCCTCGATGACTCGGTTCATGCATTCTGTCTGACCGTCAGTTTGCAGATGGAACGCTGTTGAAAACGCTTGTCGCGTGCCCATCAAACGATGGAGAACCACGCCAAAATGACCTGTGAATCGCGCGTCGCGATCACTGAGGAGTTTCTTCGGGATACCATGATATCGGATGACCCGATTGAGGTATAGGGAAGCGAATTCCTCTGCGTTAATCGTCGTATGACAAGGTTCGACATGAACCATCTTGGACAGCTTGTCGACGAACACAGCGATTGCATCATGGCCCGACGATGTTGGCGGAAGCGCCGTAATAAGGTCCGTGGAGACGCACTCCCAGAATTTGTCGAGAATTTCCACGGGAACCATGGTACCGTTCGGCTTTGCATTCCCGGGTTTGTTCGTTTGGCACTTATGGCACTGCTGGACGAAGGCAGTCACATCTGCCGTGACTTTAGCCCAAGTAAAAGTGCGCGTGACCAGTTCCAACGTTTTGGTGCGACCGCAATGGCCCATGTAGACCGGATCGTGAGCTTCGCGGATAATATCCAGGCGAAGTGCCGCGTCAAGGGGGACGCATAAAAATTCGCGGCCGTACTTGTTTTTCTTGAACCAGTACCCGTTTCTGGAAAATTTATCACGGAGGCGCTTGCAGCCTGGTGTAAAGTTTGAGTCCCTTTCGTAGCCAAAATCCGATCCATGATGGAGAAAGAGGAAGGAGTCGACGCCAAGGGCATCGGGCGTTTGCATCGTCGCGTTTCTTTGACCGGCACCGAAGGTGCGGGCAGGACCGTCGGAGGGCGGGGTAGTATATCAACGACTGTGGGACCGACCGCAACATGGCGTTGCTTCTTCGATCGAGGACGGCATTCGCTGACCAAGAGAGAGAACACTAACAGCTGGTGCGCGACCGCGACGTCGGCGGGGGCGGAGAGGTTGAGGTTGCGACTGACCGGGTCAGCCATATTATTGCGACCAGCGCGATACTCCCAAGTATAGCTAAATGGCGCGAGGTCCTCCTGCCATCGACCCATGCGTTGCGAAAGGACCGCCTTGGTATCGAAGTATGTGAGCGGATTGTGGTCGGTGACCAACGTCATGTGGGAACCTTCGAGGTAGCACCGCCATTCGTTCAACGCATGGACGATCGCTAGCATTTCTTGCTCAGTCATTGTATAGTTCAGCTCCGCTGGGATATACTTTTTGCTGGCGAAGGCGATGGGGTGTTTATCTTGTAAGAGCACCGCGCCAGTACCAAGTAACGATGCGTCAGTAATGACTTTGAAAGGTTTGCTAATATCCGGAAGGGCGAGGACCGGGGCGGACAGCAAGGCTTCTTTGAGGCCTTCGAATGCGACGAGATGTTCATTTTTGAACAAGGGGCCAAGCTCACCCTTGATGTTAGACAAGGTTTGAAGAGGGGCGGCGAGGGACGAATAACCCTGGATAAACTTGCGAAAATAATTGCACAAACCGAGGAATGAGCCGATTTGTTTCGCCGTTTTTGGAGTAGGCCAGTCGCGGACTGTGCTAACCTTTTTCGGATCAACTTTAATTCCGTCGCGTCCAATGTAATGACCAAGGAATTTGACCTCTGTTTTGTTGAATGAACATTTGGATAGCTTCGCGTAGAATTCGTTGTCCTGGAGGACCTGGAGAACCGTGGCCAAGTTGGCCAAGTGTTCCGCCGGAGTGCGTCCGTAAACCAAGATATCGTCCAAGTAGACCACGACAAACTTGTGCAAGTAGGGCGCGAAGATCTGGTTCATGACTGCTTGGAACGTGGCAGGCGCGTTCGCCAACCCCATCACTACCAGAACGGAGACCTTTCCCTAACTTTCCCTATCGTTCCCTAAGTTCTTTCCCTAAGTTTTCCCTATATATATGACCCCTTTCCCTAAATGACGATTCCCTAATTAGGGAAAGGGGCTTGTGCTTCCCTAACTTAAGGAAAGGTCGATAGGGAAAGGGGCTTGTGCTTCCCTAACTTAGGGAAAGGTCGATGGGGAAAGGGGCTTGTGCTTCCCTAACTTAGGGAAAGGTCGATAGGGAAAGGGGCTTGTGATTCCCTAACTTAGGGAAAGGTCGATAGGGAAAGGGGATGCCCCTTCCCTAACATATGTTAGGGAAGGGGTTCAAGAGCAAGAGGGTTTGTTTCTTGTTACACATTTTATATTGATTATTCTTCACTACCAATATTGAGTAAATATGCATATGTCCACAAGACTGAACTATGTTATTATGATAGTCCAGCATATATAATAATTAATTAATTGCTATATATTAGTCCAGCAAGGCCCCTCCAACATCTTCTTCCCTTGAGCTCGAGAGAGGTACTGCCCTCGTCAGCTCAGCGTTACCGCAGTGCGAGATGCGCAAAAGGGTAGGGACCCATGCATGCCAAACAAGCAGAAACTGAGACTGTGGGAAAATTCGAATCTCCGTGGTTCTGGGAGCTATGCAAAATTTGACCAGAACGGAAATGCGAACTGAATAGGAAAAGGAGAAGAGAGAGAGGATGGGGAAAAAGGACCGAGAGAAGCTAAAAATATGGGGCTGGAAGAACGACAAGCCTACAAGAAGCTCGACAGTGCTGAGATCGATGATTACGACGGAGATTGGCTTGGACTGGTGTAAAAATGACGTGCCGTGGGTTGCCTGGCACCTGGTGGTTGCTTGGGGGGTAATTCGTCGGGTCTGTAAAAATACGGAGGTTGCTATAGGGGCTATTTTTCTCGCAATCTTGCGTATATCTTTCGTGCTTGCTCGCGTGTTTCCATGAAAAGCAGATATCCTTTCCCTAAACGTTCCCTAAAGCAGTCGATACAGCAGTGGAGTCGACTTAGGGAACGATAGGGAAAGTTAGGGAATGGACACTAAGTAGGTTTTCATGCTTTTAGGTGTGTCTTACCTATCGTTCCCTAAGATTCCCTAAACATGTGGGAAGCTTCCCTAAGACACACCTAAAAGCATGAAAATCAAGTGTCCTTTCCCTAACTTTCCCTAAACGTTCCCTAAAGCAGTCGATAAAGCAGCAGTGGAGTCCACTTAATTAGGGAACGATAGGGAACCTAACGTTCCCTAACGTTAGGGAAAGTTAGGGAAAGTTAGGGAAAGGACACTTGGTTTTCATGCTTTTAGGTGTGTCTTAGGGAAACTTTCCACATTTTTAGGGAATCTTAGGGAACGATAGGGAAAGGATTCCCTATCTTAGGGAACGTTAGGGAATGATAGGGAACGATAGGGAACGTTAGGGAAAGGTCTCCGTTCTGGTAGTGCATCCCAAGGACTTTAAATTCGAACTGACCCATCGGGGTAGTGAACGCAGTCTTCGGCGCGTCCTCCTCCGATATACGTATTTGGTAATAACCAGACGTGAGGTCCAGGGAACTAAACAAGGTAGCTCCACCTAGACGGTCAATAGTCTCGTCAATACGGGGAAGGGGATACCTATTTTTAATCGTAATGTTGTTGAGTGCTCGCCAATCGCAAACAACACGGTATCCCGTTCCACCCGGTTTTGCTATGATCATAATCGGCGCTCCGTACGGGGACGAGCTCGGGGCGATGAAGCCTTGTTGTAAAAGGTCGGAGACGCATTCTTCACATAGTAACGTCTCGGCTGGACTCATACGACGATTTCTTCGGTACGGGGCGTAAGCATTGTCTTGCGTTTTGATGACGTGAGGTATGACTCGATGGTTAGGAGTCCCCATCGGCAAATTGTTGAAGACTTTGCGATATTTCCATAGAAGGGCGCGCAGATCGCTGGCCGAGATGAGCGTTTTATCGTCGAGGTCAAGGATGTTGTCGTGGATCCAATTTTCGAAATCCATGCTAGCCACAGGCGGACCAGGTAACGGTCCGTCGGACGGCAATAAATTTGTGAGCAATTTCGCTCTTTCATCGGCTGTGACATTTGACGCCGGTAAGTCCGACCGTGATTCGCGGACGTTGACCATGACGTGGTTAGCGCCAGCCTTCAAAAGCTTTGCTGCCTTGCGACCCATAATGACTGGGTCATCAGTTGACTTGCCCGATAGTGCCATGGTGAAGAAGGAATGAGCCGTTTCGTCCCGCTGCCTGTTAATAGGGGTTATACAGCAGCCGTACCGCTTGAGCGACATGGTCATGCGATCGTAGTCGAGGACGGCCCTTTCGTCGCGCATCCAGTCGGATCCGAGGATTTGGTCTAATCCTCCAGGAAGTTTGTCGACGACATGGACAAACGCTTTGCCAACATATCGTTGTATGTGGATAGGGAGCGTGGCCGTCCCTCGGATTTTGATAATCCCGTCGTTAGCGCAAGTGAATCCGTCGCGTTCGTTTTCCCAAGGGCAGATGTACAAACCGAGATCATCAGCCGTTTGCTTTTCCATAAGGCAACCCGTCGCGCCCGAATCTGCCAATGTGAGCAATTACTTTGCGCCAGATCGGGCGTTGAAAAGCATATCGGGGGCTGTCGCGGAGTTGACCTCGTATACCCAATTGGCTCGCGTAGTGAGCACGGGGAAAGTATTCGTGTTTCGTTGTGCGTGATTGCGACGGATGCACTTCGTTGACCGTCTGGCAGCGATTTGTTTTTCGTGAACTTTGGGATCCAATGCCTCCGACCACCAGTGTTTTTTTCGACGGGTTTCAACCGGACTGGGGATGCGCTCCTCAGGTGCGGGGCCAAAGTATACTGCCTTGGTCGCGTCGTTGATCGCGTGCCAATCCTTATTGATTTGGATGGCCCGTTCGGAGTCGGGAGGGTCATACCATACTTGGATGGCGACCTTATTCGAAGGTGACCCCTTGGGGCGGGGTTTAATATGGTGGTCGAACGATTGATACTCCTTAAATAACTCCATACCTTGAAGGAGACTGGAGACATGTTTATCGTTGCTTGCATTCTTTGGGAGGATGAACATGCCGGATGTGTCGAAGGGAGCATCATTTTTGCATTCCCAATAGTGTTCCAACACCGACACGACGTCTTTTGGAATGGGGTGCGCATATATGAACTCGTTTGCGATGGAGACTCGCATGCCAAACTCCGTAGAGAACTTCAAGAGACAAGGGGACGAAAGGGCATTAGTAGATGTTACATCAATAGATGGGGTTAAGCCCAAGTTAGAAAATAGTTCCTCCTGAACTTGCAACAAGAGCTCAAGTGGCTCGACTACTACTGCTTTATCGTCACCAATTACACGATCTAGGCTCGTCAAGACCTGACCGGCCGATTCCTATTCCCAAATCGGAATGGGACCGTTGCCGTCAAGGGCCCAGTCGGGACATGTCGTCTCATTGAGGGCCGGCCAGTTGGGCAAGTCCCGTGTGCGGCAGCGGCGGTCAGCATTGAGCGACTGCGCACACGTCTTCATGTAGCGAAAACAGAAGAAGCAGCGAGCTCCGTTTTGCAGCCAGATGGTTTGCCCGACGCTGACCGAGTTGTTCATATGCATAGCATTCTGAGGGTCTTGACCCGAAAAGTCAGGGGTTCGCTGCCCGACGGGCTGTGAACGGCCCCGACCAGCACCTTGTCCATATCCTCCTCGACCACCACGGCCCGCGCCGCGGCTATAGCTAATAGAGCCTCTTCCGAACGTGCGATCAGCACCTTGCAAACTGAGGACCTGCGACCTTGGCGATCCACCCAGCTTGCCGATGTGCGTCGGTTGCGTCGCACTACGTCCTCCACCTCCTCGGCCAGCGGCCGGGTTGCGACTACCGTTGACCTCCAGTTAGGGGCTCTTGGCTGGGCGAGAGTTCATCTCCCCGCCGTCGTCGGTGTGCTTTAGGCCCTGCGGAGAGAAAGAATCAGTGTCAGAATCGGAGGGGGGGGATTTGGTAAATTGGACGCGATTGAATGTAAGGTCCTTACCCGGGTATTTAGTATCCGCGGGCCTCTTGAACGGACGGATACCTCGACTTATTATTAGCGTAACCTCCATCCCCTCTGATGGCGATCGTGCTTGTCTGTCAAGGACTTGCCACGAGCAGCGACGACTTTTCTCGCCTCGTCCAATTGCAGATAGCGGAACAAGTCCTCCATTGTTTCGAATAACGTGCCCGACTCGCGCCTAGAGTGTGCTCCGGCGCGGAGATCGTCGGAGAGTCCTGTGCGAAAGAAGTTTAACTTCTCGCGATCGGTGAGATCAGGGACTTTGCGAAATTCCGACTTGATGGCGTGGTAATAATTCTGCAAGGATCGAGTATCTTGGCGCAAGCCACCTTCGTGTAGTTTGGTGAGAGCGACGTGTGATTCTGTTAATAGTTCGGGCATGAGGAGCGACTCCGCCCATGCCACGATTCCCATGAAATCCAACCCGTCTAACTCGCTGCCCGCCCATGCTTCGTCGAAAGTGATGCGGAGTTGGCCAGTGAATGCACCCGACAGATGTGGAACAATTCGCTCGAACGGCCCATTGTAACCGTCGGCAAAGTGGAGCTCGAGGATCGTGATTACATTGAAGATCCATCGTCGCAACTTAGCCCTAGGACACTTGTCCGACAGTTTGTGGTCAATGAGACGCAATTCCTTTCTCATCTCAGTAATACGCTTTGCGAACCCATGGTCGCGATCAGCGTGATGAGGGGCGCGACCCGCGGGAGGAGGGGCGAGTGGCGGGAGCGAACCGGGCCAACATGGCGGGGCGTCTGGAGTCAGGGTCGTGTCCGCGCGAGCCTGTCGCGTCAGCGAAGGGGTGTCCGCAGGCAGTTTAGCTGCGCGCTTCGCACGAGGTCGAACAGAAGCCGGGGGCTCTGCCGAAGGCATCGCGGGCGACGTTGGGGGCTCGGGCTGAGTAGCCCGAGGAGCGCGATCAGAGGTCGGTATGACAGGCGGCGCCTGGCGGGATGAACCGGGGGGGTCGGCGGTGTCGTTGTCCGACGAGAAGTAGTCGGAGACCGAAACCGGGTCGTCGGGGGGTACTGGAGATCCGGGTGAGACCGCCGGCCGGGAAGGGGTAGCGCCCCCCTGCGGGATCGAACCTCGTTGCATTTTCCCCGTGAGGTAACCCGAGGGTGCATAGGCGTCGGGGATCCGAAACGGCTCGGGAGTGAACGTCGGGTCGACCTGAGCGACAGCTATCACATTAAACAACCCTGAATCACCAACAACCCGCACCTGCCTGTCAGGTGCACGAGGCAACTTCTCGTCGAGTTTGTCGTCATTGGCTGCGACCGCTGGGTAGTGGGGCAGCAGCTTTGTGCCCTTGAGGGAGGCGTTCTTGTTGAAGATGTCCTCGATGCTCGAAGGCATGGCGAGCATCCAGTTCTGCTTCCGCATCTTGGAGGCAGCGAACAGACGGGTCATGTGATCGCGAATATCGTCGATCGCCTGCTGCGACTCACGCATGTCCTCGGGGTCGCTAGCCTCGAGGAGCCCGTCAGCGTACTCGGTGAGATGAGCCGCCAGGCAACTTAGCGTTGGCATAGGGTGCGATAGGGTGGTCCGCGGAGTGGTAGTGCAGCAAACCATCCGTCTTCGCCGCCTTGGCATACGACGGCGCCGCTTTCGCCTGGCAGGCGCGCATCAGCACTTGCTTGCGCCCAGAGATGGGGTCAAGAGCGAGGGGCGGTGTCGTCAGGACGGGCGGACAGAGGCAGCACATGCTTGCGCCCGACAGTCCTGCCGTTCCCGATCCCTTGGAAGAGGGCGTCGCTGGTGGAACTTCGGGGGTCATTCTCCATGTCCATGGGCTCGCCACCCGTCTTGTTGCGAGCCAAAGCAGCGATTTGCGCCACGACAATGGCCGCGGCATCAGCTTGGGTGAGGGCTGGAGCAGAAGGAGCAGCGGGAGCAGCGACTGGGCGCTTGCCAAAGTCGATGTTCTCGCGTGTGAATGAGCTGCGCGACGACCTCAGTCAGGCGAGCGTTCTCTGCACGAAAGGGGGCGACCTCTGCATGGGGGGGAAAACGTGTGGAGTTAGTCAATGCCGTCGGTTGGGGGGGAAACAGCGTGCGATTGACGGGCAAAACAGCGCGAGGAACATCTGAGCGGGAAGGTATGTCCTCAATATGAGCGAATGGATTGCAAACCGTGAAAGGCAGGTTGGTTCTATACCCATTGGGCCCAAGATAGTGCTCACCTGTTTGAGATCGAGTCAGGTCTCTCTCGGTGGCCTCGAGCACAGTGCGCAGCGTCTTCGAAGCGGACTTGGAGTCCGACACAGCCAGATCGTAAGTGGCCTAGAGGGCGCACAATTCCTGGCGACTCTTGGCCAAATCCCACCCAAGGCAATAGTGGCTCTCAACGAGCTCTTGGCGCTCCGCAGTGAGCAGTGCACTGGTTGGCCAGCGCCGCTTTGGTATCTGCGCCCTTGGCGGCGAGGCGGCGCTCAAGATCGGCGACGTTGGCGTCCTTAGCGGCGACAGCCGCTGTGAACTGGTCGGTCAAGGCCGAATTGACGATGCCGGCCTGGTAGAGCTCCGCTCGGAGGTGGCCGATCTGCTCAGCCACGATCAGGTGACCGGACATGTGCTCATGGCGCTTGCGCTCTGCGCTAGCTTGATACGTCGCACTGGCCACTTCGAGGCAAGGCCCGGCCATCGTCGTCGTCGTAGGGGCAACGCCCGCGCCCAGAGGTGGGGTCGCGATCGGCGCACCCGAGGGTGCCGCCAGACCCGTGAAGCCCGCAACCAGAGGTTGCAGCGTGCCCACTGAAACAGAGGGCCGCGTGTCGGCAGAGGCGGACTCGTCCTGCGTCGCATTGAACTCCGTGTCGGGCTCAGTGTCGGACGACGCAATCCCTTCAGGATTGGTGTCGACCACTGACGTCGTAGGCTGCTCAGCAGCGGCATCGGTGCCCGGGGTTGCAATTCTGTGGGAGGCCATTCTGCACAGGCAACGACACAAGTAAGTAGGCTGGACAGGGATGAGTGGTGGGCGAGAGAGGGGAAATTACTCGCAACTCTAGGAAAGCCAAAATACCACCTGCACGAGGGACTAGCAAATTTTTTGCGAGCGTAACGAGCTGAAAATGCCTCAAGCGTAACTGTTAATGACGCCTTCGTCCAGAATACGATGAGGGAGGTAAGCACTGTGAAGGCACGGACCACAGGGCAACAAGGGATAACACCGACGAATCGAATTGCCCGACAGGATTACATTACATTACATTACATTACATGTTAAAGTCTACTTGACACCGCGAGGGTGTATGAGACTCTGTGCTTTAAACAAAAAGAAAAAGCACCCACAAAGCAAAAAACCCCATTACATCAGGGGTGTGTCGAGGACAAACAAACCAAACTCCCAACCACCGTTTTGGTGGCGTAGGTATTAAACCCCCTAGAGCAGGACCCAGATCTCAACCACTTGGCGGAGGTAAGAAGCTAACAAATGAGAAGTCACAAGAAGAAAAAAAGGGATAATAAATTACGGTGCCACTAAGCAGTCCAGGGCTTCCTGTCTTGCTCTTCTACAAGTAGAAAGATAGTCGGCTAGGTTGCTCCAAAAAGACTTAGTGCCATTTCCATTCATAAAGGTTCTGAAAGTGGAATCGCAGAATTCCACATTCCATACGGTTAAGTCGGTATCCTCATGGACATGCCTATAAATATCTGTAAACAGCTTCTGGTAGCGAAGGCGAATATCATTATAAAAAGGGCACTCAAACATATGCATTTCATCCTCAGGTTTTTGGAACCCACACATTTGACAGTGTCTCATTGAGCGAGGGATGTGTGCTCTATCCACCACCCTCATTCTTTCTGTGTTCAGCCAATGGGAACCCATTCTAAACTGTGCTATAGAACGAATCTGATCCTGCTTATGTAAGGCGGATGTAAAGGGAATCAAGCCATTCTCATCATTGCTGTTGGCTGCGAACCATTTTTGGTATCGGAGGCGTTTAGAGCCAACCCTTCTCTCATCAGGAATGTCTCTAACTGCATTGGTGTCACTTGGGTACTTAAACCTCCATGACTCAAAAACTTCAGACATAATACCTTCGACATAGACAGCCTCCAAAATGTTGAGGTTTTTACTGGATCCTAGCTTGTGGAGAGCACAACGCAAGTCATGAACCCAGCCAGTGTTGGAGTCAAAAGATTCCTCAAGAGCCATTCTAATGAGATCCTCAGGTTCTTTATGTATGGTCTTGTTCCAGAAGCGCAAAGCTTGTTTAAGCCAAGCAAAACACAACGGGGTTCTACCCAGCTCTTCCATGATAATATTAGATGTAGTAGATTGGCAAACACCCAACATTTGTTTAAGTATACCTCTATGCCATTTCTCACAAGCATGGTCATTTGAGATAAGTGTGTTGTTCAGAATAGAAGGAGCCCACACCTCAAAGCCAAAATTCAGGATAGGTTGTACAAGAGAATCAAACAGGTGGGTGAGAATATCAATATTGTATATTTCCATAGTATGGCATCGCCTACGGAGCATGTGGTGTGCCTTTTGGGCCTTAGTGAGCATCCTAGAAAAAGCAGCTTTTGCACGATTGCTTGAGTCACCATCCACAAAGAGGGATCCCAAGTAGATAAAAGATAACTTTGTAGAAAGTTGTGCTCCATCGTAGACAAATTTGTAATCAGGATCCATGCGGGCCTCATCACAGAATTGCTTGTTGAAAACGACAATCTCAGTTTTCTTTATATTCACAGCCATCTTAGTAGCCTCGCAGAAATCTCTCAGGCAGTCAAGCATCGCTTGCATATCTGCTGGGGATTCTGCCATTATAGCTAGGTCATCAGCATAAAGTAACAGTTGCAGAATCTTTCCCCTAAGCTCAGCCCCTACATTTGGGAGCTTGGATTGGAGGAACGATTCAATTCTATCAACGAACAGACCGAATAAGAGTGGGGATAGGGGGTCTCCTTGTTTAACTCCTACAAGGGATGGAAAGGAGGATCCAATGTCCCCATGTAGGCGAACTTGGAAAACAACATGATTATACATGGACTTAAGAATACTGAGATAGGGGTCCTTGACTCCTAGCCTTGCTAAGCAATCCCATAGCAAGTCTCTGTTGACCCAATCATAAGCCTTCTTGAAATCAACAAAAGCCACAAAGAGTGGTTTTTTCTTTTCTCTATATTTATCTACAATATGGTTAAGAATGAATGATGCATCTGCAGTACCCCTACCACTTCTAAATCCATATTGGCCAGCGGCTCTGAGGTTGAATTCTTCTGACCAATCATCTAGTCTACGTAGCATGCAAAGGGAGAAGATCTTTCATATGGAGTTGCTCACCGCAAGACCTCGATAGTTGTCCTTGTCATACACACTGCCTTTGGATTTGGGTACGGGTACCAAGGCAGCTGCAGCCCATTGGCTAGGGTAAGAGGTCTTCCAGATGAGATTAAACAGGTTAGTCATAGCTTGTACAAATTGGGAGTTGGCCTCATGGTAAGCAAATCTGTACCATTCTGCAGGGATACCATCTACCCCGGGGGAGGAGTTTTTCCGTAGGGATTGGAGAACAGAAACACCTCCTGGGTGGTAAAGTCTTGACATAACCACGTTGGTGCGGCCTCTATCTGAGGTCCATCAGCTTGAGGGACAAAGTCCCTAGCATCCAGACTTGGATCAATACCTACTTGCACATCAAAGAGGTCTGCAAAATAATCAGTCCAATCATGAATTGTGATATCTGCCGTAGTGGCCTTGTTAGGCTCACGCACGTCTTTCCAAAAACTTTTCGGATTATGCCGAAGATTCGTATGAAGGTTCTCAATGCGTGTTTCTAGCCACTTCCTCTTCTTTCTTCTGAGAATCCTCTTGTACTCCTTGTGCATAGAACCAGCCAAGTCAGAGCTAGAGCCATGTTGATGTTCTGCTTGGCTTGCTGCCTGTCTAGCACGATTGCATTCATCATCATACCATGCGTTCACGGGCCCGTGCTTACGCTTAGCTACAGGTTTGTGACATGGTGTGCATTTGCTTATGGCTAGTTCAATAGCACTAGCAATCCCCTTCTCTGAATCTTCCATAGATGAGCTATGGAGTGCATTGTCAAGTAATCGGGTAACGTCTGGGTCACGCTTAATTGTGTGTGCATACATCTGGACATAGTTGTCTTTCCATTTCAGTTTGGGCGAAGGTTTACCACCAGCAGGTGTACTAATAGTACCTTGAGAAGGCCTAAGGGCAGCATCTGGTATGAAGAGTGTGATAGGCATGTGGTCAAACTTTCTACGCCCGGGCCTGAGGGCAGTCATGCTTGGGAGCCACACTAAACTTGACTCCTGGGGTGTTGAGAAGACTAGGGGCGGCTAGCGCATAATCAATGACAGATTTCTTGTCCATGCCATCTGCAAAGATGGTATGTGCACCTTGCATATCACCTTCTGTTCTACCGTTAAGGATGATAAGACCAGTTACTACACATAGCTGGAGTAGGGCCCCCCCCCAATCGATTGGGGGGAGCTGTGTCCATGCTACACCTCGGTTGAATGGTTTGGTCGGGGGCTGTACTATTGGTTTGGGATACTGGTTCATCTCCTAACTCGGTATCATCATTGTCCACACCAAGACCAACCCGAGCGTTGAAGTCACCCATCACCACAACGTTGCCTTTTTCCTAGAAGTTCCCAATGATTTTACCTAGAGTGAGGAAGTGGTCCTCTATACTAATGCAGTCGTCACCATGTTTGTAGTATGAGCTGTTAGCATGTGGGATATAGCACACACCAATGTGTGTGCCATGTATGCGAATCCATGCCATGCCTAATTCAGGTGCCTCATGGACTAAAGTAGCATTTAGGCAAGTGCGGACATAGATAGCGACCCCCCCATCCATGCTCAACTTGGGGCGAGGGGCACAAGAAAGGCATTTGAAACCTGGAATGTGGGGGGTGTCTAGATGGCCACGCACCCCTGTGTGTGAAAACAATAAAATGTCGTGTTTTCTCACCACTTTCATTGCTGCACTGCAGCTGCTTAGAACACTGAGTTGTCCTCTGATGTTCCATGCAAGGCACCTTAGTCCACTTCATGCATCAGTCGATGAGACACCTGAGGGGGGGGCCTTGTCCCGCACCTTTAGGAGTCCTCTATTGAACGAAACCCACTTAGAGGGGTCCCTCTTAGCTTCCAGAAACGCTGGAAGGTGTTCCTTGTGCAGCTTCAGCTCCTCAGGAGACAAGAAATCCAGAGCTGCTATTCCTCTATCCTTGAGGAACCTTCGGTTCCTCACTATGGAGGAAGCATCGAAGCTGGAGGATACTGTGATTAGGGCAAGGCGGGGTCGTGAGGGATCCACCTTGCCTCCCATGCGTCGAGCGGACACAATAGTAAACTCTGCCTTGTCTTGCTCCTTCTGGGCGTAGGTGTTGTTGGCTTCTAAAGCCTGGGTGAGCTTAGACTTTACAGCCACCGCTAGCTGGCTGTCGTTCTCGTTGGGATCTCCAGGGATGCCTGAGATCCTGAATTGCATGTCGTAACCTGCTTGGTCTGGGGGGGCTGAGCCCGGTCGCAGGATGAGTGGCCGACTCCATGCAGATTCTTTTCCCCCTGCTGGGGGCACCACCGGCCGATCCTTGATAGCAGCTTCCAGGGCGGAAATGCGCTTCTCCTGGGATACTATCGTATCCCTGTGGGCGTTCAGAGTGGCCTCTATGTTAGCGATCTTGGTGGTCTGTTTCTGAACGGTTTCCCGCATCTCACTCAAAATTCCTTCCACCGACTTCAATGTTTGATGCGACTCTTTTTTAATCGAGTCGAACGATTTGTCCAGCGTGGGTTTAAGCTTTGTAGCGTACCACATTGCAAACCACGGGGGGGGTGCATTATCCCCGGGTAATCCAGGGTCAATGCTCATGTCTTGCGTCTGACTTCTAGTTAGTGTCATAGCTATTCGCACAGGTTTAGTTGGGAGAGCAGCGAGTTATTGGGTGCCGGGTGACAGGTGCAATTTGAAAGTTGCGAGTTTGGGTATGCGATGCGATGCGATGCGATGAGGAAGGATGCGACGAGGTGCGATGCTATTGAAAGATTGAGAGATTGAAGTTGAAAGATCTGAGATGGTGGTGCGATGCTATTGAAAGATTGAGAGATTGAAGTTGAAAGAAGAGGATGAGCAAGACAGCAGGTGGACAGCACCAATAGATGATGCAGCAAGCAAGGAGAGCCGCAGGACAGACTCGCGAGGTACCCTAATGAAAGCAAGTACGGCTGAGGTGGCAATTGGAGCTGATGCTGCGCTATTGGTCCAGCCGCGAGTTTACTGCTCGTGAACAGAGCGTTATAAGCTATGACCAAAAGGCCAGGACGTGAATGCTAGGATCGAGGACGTAGGCCATACAGGGTCCGGGCAGGCTAGGAAAAGATGCCCATGCAAGACAGGTCGTTTCAATGTCGTAAGTCGGGACTGCAGACACTACAGGATATGCTCGTTACATTGAGTGAAGAGAACTACCAAGCATGGGAGCTTGGACTATATGGAAGACGGAAGGAGATGGCAACAGTACAGATCTGTCCTGCATAGTGGCGCGCGTGGCCATAGCTGGCCTCGGTGCTGCACAGCAGGCGGCACAGGGCCCGGAGGGGACTCACACCTGTGCACTCATTGCCACTCTAGATACGACGTATAAGTCGTCTATAACATCCCCCCCAATCCATGATATTCTTGTACACAAGAATACCGTGCATTACATTAGAGGTGCAATTTAAAATATCTAAAGTGTAATCAATCATAGAACTGCTCTATACATTTGTTAAGATATTTACTAGCGAAAGTACTTTAATATCAAGACAGTGGAACCAGGTTCTAGAGTGTTCACTTTCTTAGTGGGCATGGCCCATCAATAATCAGTCTCTTCAAAGTGTGATAAGAGGAGACAAGGGACACAAAGCTCTCGGTTGAGGAGGCTATAATCAATCATGTTTAGTAGGGAAAGGGGAGAGCAAGAGGTACCAGTGTTCATGAAGATACAGGACTCTGGAGGATGGTAATCTTGGAGGCTGTACGTGATGTACCCCTAAAGAGATAGGCCAAATCCTGAAGTGCCATGTGGTCGGAATTCATGGTTACCATTGCTATGGGAAGGGTAGCCATTTAGGGTCCATTCCTCGGTAGGTGCACCGAACCTGCATGTAGGAGCTAGTGGGCAGCTGTATGAGCTGGGTAGGTGCAGAGCTGCAGGATCCGGAGAGGCAGGAGAGCTGCACAAGAGCTGGAGCTGCAGGGGATCTGCTGGGCAGCTAAGGCTGCAGGAGAGCTGCAGGATCTAAAGGGGATCTGCTGGGCAGCTGAGGCTGCAGGAGAGCTGCAGGATCTAGAGCTGCCGGAGAGCTGGAGCTGCAGGGGAGCTGGAGGGACAGCTGGAGCTGCAGGTATCTTCATGCTTGATAAGTCAGTTGAATGAGCTGCAGGATCCGGGGAGGCAGGAGAGCTGCACAAGAGCTGGAGCTGCAGGGGATCTGCTGGGCAGCTGAGGTTGCAGAAGAGCTGCATGATCTAGAGGTGCCGGAGAGCTGGAGCTGCAGGGGATCTGCTGGGCAGCTAAGGCTGCAGGAGAGCTGCAGGACCTAGAGGGGATCTGCTGGGCAGCTGAGGTTGCAGGAGAGCTGCAGGATCTAGAGCTGCCGGAGAGCTGGAGCTGCAGGGGAGCTGGAGGGACAGCTGGAGCTGCAGGTATCTTCATGCTTGATAAGTCAGTTGAATGTCCCCCCTCATGATGTGGAAGTTAAGGTTCCAAATCATCAGGTCAGAATTATCAGCGTTCTAATCATCATTAGTAGGCAGTATCAGCAGGGCAGTATCACCATCATCATTCTCCTACTATGGCAAGCATCAGGATTAGCTGGGGGCCAGGAAGGCTGCAGGGGGAGGCATGAGAGGAACTAGGAGTATAAAAGACTGACCGGCTGTAAGCAACTTCTTTCTAGGTAGACGTCCCCCGCTGGCTCATGTAATCAATCCAGGTGGAGAGATATGCTGAGATACTTCCAAAGTCATCTATAAGGTAGCTGTAACTCAGAGTAGACTACTAATACTATATATGGTAGGCTATGGACTATACTTAAGAGTCAGGACAGCATAGGAGACAGGCTGAGGCACAGGAGAAGCTGCCAGGTAGCTGCAAGTGGGGCTTCTAGGATGTCTGTCAGATAGGACTGATCATCACCATGGGAGCTGCAGGGAATGAATCAAGAGTAGCCTGTGGGGCAAGGTCTCTTTTCAGAGCTAGACTAAGATAGAAGAAAGCAATCAGCCATGATGCTATCAATCAATATCTAGGTAGAGTCTGAATCTTGGACCCGTCAGGAAAGGTCTAGAGTGGACTGCATAAGAGCTGTAGGATGTATCACGAATCTAGACAGAATCAGCATCACTATTTCAGCATCGTCACTATCCCCCTCTGGTTTGACAATCTATTCGAACATACTTCAGATTGGTCAAGCATAATGCAGAAATGGGATTGGGAAAGTGATTAATCTGCGTGGGTATCACTCGTACGTTTATTTACCAACAAAGTGTGAGACACCATGTTTTTCGTGTTGATAAGTGAATTTAGTGCGTTTGGTGCGTCAAGAAATCCTATCCTATTTAGTCCGTTTGGTGCATCAAGAAATCCAATCTATGAGGGTGCGTTTCTATAGGGGTTGTACCAGCCAGCAAGCATTCAGAATGCAAATCAAAGTCAGTGCTTAGGCAAGGTGGGCATGAGCGAGGTAATTTCCTATTCAGAAAGTATAAGGGAAATAACAAAGGAGAGGTCCTCCATGTGTCTTGCATTCTATCTCGTTGCATTAACGGTGCACGTTGGCAGCCAAAGATCATGTCCCAAGGTATGGGTGGGAACACTCAATTTGTCGTATATGCTAAATGCATTTGGGATGGGCAAGTGTGTGGGATATGCATGGCAAGTAGGATCAATCCCCCACATGTCATATTTGGCCCCCATGCATTTGTCATGGGCAGATAACAATGACATTCAGATCACCCCTCATTCTATGCACAATATTGCATCTGGTTTATCTCCAATAATGAGAATAGAGGTTAGGCATGATCAATCGGGGGTTTGTAGATTGACTACAGGACGGCAGGTTGGGAGGAGGTGGACGACAGCAGGTTGGGAGGTGGACGACAGGGAGGATCGTCATTGCAAACATGGGGTCGCGCCACGGCGTGAGAGCGGAGTGGCGCTGGAAGACATGTGGTGGAATGGACATGAGGTTCGAGGTGCAGATTCGTAGGTGCGTAGTGAATAGGCAGCGAGAGCAGAAACAATGATGCGATAAGAGATGGTGGAAATGTGGGATGTCCGTAATCACGGTAGGGGCAAGGAATTCGAACAGTGGTAGTCGGTGAGACGGAATGGCAAAAACTGGGAGCAGCAGGATAAGAGCGCGCAGAAGTACCTTGCCTAGGTATTTCGGCAGTACACACACGTAGGAGGGCAAAGCCCTTGTCCCCAGTGCTCAAACGGCATACAATCATGGACCCCCCCCTTTCGCTAAAATAATTACCGCAGTTAGCCTACTCCCAGACGATGCTTTTGCGTGGAGTTGTCGCAAAGCAATCGTTGGTTCCTGAATAAGGAGGGAACTGTGGGTGATGGAGAGGGATTAGTTTTAGCGAGTGTTCGTTGGATGCGTGGGATGCAAATGGCAGTTTGTGGGCAGGGGGTGTCTACCAGGTCTGACGAGTGAGCATCTTGTTGCGGAGTGGATGTGGAAGTGGAGGTGGATTCAGGTGTGGCGGAAGATTTACGTGGTGAAGATACTGTGGCTGTCGTGCGCAGCAAGTGCGAATTTGTTGGACTGGGTGTGGTCAGGGCAGTATCAGCATCAGTGTGCATAGCATCATCATCAGCAGCAGCAACAGCATCGTCATTAGCATCAACATCAGCAGCAGCAACATCCGTGGCATCATCATCAGCAGCAGCAACATTCGTGGCATCATCATCAGCAGCAGCAGCATCATTATCATCGTCTGTGGCAGCAGCAGCAGAAATGTCATTGAGTGTGGGTGCAGGCAACACAGCAGCAGGGGCAGTGGTGATAGTGTGAGCAACGAAACAGTATTCTGTGTTGTTGCGAGGTGCTTTGCGGGTGGTTAAGTACCGGTGCATTGGGACTCGTGGCTGTTTGTGAGATGGGTGAGAGCGATGAGATGATTTGGGGTTATTGGTGACCAGTTTGCTGGGGCAGACATCCTGGTTGTGGCCCCGACCCTCGCAATGATAGCAGAGTCCAGCCCATTCGGCGCGTAAGTGGGGTGGAGGGTGCAGCGCACCCGAGTCTGTGACTACCCATTGGACTAAATTGCAGGGCATGTGGTTTTTCCTACGCAATGCCCAGTGGGGGTAATCAAATCGTTTGCAGCAATCCTTCCGGTGGTGGCCTGTACCTTCGCAGGTATAACAGATTCCATACCATGCGGCGCTTGAGTAAGGGGGTGGTGCTGTGCCATACTGTGCGGTTGCAGACTCAGGGAGAGGACGTGGAGGTAGCATGCAAGCAAGGGGATACGAAGTAAGGTGTTTATGGGTATGTGTATTTCTCAGATCAGGAGTCCTGGCATAGTTGGATAGTGGGCGGAGGATCTGAGGTGAGGTAGGTTGCAGTCGGGTGTTCGGAGGGAGAGAGTGGTGGGATGGATGCTCGGATGAGCGGGGTTAAAATCAACAAGGCGATTCGCAAAGTTGAAGTCGGCAGTAAATGCCTATCGGTGCTGGCTTCTCAATAGCCGTAGATCCTACTCTAGCAGCAGGGGACTACGCTGACAAGTGGTGGTTTCCTACTGTGTGAACAGATTGATGGAATTCGACGGTTTCTTACAAACCGAAGGTAGCTCTGATCGTCTCCTCTACGATGCAGGGAGCGAGTCAGCTCTTCCGGTTAGCAGTGGTTAACATGGCGGCCCATAGCCTTTCAATGTCGTAAGTCGGGACTGCAGACACTACAGGATATGCTCGTTACATTGAGTGAAGAGAACTACCAAGCATGGGAGCTTGGACTATATGGAAGACGGAAGGAGATGGCAACAGTACAGATCTGTCCTGCATAGTGGCACGCGTGGCCATAGCTGGCCTCGGTGCTGCACAGCAGGCGGCACAGGGCCCGGAGGGGAGTCACACCTGTGCACTCATTGCCACTCTAGATACGACGTATAAGTCGTCTATAACAGGTCGCAGGCGGCCTTAGGGCGGGGCGAACCTGACAGGACAGAGCACTGCAAGAACAGGACAGACGCGACGTGTACTCGTAGCCACAGGTAAGGGCAGAAAGCCAAACGAAAAGCAGCAAATGCCAGAACATCTGACAGGATGTCCTGGCGGGTGCGATTAATTCGAAGGAAATTCCGTATGCGTGCGTATGTGTATGCGTGAGGTCCCTAAGGAACGAAACCAGCTCCGCTACCAGTGTAACAGCTCACGATGCACCTAGCAGCTTGAGGGGTTAGTCTAGAGTAACGGGCTACGTGATGTATGTTTATATGTATGTTGATATGTGTAAGCTAGCAGAACAGTAAGGGTGTTACCTAAGTATGGGATGTCGAGTAGCTTGGATCGAACGTCTTCGTGGGAGTAGTAGAAGGGTTCGTTCCGAGTAGCTCGTGTCTATGTGCGCAACGAGTGCTTTGTGAGAGATGAGGCAGTACATGGGTATGGTACTGTATCATGTGCGTTCGTCACGTGGCTTACGGGTACGGTGTACCCGTATGCCTTGCTGGACGGCCAGAGTACCCGTGAAGGGTTCTGTACCGTTACAGTTGGGGTACTGTAGAAACGAGCTAAACCTCGCGGGCTGTAAACGGTCTGTAAATGCTTACATACTTTGTTACATAGTAGTTACAGAATCTGGTTTACAGACCTCTGTAAACCTTCTGTAAGTATGGCTGTAAACCCTATGTAAGTATGGCTGTAAACCCTCTGTAAGTATGGCTGTAAACCCGCTTTAAGTATGGCTGTAAACCCGCTGTAAGTACGGCTGTAAACCCTCTGTAACCAGGCGTGTAAACCCTTTGTAACTGGGTGTGTAAACCCTATGTAATCGGGCGTGTAAACCCTCTGTAACTGGATCGGTAAACCCTATGTAATCGGGTTTGTAAAGCATCTGTAGCTGGGTCTATAAAGCATCTGTAAATAGGCGTTTATTTAATGGGGGGCGAATGGGACGCAGCAGCAGGAATTGATTACAATTATGGCACGGTGCCAGGGGTCGACTGCAGCCAAACAGATGAAGCTATTTCGACTTCATTACAATATCATCCTAAATATCATATAACATAATTATAAGAAACTTAGGCGGGGCTCAGCAAGTCTAGTGACTTGCAGTAGTATGATTCTGCAGAAATTCCGCCTTCAATCTTCAAGGACATCCCTTGAACACTCCAGTAGATGGCAGTACCGATGGCAGGAGACAGGTCATCCAAGGACTCAAAGGAGTCCGCCATCTTGGTACCCATCCAGTTGATCCGGTACGCCTCTGCAGCCTTCTTGAACCGGATAATGGCAGCGTTGTCCACCTGAACCAACTTGACCCAAAAGCCACCAGGTGACACGTCGGTGGCTTCAACCATTTCCGCTACACCTACAGGAATACTAATAGCCACTTACACGGCATCGGATACGCTGAGCACCAGCTTGGTGCCAGCTTTGATGTGCGTGCCTTGGGGCAGGCACTCCAGATTGCCTCATGCACAATCGCCAACGTCTCCCAACGCCAACGGGCCAGCAGCCAACATCTGCGGTCGTTTCATGTTCTGCAGCTTGTCCCTCATCGTCACACTCAGCACACTATCCATCAGGGCTGAAAAGTTGTGCAGCTGGCTTCCAACTAGGCACTCCGTCTTGAGCCTCTTAACCTGCAAGGGGGGCGCACGTGGTTGGTTAGTTTGTGGGTGCAAATAAACCTCGAATGGAAGGGACACAGATGTGTGGTAATGCAGGCACATATATAAGCAGATAGGCAATCGCATATAGGCAGGTACAAAGAGGCAGGGCAGATACATATATTAGAGCGAGTGAACGACGGCTGAGAGAGGAAGATAGGCAGACGCATATATAGAGGCAGGGCAGATACATATATTACAGCGAGTGAACGACAGCTGAGAGAGGCAGATAGGCAGACGCATAGGGGCAGGGCAGATACATATGAGGGAGTGAATGAACAACAGCTGAGAGAGGCAGATAAGCAGACAAATATAGGCAGGTACATGTATAGAGGCAGGTTGACAGAGTCTGGGCAGAGAAATACAAGGAACGGAGCGAATGGACTACAGGTGAGAGACACATTTTTCTGAACTCCTTAGCAACCTATGTTAATTGCCTCTTACCGCGTCACTGTTCTTGATATCCTTCCAATTAGTGCCAACTGGATAGGTTTCCATCTTCTGTCTGGCCAAGTGCTTAGCGACCTTGGCCTTCTCTAATGGGACATCAAGAGAATTGGGAACCTTCCTATGTTTCCCAGGCATCGTAGGAGTGACAGTGACACTGTTCTTGGCACTCTTCTCTACGGATGCCAACACCGGCCTAGAAGGCAACAGTTCAGCAGAGAGGAGCGTCCGCACACAAGCTGTCACTAGCAAGTGAACTCCGAATGACTTAACAGGCAGGCCTGGCAAGTCCTTCAACCTATTCTTCAGCTCTTCTAGCAGCTGGCCCAGGCTTTCTGAGTCCAGCGCCGATACTTGTACTGGAGATAGGCCAATGTCTGTGAGCACCTCAGCTACCTAGTATATACGGGAAAGAAGACACATAATCAAACCAGTGCAGGTGGGTTCAGTTGCTGGTGGGTCAGGGTGGTACTGGGATGGCGTGCGGATGGGGCAGGTTTTTGTTGTGACATGCCTGTGCTGGTGATCTTTAGTGCTGTTGTTACGGGGTGCTGGTGGGGCTCGGTTGTGCGTGGGTTTTTGGAGCTGGTGGTACAGGGAGGTGTTGGGTCGGGATGCTGGTGGGACATGGAGGTACGTGTTGGGATAGGTGCCGGTGCGTAGGGCTGTGGTGTTCGAGGTAGTGGGTGGTGCTAGGACGGGGTGCTTGTGGGGCAGGGTGTTGTTGGGACAGGTGATGGAGCGTGGGGCTTTGGGTGCTTGAGGGACAGGATGGTGATGGGACGGGATGCGGGTGGGGCAGGGTGCTGTCTATTGGGGTCAAGCATGGACCGATCAGCAGTGTCAGTTACACTTCACCCTCTACATAGATCAACAGCTGTACATACAGCGGGGTGTTATGAATCATAGCACAGAGGAGACATACACATACAGGGGTATGTATGCAGGGCAGGCCAGACAGGCTTGTAGAACATCTATGGAATTGTGATGATGTGTAAAAAAAATAGTTCGAACAGCTGCCATGCCGCTACCATTCCTTTCTGGAGTTAAGTCAAATACTAATTATATATTGTGCCGAGTAGTGCGATAAATAGGCACGGCTGCAATTCCGAGAGCAGTTCGAATGCAAGAATGGCAAGGTCGCGACATTTGAATTCAAACAGAAGAGCGACAGCCAGCCGGGGGAAGCCTGGAAAGGGTCTGCAGCCCGATCCGATCACATGATTGGACTAGTGGTACAGCACAACGCCAAATTACCATATGTGTCGGGGGTCCGATTCCCCTTCTCGGTAGATCTGAGCGTTGAAGGTCGTTTTCATCGTGACTGTTTAATGACCATTGACAGACCACGTTGCCAGCTAACACGGTAAAGGCTCTGTACCCCAGGACTTACATACTTTTTACAGTCCTTTTACAATCAACGAGTCACCTCTGTCATTTACAGACTTTGTCCCTCAAGCTGATGGACCTCAGATAGAGGCCGCACCAACGTGGTTATGTCAAGACTTTACCACCCAAGAGGTTTTTTCTGTTCTCCAATCCCTACGGAAAAACTCCTCCCCCGGGGTAGATGGTATCCCTGCAGAATGGTACAGATTTGCTTCCCATGAGGCCAACTCCCGATGTGTACAAGCTATGACTAACCTGTTTAATCTCATCTGGAAGACCTCTTGCCCTAGCCAATGGGCTGCAGCTGCCTTGGTACCCGTACCCAAATCCAAAGGCATTGTTTATGACAAGGACAACTATCGAGGTCTTGTGGTGAGCAACTCCATAGGAAAGATCTTCTCCCTTTGCATGCTACGTAGACTAGATGATTGGTCAGAAGAATTCAACCTCAGAGCCGCTGGCCAATATGGATTTAGAAGTGGTAGGGGTACTGCAGATGCATCATTCATTCTTAACCATATTGTAGATAAATATAGAGAGAAGAAAAAACCACTCTTTGTGGTTTTTGTCGATTTCAAGAAGGCTTATGATTGGGTCAACAGAGACTTGCTATGGGATTGCTTAGCAAGGCTAGGAGTCAAAGACCCCTATCTTAGTATTCTTAAGTCCATGTATAATCATGTCGTTTTCCAAGTTCGCCTACATGGGGACATTGGATCCTCCTATCCATCCCTTGTAGGAGTTAAACAAGGAGACCCCCTATCCCCACTCCTATCCGGTCTGTTCATTGATAGAATTGAATCGTTCCTCCAATCCAAGCTCCCAAATGTAGGGGCTGAGCTTATCGATACTGTACGGTATTTTTATACCCTTTTTTGGGGGAAATCAGTATAAGACCAAGGGGATATAACAGGAAATACCGTTTACACGTCCATACACTTAAAATCAAGTCAAATGGAACAATACTAAGGGTGATAGAAAAAAACGGTAATATCATGGTCTATTACCGTACGATATGTCGTGATACATCGTACCCTATAAATTCCCTGACCCAGACTCAGATACTTCTGACGAGAATCGAACCGCCGACCTGCCGAGTCGCAAGCCGAAGTCAAAGCCGATTTGGACCAAACACGATATATCGTACGGTAAACATAATATATCGTGTTTACCGTACGATGGATCCCAAAAATACCGTACGGTTTGCTTATTTTACCGTACGATATATCGTACGGTACACGGTAAAATAAATACCGGGCGGTATTACGCTTGACAGCCCTAAATGTAATGTAATGTAATGTAATGTAATGTAATATAATGTAATGTAATGGTAGAGGGTCCAGAGATTGTGCTTCTTACCCGTACGGTATAATATGGGTTTAAGCAGGTCGAGTCCAATCAAGAGAGGGCCATGGACTCTGACAGGAAATGATGATGCCTCAATGATCTGGCCCACTTTTTTAAAATTTGTTAAAGGATTTTCACCCCACGAGGTGGGTCTCCTGACACAAACCAGCGACCCGGAGGATTCAGTTCGAATGGCGTTGTCCCTCCTACAATAAAGTAGGAAGATGATATCATATTGCCGTTCCCTAGCCATGACTCCATAAGTGACCGGATGAAGAGCCACCAAGTGGCAGCCCAGAGTGATGGCGCCCAGGTCAAGGGCAATATGGAAATCTGCCCCTTCGTGGAAGCCTCTTACTGTGATAAATTAATAATATGAGAGGGGGTAGCCTTTATCAGATTGTTCGAGGAACTCCACGAGGAGGTGTCCAAATCCAGAATTGCCTTCCACAGCTTGGTTGCAGCTTCTAGGGGCGACTTTCCCTCTTCTAAGACGGCAATTAGGATAGCTCAATGTGAGCATGGGTGCTGACTTTGGTGATGTCCTTCAAAGAGTCTCGCTCTTCGGCTCTTGTTGGATATCTTCCAAGTCGAGTTCCAAAGGGTTTGAAAGTGGTGAAGTGTGCAAAGGTGTGAAAGGTATGGAATTTCGAGATGATAGGAATACTTGAGATGCTTGAAACTGAGTTATCTGAAATTAGTGTTACGAATGTAAGAGAAATATGGTGGGTTAGCCAGAGAGGAGGAAGGATTGGAGGAGGGGCCATTCCAAGGGATGGAATGGGATGAGGGTTTGGCAGAGATAATGGGGATGAAAATGTTGGGGTTATAGTAATTTGACACGATCAGGGCTAAGGAGATCCATGAGTCTGGGCCCTACTTCCAGAGGGCCTACCAGAGAGGGCGGTTATCGGGTATTACCGGTCTGAAGTAGCCAACAGCTACTCGGGAGTAGCCGAGTAGCTCATGGGTCCCTCAACTACGTTGGACCGGTAGAATTACTTCGCTCCACTCCCATCTTTTCCGCTCCAATTTCCGCTCCACTCCTCAACAGCGTTTGTCAATTCATAGAGGCATCTGATTTAGGATGGATGAGGAGCAGCGCGGAAAAGCGGAGCGCATCAAGGCCCTGTTGGCCGGTTACTACGGCAGTGGAGGAAGTGGTAATGAACCTGGAGCGCCTGGATCCGAGGGGGGTGCGAATGCGGGATCGAATGCTTCTGATGGTGCAAGAGCACCACTGGGAGAATTAGCCAACGCTCCCCCGGCGACCTTGGATTCCCCGGCATTCAACGCGGAACAACACATCTCGCATATTCTGAAGTCCTACCCTCTGGAAAAGCTAATGATCGAGCATCGGAATATGGCGCGCGAGATTAAGAATTTAGACTCAGGTAAGGTGTGGGGAAAGAAAAACGAAAGAAACATAACAGTCAGCTACTGAAGCGCCTGCTTGCGAGTTTTTGCATTTTCGAGTTCCAAGCTCAGACCCCACCAGCTTCCAAACTTTGCAAGATACCGAATGCGATGCACTCATGGATGAACAGCTCGCAGCTTACACGACATTGCATGGGGATAAGCCCACATTCCTACCACCTGTACTCAACACTATCAAGTCTTACAAGCATGGGAATTGAATGAGTAACAGTCAAATACTACATGCCTTACACACATTGTGAGTGTCTGTTTGTGGTGTGGTGTGTGGTGTGGAGTGTGTTTGTGTGTGTGTGTGTGTTTGTGTGTGTGTGTGTGTGTGTGTGTGTGTGTGGGGGGGGGGGGGGGGGGCATTGGAGAATGGTTGGACCCCCCCCCCCCCCCCCCCCCCCCAAAAAAAAACTGGCTAAATGCTGCTGCACCAAACACCAAACACCATACAACTGCCTAGATGATGCTACACCGAACACGAAAAAACAAAAACAGAAGTATTGCACTTAATAATGCTACACCAAATACCGAACGCAATAAAATCTGCCTAGAAACTGCTACACCAAACAACAAACAACAAACACCAAACAACAAACAACAAACACCTAACACCAAACACCAAACGCACTAAAACAACTGCGTAGATACTGCGACACCAAACACCAAACACCAAACACAAAATACTTCCTAGATGATTCTACACCAAACACCAAACATAAAAAACTATCTGAATGCTGCTACACAAAACGCCAGACAGCAAACAACAAAAAAACTGCCTAGATGATGCAACATCAAACACAAAACAAAAAAGCCAAGATACTGCTACACCAAACACCCAAAACTGCCTAGATACGATACAAAAAAAATTCCTAGATACTGCTTCACCAAAGAACAAACAACAAAAAATTCCTAGAGACTGCTACACCAAACACCTAACACCAAACACCTAACACCAAACACCTAACACCAAACACCTAACACCAAACACCTAACACCAAACACCAAACACCTAACACCTAACACCAAACACCTAACACCAAACACCTAACACCTAACACCTAACACCAAACACCAAACACTCAACACCTAACACCTAACACCAAACACCAAACATCTAACACCAAACACCAAACACCTAACACAAAACACAAAAATACAGCCTGGGTACTGCTACATACCCCCTTCCCATACCCCCTTCCCATACCCCCTTCCCAATCCCCCTTCCCATACCCCCTTCCCATACCCCCTTCCCATACCCCCTTCCCATACCCCCTTCCCAATCCCCCTTCCCATACCCCCTTCCCAACCCCCCTTCCCATACACAAATACACCCAACCCCTTCCCCATCCGATGCTTGAACTGCAGACATGCAGCAGCTTGTGTACAAGAAACATTTTCAGTTTGAGTCCCTAAACTTGTTGCAATTCCCATACATAAACCCACCCTACCCTCTTCCCAACCCCCCTTCCCGTACCCCCTTTCCCTACCCCCTTCCTCTACCCCCTTCCACTATTCCCTCCCCAATCCCCCTTCCCATACCCTCTTCCCATACACAAACCCACGCAACCCCTTCCCCGTCCAATTCTTGAAATGGAGGCTTGCAGTAGCTTGTGTACGAGATACATTTTCACTTTTGAGTCCCACTTATGAATCCCAATTTCAGTTTTGAATCCCTAAACTTGTTGTGATTCCCATACATAAACCCGCCCTCCCCCCTTCCGCTACCCTCTTCCCATACCCTATTCCTCTACCCCCTTATCCCTCCCCTTCCCATACCCCCTTCCCAACCCCCCTTCCCATACACAAATCCACCCAACCCCTCCCCCGTCCAATGCTTGAACTGCAGACATGCAGCAGCTTGTGTATGAGATACATTTTCACTTTTGAATCCCTGAACTTGTTGTTATTCCCTTATATAAACCCACCCTACCCCCTTCCGCTACCCTCTTCCCATACCCCCTTCCCCTACCCCCTTCACGTACTCCCTTCCCATACCCACCCTTCCTCCTTCCTGTACCTCCTTCTCATACCCTCTTCTCACCCCCCCTTCCCATACCCCCCTTCCCATACACCCACCCACCCACCCCTTCCCCGTCCGATGTTAGAACTACAGACATGCAGCAGCTTGTGCACAAGATACATTTTCACTCTTGAATCCATAATCTTGTTGTAATTCCCATACAAAAACCCACCCTCCCCCCATTCCAATCCCCCTTCCCGTACCCCCTTCCCATACCCCCCTTGCCATACTCCCTTCCCATACCCCCTTCCCAACCCCCCTCCCATACTCCCTTCCCATACTCCCTTCCCAACCCCATCCCAATCCCGTTGACAACCCCCCACGTCCCTCTGATTCTTGAACTGCAGACATGCAACAGCTTGTGTACGAGAACTACAATAAGTTCATCAGCGCAACAGATACGATCAGGTGAATGCCTGTAGCAGTGTGGTGAGGTGTGTGCATGTGTGTGGAGTGTGCATGTATGAGGTGTGTGCATGTGTGAGGTGTGTGCATGTGTGAGGTGTGTTCATGTGTGTGGAGTGTGCATGTGTGAGGTGTGTGCATGTGGAGTGAGGGTTGGGGGTTGGGGAAGGGGTGGAATGGAGGATGAATTAGGTGGGGAGGGAACGGAAGGGTTGGAGGGGTGGAAGGGTGTGGTTGTGTACGAGAACTACAACTATTTCATCAGTGCAACAGATACGATCAGGTGAATGCTTGTAGCACTGTGGTGTGGTGTGTATTGTGGTGTGTGCATGGGGAGTGTGGGGTGGGGGTTGGGGGAGAGGTGGTGTGGTGTGTGTGGATGAGATCTGAAACAAGTTCATCAGTGCAACAGATACGATCAGGTGAATGCCTGAAGAAGTGTGGTGTGGTGTGTGCATGTGTGTGGAGTGTGCATGGGACGTGAGGGTTGTGGGTTTAGGGAGGGGTGGGTTGGTGTGGGAGGTTGTGTGTGAGAACGGAAACAAGTTCATCAGTGCAACAGATACAATCAGGTGAATGCCTGCAATAGTGTGTTGTGGAGTGTGCATGTGTATGGTGTGTGCATAGAGAGTGAGGGTTGAGGGTTGGGAGAGGGGTGGAATGGGGGATGAGTTGGGTGGGGAGGGAAGGGAAGGGTTGGAGGGGTGGAAGGGGGTTGTGGGGTTGTGTATGGGAACTATAACAGGTGCGTCCATGAATACAGTGTGGGGGGCGGTTCGTGAGAGAAGGGATAGTATGGGCTGTTCTGGAATTATGTGGGACTGGAATGGGTGGACTGGAATGGGGTTATATGGGGTGGAGTGGTTTTGGGTTGGGTTGGGTGTCAGTCTCGGCAGTATCTTTTGGCGTGGAGTAGGGGATGGGGTGGGGTGGGGTAGGATAAGTGTAACAGGTGTGTCCCTGTATGTATGGTGTGAGGTGCGGTTGGTGAAATAAGTTGGGGAGGTTTGAATGGTATGGGCTGTTCTGGAATTAGGTGGGGATGGAATGGGTGGACTGGAATGGGGTGATATTGGATGGAGTGGTTTTGGGTTGGGTTGGGTGTCAGTCTAGTGCCAGTCAGTCTCGGCAGTTATTTTGGGGTAGGGGGTGGGGTGGGGTGGCGTATGGGAAGTATAACAGGTGTTTCCCTGTATATATGGTGTGAGGTGCGGTTGGTGAAATAAGTTGGGGAGGTTTGAATGGTATGGGCTGTTCTGGAATTAGGTGGGGATGGAATGGGTGGACTGGAATGGGGTGATATGGGATGGGGTGGTATGGGATGGAGTGATGTGGTGTGGTGTGGAGGGGAATGGGGAGGGGATGGAGGGGGATGAGAAGGGGAGGAATGGGATGGGGTTGGGTTGAGGTGGGGTGCAATAGGATGGGGTCTGCCCACACACCCATGCCAAGCACACACCCATGTCAAGCACACACCCTTACCTCCCACCCTCTCTCTCTTGTTGTAGAGCCATGGAGACTGCCAATAGCATGGGAGCGGGTTAGAGTGGGCTGGTTTGGAGTGGGCTGGTTTGGGGTGTAATAGGATGGGATCTGCCCACACACCTATGTCAAGCACACACCCATGTCAAGCACACACCCATGTCAAGCACACACCCATGTCAAGCACACACCCATGTCAAGCACACACCCATGTCAAGCACACACCCTTACCTCCCACCCTCCCTCTCTCTCTTGTTGTAGAGCCATGAAGTCCAATGTCCATAGCATGGGAGCGGGTTAGAGTGGGGTGGGTTGGGGCGAGGTGGGTTGGGGTGTAATAGGATGGGATCTGCCCACACACCCATGACAACCCATGTCTAGCTCACCCATGTCAAGCTCACCCCCTTACACCCATGTCAAGCTCACCCCCTTACCTCTCACCCTGTCTATCTTGTTGCAGAGCCATGAAGACCAATGTCAATAGCATGGGTGGGGATATGGCCAAGCTTAACACTATTATGGGTAAGTTCACAAGGGGGGGAGTGGTGGTGGGGTGGGTGGGGGTGGGGGGCTCGGTGTGTGGGGTGTGTGTGGGTGGGGGGGGATATGGCCAAGCTTAACACCATCATGGGTAAGTTCACAAGGGGGAGAGTGGTGGGGTAGGGGGGTGGAGCTCGGTGTGTGTGCGTGTGGTGGGGGTGGTGGTGGTGGGGGCTCGGTGTGCGTGTGTGTGTGTTGTTGGTGGTGGTGGGGGTGGGGGGGGCTCTGTGTGTGTGGGGTGTGGTGGGGTGGGGGGGGCTCGGTGTGTGTGTGTGTGTGGGGGGGGGGGGGGGGGTTGGGGGGGGGGAAATGGGGTGGGTGGTGGTGGGGAAGAAATGGGGTGGTGTGGGTTGCGTTGGTGTGTGGGTGCGTTGGTGTGTGTGTGGGGGGGGGGGGATGGGGGGTGGGGGGGGGGGGGGGGAGAAATGGGGTGGGGGGGGTGCGGTGGTGTGTGTGGTGTGTGGTGGTGGTTGTGTGTGTGTGTGTGTGGGGGGGGGGGGGGGTAAGAAATTGAATAAAGAGCAGTTCCCTCAGTGACAAGATCTAAGTGCCCACCACCACCACCACCACCACCACCACACACACACACACACTCACACACCTCCCCACCCCCCTCCCCACCCCCTCCCCACCCCCACCCCCCCCCACCCCACCCCTCCCCATGCAATGGGCTGTGAAGAGCAGTTCCCTCAGTGAAAAGCTCCAAGCTCGGGGCGAGGACATGCCCCCCACCCCCCCACCACACAGGCACCACACCACCCCTCCCACCCGCACACACACACACACACACATCCTCCCCCCCCAACACACCCCAGGCAACATGGCTGTGAAGAGCAGTTCCCTCAGTGACAAACTCCAAGCATGGGGAGAGGACATGCCCCCCCCCCCCCCCCCCCCCCCCCCCCCCCCTCCTCCCCCCCAACACACACACCCCACACCCCTAAACCTCAACACCCCAACACCCCAACACCCTTCCCCTCCCTAACACCCCCCAACACCCCCCAACACCGCCTCCCCCTCCTCCCCCCCTTCCCCAGGTAAGGTAGCTGTGTAGTGCAGTTCCCTCAGTGACAAGCTGCAAGCGCGAAGGCCATGCCCTCTCCCCTCCCCCTCCCCCCCCCCCCCCCCCCCCCCCCCCCCCCCCACACACACACACACACGCCCCCCTTCCCCAGGTAACGTGGCTGTGAAGAGCAGTTCCCTGAGTGACAAGCTCCAAGCTCGGGGCGAAGACATGGAGGAGCTACAGAAGGTCCAGCTGCTGCTCAGGAAGCTTCAAACGGTTTTCGACCTGCCGAAGAAGGTGCGAGTCGTTTTATAAAGAAATACAGGAAAGTAAATAAATAAATATGGGTTCAAAATCCGAAATTAAATTTCAGAAACCTTCAAACGGTGTTTGACCTGCCGAAGAAGGTGCGAGTCGTTTTAGAAAGAAATACAGGAAAACAAATAAATAAATATGGGTTCATAATCCGAAATTAAATTTCAGAAAGAACTTCAAACGGTGTTTGACCTGCCTAAGTTGGTGTGAGTCATTTTGGAAATAAATTTAGAATATAATTAAATCTAGGTCCAAAAACCCAAATTAAATTCCAGATAGCTTCAAACGATTTTCGACCTGCCGAAGAAGGTGCGAGTTGTTTTTCGAAAGAAATCGTTTTGGAAAGAAAATCCAAACTTAAATTCCAGAAAGCTTCAAACGGTGTTTGACCTACCCAAGAAGGTGCGAGTTGTAAATGGGTCGTAGAAGGGGCGGAAATGGTCATAAATTGGTTGCTAATGGGTAGCAGAAGGGTTGTAGAAGGGGCGGAAATGGTCACAAATGGGTCGCTACAGGGTTGTAGAAGGGGCGGAAATGGTCACAAATGGGTTGCTAATGGGTCGCAACAGGGTTGTAGAAGGGGCGGAAATGGTCACAAATGGGTCGCTACAGGGTTGTAGAAGGGGCGGAAATGGTCACAAATGGGTTGCTAATGGATCGCAAAAGGGTTGTAGAAGGGGCGGAAATGGTCACAAATGGGTCGCTACAGGGTTGTAGAAGGGGCGGAAATGGTCACAAATGGGTTGCTAATGGGTCGCAAAAGGGTTGTAGAAGGGGCGGAAATGGTCACAAATGGGTCGCAAACGGATCTTACAAGGGGCGGAGAAGCTTGTAAATGGTCCAACATGGGCCAGAAATGGGTGTATGGCCCTAAGAAGCTACAAGGACGCTGTCCCTGGAATAGGCCTAAACCCAGGAAGGTATAAAATTCCGACTTCCTGAACTGAGCTACAGAAGGTCCAGCTGCTGCTCAAAGAGCTTCAAACGGTTTTTGATCTGCTGAAGAAGGTGCGAGTTGTTCTGGGAAATAAATAAATATGGGTATAAAATCAAAGAATAAATCCCAGAAAGCTTCAACCGGTTTTCGACCTGCCGAAGAAGGTGCAAGTCGTTTTGGATAGAAAATCCAAAATTTAATTCCAGAAATGTCTAACGGTGTTCGCCCTGCCTAAGTCGTTTTGGAAATAAATCCAGGAAAATAAATAAAACAATTTAGGTCCAATACCCCCCCCCCAAAATATCAGAAAAATGTTAAACAGTGTTCGACCTGCCAAAGAAGGTGCGAGTCGTTAATGGGTAAGTGGCCCTATGGACCTAAAAGTCGTTTTGGAACAAAATCCAGGAAAAAAAATAAACATAGGTCCAAATCCAAAATTAAATTTCAGAAACAAAATCCAGGAAAATAAATAAACCTAGGTCCAAATCCAAAATTTAATTTCAGAAAGATATCAAACAGTGTTCGACCTGCCAAATAAGGTGCGAGTCTTAGGAATTGTTTTGCAAGTAACTCTTGGAAATAAAAAATACATTCAGGTCCAAATCCAAGAATAAATATCAGAAAGCCTCAAATAGTGTTCAACCTGCCAAAGAAGACCTGCCAAGACCTGCCAAAGAAGGTGCGAGTCGTAAATGGTGTGAGTTGTAAATGTTTCGACCTGCCAAGACCTGCCAAGACCTGCCAAGACCTGCCAAGACCTGCCCAACGAAGGCGAGCGTAAATGGTGGGAGTTTGTAAAGTTCGACCTGCCAAGACCTGCCAAGACCTGCCAAGACCTGCCAAAGAAGGTGCGAGTCGTAAATGGTGTGAGTTGTAAATGTTTCGACCTGCCAAGACCTGCCAAGACCTGCCAAAGAAGGTGCGAGTCGTAAATGGTGTGAGTTGTAAATGTTTCGACCTGCCAAGACCTGCCAAGACCTGCCAAGACCTGCCAAGACCTGCCAAAGAAGGTGCGAGTCGTAAATGGTGTGAGTTGTAAATGTTTCGACCTGCCAAGACCTGCCAAGACCTGCCAAGACCTGCCAAGACCTGCCAAAGAAGGTGCGAGTCGTAAATGGTGTGAGTTGTAAATGTTTCGACTGCCAAGACCTGCCAAGACCCCTGCCACGGACCTCCAAGACCTGCCAAGAAGGTGGCGATTCGTCATGGTGTGGTTGTAACCAATGTTTCGACCCTGCCAAGACCTGCAAGAACCTCTTGCCAAGACCTGCCAAAGAAGGTGCGAGTCGTAAATGGTGTGAGTTGTAAATGTTTCGATCTGCCAAGACCTGCCAAAGAAGGTGCGAGTCGTAAATGGTGTGAGTTGTAAATGTTTCGATCTGCCAATACCTTCCAAGACCTGCCAAGACCTCCAAGACCTGCCAAAGAATGTGTCGAGTCGTAAATGTTGTGAGTTTAAATGTTTCGATCTGCCCCAAACCTGCCAAGACCTGCGCAAGACCCCTGGGGCCCCCAAGACCTGCAAAGAATGTGCGGTGTAATTGTGTTATTGTAATGTTTCGATCTGCCAAGACCTGCATGACCTTCCAACGAGTTCGAGTCGTAAAATGTGTGAGTGTAACTTTTCGATCTGCCAGACCTGCCAAGACCTGCCAAGCCTGCCAAGACCTGCCAAGAAGGTGGAGTCGTAATGGTGTGATTTAAATGTTTCGAGCTGCCCAGACCTGCCAAGACCCTGCCAATACCTGCCAAGACCGCCAAAGAAGGTGCGGTCCGTAATGGGTGGAGTTGGTAAAGTTTCGATCTGCCAAGACCTGCCAAGACTGCCAAGACCTGCCTAAGACCTGTCAAGAAGTTGCGAGTCGTAAATTGGTGTAGTGTAAATGTTTTTCGACCTCCAAGACTGCCAAGACCTGCAAGACCTGCCAAGACCTGCCAAAGAAGGTGCGAGTCGTAAATGGTGTGAGTTGTAAATGTTTCGATCTGCCAAGACCTGCCAAGACCTGCCAAGACCTGCCAAGACCTGCCAAAGAAGGTGCGAGTCGTAAATGGTGTGAGTTGTAAATGTTTCGATCTGCCAAGACCTGCCAAGACCTGCCAAGACCTGCCAAGACCTGCCAAAGAAGGTGCGAGTCGTAAATGGTGTGAGTTGTAAATGTTTCGATCTGCCAAGACCTGCCAAGACCTGCCAAGACCTGCCAAGACCTGCCAAGACGTTCGAGTCCGTAAATGGTTGAGGTTGTAAATGTTTCGATCTGCAAGACCCTGCCAAGACCTGCCAAGAAGGTGCGAGTCGTAATGGTGTGAGTTGTAAATGTTTCGATCTGCCAAACCTGCCAATACCTGCCAAGAACTGCAAGACCTCCAAAGAAGGTGTCGTCGTAAATGGTGTGAGTTGGTAAATGTTTCGATCTGCCAGACCTGCCAAGACCTGCCAAGACCTGCCAAGACCTGCAAAGAAGGTGCGAGTCGTAAATGGTGTGAGTTGTAAATGTTTCGATCTGCCAAGACCTGCCAAGACCTGCCAAGACCTGCCAAGACCTGTCAAAGAAGGTGCGAGTCGTAAATGGTGTGAGTTGTAAATGTTTCGACCTGCCAAGACCTGCCAAGACCTGCCAAGACCTGCCAAACCTGCCCAAAGAAGGTGCGAGTCGTAAATGGTGTGAGTTGTAAATGTTTCGATCTGCCAAGACCTGCCAAGACCTGCCAAGACCTGCCAAGACCTGCCAAAGAAGGTGCGAGTCGTAAATGGTGTGAGTTGTAAATGTTTCGATCTGCCACGACATGCCAAGACCGCTGCAAGACCTGCCAATACCTGTCAAAGAAGGGGCGAGTCGTAAATGGTGTGAGTTGAAAGTTTCGATCTGGTGCCAATGACCTGCCAGACCTTCCAAGACCTGCCAAGACCAGTGACAAAGAAGTTGCGAGTCGTAAATGGTGTGAGTTGTATTGTAAAAATGTTTCGATCTGCCCAAGGACCTCTGCCAAAGACCTGCCAAGACCTGCCAAAGAAGGTGCGAGTCGTAAATGGTGTGAGTTGTAAATGTTTCGATCTGCCAAGACCTGCCAAGACCTGCCAAGACCTGCCAAGAAGACCTGCCAAGAGGTGCAGTCGTAAAGGTGTGAGTTGAAATTTTCGATCTGCCAAGACCTCCAAAGATGGCGAGTCGTAATGGTGTATGTTGTAAAAATGTTTCTATCTGCCAAGACCTGCCAAAGAGTTGCAGTCGTAAATGGTGTGAGTTTTCAATGTTTCGATCTGCCAAGACCTGCCAAGAAGTGCGAAGGTCGTAATGGTGTGAGTTGTTCAAAGTTTCGATCTGGGCCCAGACCTGCCAAAGAAGGTGCGATCGTAAATGGTGTGATTGGTAATGTTTCGATCGCCAAGACCTTCCACAGAAGGTGCTAGTCGTAATGGTGTACGACCTGCCAAGATGGTGTGAGTTGAATTGTGTACGACCTGCCACGATTGGTGGTGAGTTGTAAATGGTGGGTAACGACCTGCCACAGATGGTGTGAGGTGTAATGGTGTCCGACCTGCCCAAGATGGTGTAGTTTGTAAATGGGTACGACTGCTCAAAGATGGTGTGAGTTGTAAATGGTGTACGACCTGCCAAAGATGGTGTGAGTTGTAAATGGTGTACGACCTGCCAAAGATGGTGTGAGTTGTAAATGGTGTACGACCTGCCAAAGATGGTGTGAGTTGTAAATGGTGTACGACCCTGCCCAAGATGGTGTGATTGTTAAATGGTGTACGACTGCCAAAATGGTGTGATTTGTATTGTGTACGACCTGCCAAAGATGGTGTGAGTTGTAAATGGTGTACGACCTGCCAAAGATGGTGTGAGTTGTAAATGTGTACGACTGCCAAGATGGGTTTGAGTTGTAAATGGTGTAAACGACCTCCAAAGATGGTGTGTTTGTAAAATGGTGTACGACTGGCCAAAGATGGTGTGAGTTGTAATGTGTACGACCCCTGCCACGATGGTGTTAGTTTAACAGGGTGTACGACCTGCCAAAGATGGTGTGAGTTGTAAATTTGGTGTACGACCTCCAGATGGTGTGATGTTGTACATGGGGTGTACGACCTGCAAAGATGGTGTGAGTTGTAATGTGTAACGACCCTTCCAAAGATGGTGTGTAGTGTAATGGTGTACGACCTTCCAAAGATGTGTGAGTTGTAACTGTGTACGACCTGCCAAAGATGGTGTGAGTTTGTAATAGGTGTACGACCTCAAGATGGTGTGAGTTGTCAATGTGTTACGACCTGCCAAAGATGGTGTGATTGTAAATGGTGTACGACCGGCCAAAAGAATGGTGGAGTTGTAAATGGTGTACGACCTGCCAAAGTGGTGTGAGTTGTTAAATGGTGTACGACCTGCAAAGATGGTGGTGATTTTAAATGGTGTACGACTGCCAAAGATGGTTGAGTTTAAATGGTCGTAACGACCTGCCAAAGATGTGTGATTGTAAATGTGTACACCTGCCCAAAGATGTGGAGTTTAAATGGGGTACGACCTTGCAAGATGGTGTGAATTTGTAAATGGTGTACGACCTGTGCCAAAGACTGGGTGAGTTGTAAATATGTGGACGACCTGCAAAAGATGGTGTGAGTTGGTAAATGGGTACATCTGCCAAAGATGGTGTGAGTTGTAATGGTGTACGACCTTCCAAAGATGGTGTGAGTTTAATGTGTACGACCTGCCAAAGATGGTTGAGTTGTAATGGTGTACGACCTGCCACAGAATGGTGTTGAGTGTAAATGGTTACGACCTGCCGAAAGATTGGTGTGAGTTGTAAATGGTGTACGACTGTGGCCAAAGATGGTGTGAGTTTGTAAATAGTGTACGCCTGCTTCCAAAGATGGTGTGAGTTTGTAAATGGTGTAGCACCTGCCAAAGATGGTGTAGTTGTAATGTTTCACCTGCCAAGATGGGTGAGTTGTAAATGGTGTACCCCAAAGATGGGGTGTGAAGTTGTAAATGGGTAACGACCTGCAAAGATGGTGTGATTGTAATTGTGTAAGGCGACCTGCCAAAGATGGTGTGATTGTAAATGGTGTACGACCTGCCAAAGATGGTGTGAGTTGTAAATGGTGTACGACCTGCCAAAGATGTGTTGAGTTGTAAATTGTGTAAAACGACCTGCCAAAGATGGTGTGAGTTTGTAAATGGGTGGTACGACCTCCCAAGAAGGTGGAGTTGTAAATGGTGTAACGACCTGCCAAAGAGGTGTGATTGGTTGTAAATGGTGTACGACCTTGCCAAAGATGGTGTGAGTTTGTAACTGGTGTAACGACCGCCAAAGATTGTGAGTTGTAAATGGTGTACGACCTGCCAAAGATGGTGTTGAGTTGTCAATGTGTACGTGCCAAAAGAATGGTGTGCGGTGTAAATGGTGTAGACCTGCCAAGATGGTGTTGAGTTGTAAATGGTGTACGACTGCCAAAGATTGTGTGAGTTGTATGGTGTACGACCTGCCCCAAGATGGTGTGAGTTGTAAATGGTGTAGACCTGCCAAGATGGTGTGGAGTTGTAAATGGTGTACGACCTGACAAAGCTGGTGTGAGTGTAAATGGTGTACGACCTGCCAAAGAGGTGTGAGTTGTAAATGGGTAACGACCTTGCCAAAGATGGTGTGAGTTTAAATGGTGTACACCTGCCAGATGGTGTGAGTTGTAAATGGTGTAACGACCTGCCAAAATGGTGTTAGTTGTAAATGTGTAGACCTGCCAAAGATGGTGTGAGTTGTAAATGTGTACAGACTGCCAAAGATGTGTGAGTTGTAAATGGTGTACGACCTGCAAAGATGGTGGAGTTTGTAATGGTGTACGCCCTGCCAAGATGGGTTAGTTTGGTAAATGGTGTACGACCTGCCAAAGATGGTGTGAGTTGTAATGGTTACGACCTTGCCAAAGATGGTTTGAGTTGTAATGGTGTACGACCTGCAAAATATGGGTGAGTTAAATAGTGTACGACCTGCCAAAGATGGTGTGAGTTGTAAAATGGTGTAGTACACCTGCCAAAGATGGTGTGAGTTGTAAAATGGTGTACGGACCTTCCAAGATGGTGTGAGTTGTAATGGTGTACGACCTGCCAAGATTGTGTCGTTGTAAATGGTGTACGACCTGCCAAGATGGTGTGAGGTTTGTAATGGTGTACTACCTGCCCAAGATGGTGTGAGTTGTAAAATTGTGTACTACCTGCAAAGTGGTGTGGGTTGTAAATGGTGTACGACCTGCCAAAGAGTGTGAGTTTGACATGTTGTTACGACCTGCCAAGATGGTGTGAGTTTGTAAATGGTACGACCTGCCAAAGATAGTGTGAGTTGTCAAATGGTGTTACGGACCTGCCAAAGATGGTGTAGTTGTAAATGGTGTACGACCCCCCCCCCCCTGGGTCCCAAAGATGGGTGAGTTTGTAAATGGTGTAATACGACCTGCCAAAGATGGTGTGAGTTGTAACTGGTGTAACGACCTGCCAAGAGGTGTGATTGTAAATGGTGTACGACCGGTCCAAGAGGGTGTGATTTGTAAAATGGTGTACGGACCTGCCAAAGATGGTGTGAGTTGTAAATGGTGTACGACCTGCCAAAGATGGTGTGAGTTGTAAATGGTGTACGACCTGCCAAAGATGGTGTGAGTTGTAAATGGTGTACGACCTGCCAAAGATGGTGTGAGTTGTAAATGGTGTACGACCTGCCAAAGATGGTGTGAGTTGTAAATGGTGTACGACCCTGCCAAAGAGTGGTGTGAGTTGTAATGGTGTCGCCTGCCAAATATGGTGTGATTTGTAATGGTGTACGGAACGACCTGCCAAAGATGGTGTGAGTTGTAAATGGTGTACGACCTGCCAAAGATGGTGTGAGTTGTAAATGGTGTACGACCTGCCAAAGATGGTGTGAGTTGTAAATGGTGTACGACCTGCCAAAGATGGTGTGAGTTGTAAATGGTGTACGACCTGCCAAAGATGGTGTGAGTTGTAAATGGTGTACGACCTGCCAAAGATGGTGTGAGTTGTAAATGGTGTCGACCTGCCAAGATGGTGTTGAGTTTGTAAAATGGTGACGACCTGCCAAAGATGGTGTTTAGTTAAATGGTGGTACGACCTGCCAAAGATGGTGTGGAGTTGTAAATGGTGTACGACCTGCCAAGTAGGTGGTGACGTTGTAATGGGTACGACCCTGCCAAGATGGTGGATTGTAATGGGTGTACGACCTCCAAAGATGGTGTGAGTTGTAAATGGGTACGCCCTGCCCAAAAAAAGAAATGGTGTGAGTTGTAAATGGTGTAAC
>JACBWV010000610.1:150092172-150141071 GCA_013435795.1 Chlamydomonas sp. ICE-L | reverse complement strand
TTTGCACAACAAAGCGCAGGTTTGTTTGCTTTCTTCAAATATTCATCACATTGGCGGCCCAAGAGATGAGCAAATTTTTTCAATGTAAGAAACCCCCGGCCCTCCAAATGTGGTCCAATTCCAGTGCTAGTAGCTATCGCTTTAATACATACTAACATATAATAGTGTACAGTACTTACTCGTGCATCACCGCCAATTTAAAAGGGTTAACGGGTTAGGGTTAGGGTTGACGTCAAATTATATAATTTATAACAGTATAATTTATTATAATATAATTTTTAATAATATAATATGTAATAGGTATATATATTCTGAGCCTGGAAAAAAAACGAGCGGGAAATTTAAAAGGGTTAGGGTGACAGAAGCGAACGTCAAATTATAATAACGATGTATATATTCCGAGCGGGAAAACAAATCCGAGCGGGAATTTTTTTGAAGTTATTGCTCCATGCGATATTAGAGTTTGGCCTCCACATGTGGCTCAATCATAATAATTGCCACCACCACCACCATCCGCCCACCCCACCACCACAATCCAACCAACCAGCACCATCCAACTACCCACAAACCAACCACCTTACCACCGCCACCATTCACCCACACCACTACCACAAATCCCGCGCAGACCACCATCCAACCAACCAGCACCATCCACCACCACCATCCACCCACACCACCATCCACCCACACCACCATCACCACCACCACCACCACCACCAATCCCTTGCAGACAACCATCCAACCATCCACCACCACCATCCACCCACACCACCACCATCCACCCACACCACCACCATCCACCACCACCATCCACCCACATATCCCACCCACGACCAACCCTCACCTGCAACCATTTACCCATTCCACCACTTCATTCCACCAGCCACATTTCCACCCACCATTGAAACCATACCCCATCCCCCTCCCGCACCCCGCACCACCACCACCACAATCCCCTCAACCAGACAACCCCCAACCATCCCACCACCATCCACCCACCCTACCACCGACCACCACCAATCCCTCACAAACAACCATCCAACCATCCACCACCATCCACCACCACCATCCACCCACACCACCACCACCAATCCCTCACAGACAACCATCCAACCATCCAACCATCCACCACCACCATCCACCACCACCACCACCACCACCAATCCCCCGCAGACAACCATCCAACCATCCACCACCACCATCCACCCACACAACAAACCACAAATCATGCGCAGTACCACCAAGCCACATCCTTTCCCGGAGCCTCGTGGGCACCCTCATACCTCCTCCTACCCTGGCAGGCTCGCCCCCATGTACCTGAGGCAGAGGACCCATCTTCAGCTACTAGCTACATGCACGCCTCATCTAAGCACACAGACTCGCCCAAACCAGGTACTGATAGTGTGTGTGTATGTGTGATAATGTGTATTTGTGTAAGTTAGTTAATTAGTTAGTGTGTGTGTATGTGTGATAATGTGTACTTTGGTGTCCGTTCGTTCCTTAGTTACGGTATGTGTAACTGTAGTGCTCTGGTGTCTTTGTGTCAGTTCGGATCCTTAGTTCGTGTAGGTGGTGCATCCTGTGTCGGTATGGTGGCCGTTCGTTCCTTCGTTCGTGTGTGTGTCTGTGTTGATCCTGGGTATTTGGGTACGTTCGTTCATTCGTTATCGTGTGTGTGTCGTGTGCATCCTGTGGTATTTGTGTACAGTGCTTCATTATTTCGTGTTTGTGCAAGTGTGATAATGTGTATTTGTGTAAGTTAGTTAATTAGTTAGTGTGTGTGTATGTGTGATAATGTGTATTTGTGTAAGTTAGTTAATTAGTTAGTGTTTGTGCAAGTGTGATAATGTGTATTTGTGTAAGTTAGTTAATTAGTTAGTGTGTGTGTGTGATAATGTGAATGTGTTAGCCTGGGGGTGCGTGTGCTTGGTCTGGCGGTTTGTTTGTTTTGGTTACATGGTCTGTCAGCCTTCAGGCTGATCACCATCTGCAAGCCAAGCCAAGCCAACAATGATTGCTTTAGTTTGGTTACATGGTCTGTCAGCCTTCAGGCTGGTCACCATCTGCAAGCCAAGCCAAGCCAAACCAAGCTTTAAATGATTGATTGCTTTGGTTACATGGTCTGTCAACCTTCAGTCTGCTCACCATCTGCGGGCAGAGTAAACATGGAGGGTAGTAGGTAGAGTTTTGTTTTGCTATTCATAGCTTTTGCTACTTTTGCTACCGTTTTGGCGCTAGATAGAGCCCAAATCTAGTGCCAAAACGGTACAAATTTCGTAGAAAATTGCTGCTATTGAGAGCCCGAATCTATGGCCCTAAATAGCCTTAAATAGCTATACAAAGCTAGAAGGACGCTGTACAAATCCCTGGTTGTAGAAACACTAGTACACCAGACGCCATGCTCCATCCAAGCATCTGAAATCTGTTAACATTATGTCGGAGGTACGCATGATGCTCCATCCAGGCATCAGAAATCCGAAAACATAACTCACTCGTTCTCACTCACTCACTCACTCACCCACTCACTCACTCACCCACTCACTCACTCACTCACTCACTCACTCACCCACCCACTCACTCACTCACTCACTCACTCACTCACTCACTCACTAACTCACTGCCACGGGCCTCATCCTCCTACTCGCCAAGCTGTGCACCTACATGGAGCAGCACACGCACACGCACACCCACTGCCTACCTTTACACACTGACAGACTAACTGACCACCACAGGCCTCATCCTCCTTCTCACTAAGCTGTGCACCTACATGGAGCAGCACACACTACCCTGTGGCATGGAGACCCCCCCCCCCCTACACACACATCCACACACACACACACCTACACGAACACCTACACAAACACATCCACACACTCACGCACACCTCCATACCCACCACAGGCCTGATCCTCCTACTCACCAAGCTGTGCACCTACATGGAGTAGCACACGCTGTATCATCCCCCCCCCCACCACCACCCCACCCCACCACCCCCTTTCCCCACCACACACACACACACATCTACACTGACTACCTGACTGACTGACTGACTGACAGACAGACAGACAGACAGACAGACAGACAGACAGACCTACGCACCACACCTACACACCTACACTCCCACATCTACACATACACACAAACACTCACGCACACACCCACACCCACCACAGGCCTGATCCTCCTACTCACCAAGCTGTGCACCTACATGGAGCAGCACACACTTCCCCAGGTCATGGAGACCCCCCCCCCCCACACACACACACACACACACACAAACACACACACACCTACACACCTATATGCACACCTACATTCACTCACTCACTCTCTCACTCACTCACCACCACAGGCCTGATCCTCCTTCTCACTAAGCTGTGCACCTACATGGAGCAGCACACACACACGCACACCTGCACCCACTGCCTGCCTACACACACTGACTGACTGACTGACCACCACAGGCCTGATCCTCCTACTGACCAAGTTGTGCACCTACATGGAGCAGCACACACACACGCACACCTACACCCACTGCCTGCCTACACACACTGACTGACTGACTGACCACCACAGGCCTGATCCTCCTTCTCACTAAGCTGTGCACCTACATGGACCAGCACACACTACCCTGTGGCATGGAGACCCCCCCCCCCTACACACACATCCACACACACACACACATACACGAACACCTACACAAACACATCCACACACTCACGCACACCTCCATACCCACCACAGGCCTGATCCTCCTACTGACCAAGTTGTGCACCTACATGGAGCAGCACACACTGCCCTGGGTCATGGAGACACTGGCCAACTCTTTTGTGAAGGCAGGGCCTGGCGTGGGAAGGGGAGGCATGGGCAGGGAGGATTTGAAACCAGCTTTTGTGCCAGGTGGGTGGTGTGGGTGGGAGTGTGGGTGGGGGGTGGGGGCAGGATTTGAAACCTGTTTTTGTGCTGGGTGGGTGTGGGTTGGTGCATGTGGGTGGGAGGGCAGGGGGGGGGGGGGGGGCTGGAAGGGGGCAGGATTTGAAGCCAGATTTTGTGCCAGGTGGGTGGGAGAGGGGGGGGGGGGGGGGGGGGGGGGGGGAGAGGATTTGAAACGAGGTCTTGTGCCTTGTGGGTGGGTGGGATGAGGGGGGGGGTGGGGGGGGGGCTGAAGGGGACAGGATTTAATTCCAGCTTTTGTGCCAGGTGGGGGGGGTGTATGTATGTTGGTGTGTGTGCGTGTGGGAGGGGGTGGGGGGCTGGAAGGGGGCAGGATGTTAACCCTGCTTTTGTGCCAGGTGGGTGGGTAGGGGGTGCTAGAAGGGGCTAGGCCCTGGCCTGGGAAGGGGAGGCATGGCCAGGGAGGATTTGAAGCCTGCTTTTTGTGCCAGGTGAATTGGTTGGTTTGGAGGGAGGGGGGGGGGGGTAGGGAGGACCCCAGCATTTGGTAAAAACAGCTCATGGGTAAAATCAATCCAAACCTATCCAAACAAATACAAAACAATACAACACAATACGAACGAATACGAACGAATACAAAACAATACAAAACAACACAAACCAATACAAACCAATACAAAACAATACAAAACAATACAAAACAATACAAACCAATACAAACAAATACAAACAAATGCAAACAAATACAAACCAATACAAACAAATACAAACCAAATCATAACTAACCTAGCCAAACATAACCAGACCTAACCTAACCAAACCAATACAAACATAACTAAAACTAAACTAAACTTAACTAACCTCTTTCAGGTGAACTTGCAAGGAAGCTGGCTGGAGCCTCTAGCGCCTTGCTGGGAGCTTATGTGGAGCTGCATGGCCGACAGCTCAGCCTGATGGTGAGTAATACCTAATTAACATACATATATATAGGAGTACTCAAACCAGTATGTTAATATATGCATGTATGTATGTTAATCAGGTATTATATGTTAGTACAACTTGATTAATTAAATTCTCTATTTTCTGGCCAAATTTGAGATACGAACCCCGAAGTCCGACATTTTTGGAAAACCCATCTCCCAAATCATTCCCTAAATTGCTAAACGATAAGAAAAAAACATCTTCGTGTATCACCATGGGGTTCCTATCAGCCTTTTTGGCACATCAAGCAGTTCTTTGCAGTAAAAGCAACTCCCAATGGAGTGATTGCATTTTTGCCAGTAAAAGCAACTCCCAATGTCTCATGTAGCACCCCCAAAACGCTAACATGATTTTGGTACTTGTGCCACAAGTAGTACCGTCAAGGAGATAGCCCTACTTCTGATGAGTTGAACTTTATATGTGTTTATTGCAAAAACAAATCAGTGTGTGGATCAGGGATTGTTATTTCCGCTATATATATAGCGATCGCTAGTTTTTACCCCGTTTTAGCAAAATTATCGCTATAATATATGGTACACAAAAAAGTATTTTTTTGTTTTGGCCCAAATGACCATAAAAAGCTACAAAAAGTGGGAGTGTATAAAAAAAAAGGGGGGGGACACCTATCCCTAAAAAACCTGAGGGGGGCTGACCCCCCCCCCCCCCCCCATTTAAATCGAAATACCCCCTTTTTGAAAAACTTAGATATGGATTGTGGGGGGTTACAGTATGGCGCACATAATGGCATCCTCGGAATTCCCACACAGGGATTGTCTGATAGTCAGAATTCAGTTTTTCAACCCCATTCACCCAACAACCCACCCACCCACCCACCCAAGGGGTAGATACTTTTTGCATAAGGTCCAAAGTGGTGCCAATGGACTGCTCTTGCCAAGGCCTACTCATGGGTGGTCTCAGAATGACTTTTAGAGGTCTGAGTAAAATGTTAGAAAAAAACTGAGGAAGGCTGACCCCATTCACCCACCCACCCAAGGGGTAGATCCTTATTGCATTCACCCACCCAAGGGGTAGATACTTATTGCACAAGGTCCCAAGTGGTGCCAATGGACTGCCCTTACCAAGGCCTACTCAAGGGTGGTCTCAGAATGTCATTTGGAGGTCTGAGTAAAGAGTTAGAAAAAAACCTGAGGAGGGCTGGCCCCCCCCCCCCACCCCCCCCCCCCCCCCCCCCCCCCCCCCCCCCCCTAAATGAGGTGCTCAGAATGACCTGAAAAATGTCTCATAATATCGCACTGATACATGCGATTACAGCCCCCCATTATCAGGAAAATCAATCGGGAGAATGAATTTTTTTGAGGCCTTGAGACATCCTGCAAAAAGCTGTAAAAAGCTACAGAAAGCACTAAAATGCTGTCCCTGGAGGAGGCCTGAAACCATAAAGCTAGAAGAAACCCACTTTCAGATTTGAGAAAAAATCGGCGCGTGGATGCTGCTGAGCGTTGACGCCGCGCACCTGCAGAGTTTTGGGATGTGTGCGTTTTGTTCAAAAATAATTTCAAAAATCAGTGCGTTGATGCCGCGCTCCTGCAGAGTTTTGGGATATACGCGTTTTTTTCAAAAATAAAAGTTCAAAAATCAGTGCGTTTAAGCGCCGCACCTGTGGAGTTTGGGGATATATTGTGTATTTGTATTTATGTATTGATTTCAAAACAATCAAAACGCTGACATAATTTAGTACTTTTGCCACACATAGCACCTTCAAGAAATCACTGTGAATGGAACCCCAAGGGCAATGGCATTTGGTCACATGAGAGCATTCCACCCATTCTGGAGGACTGCTGTCATATGGCCAAATGCCGTTGCCCTTGGGGGCTCATACAATTTCAAAAAACAAAAAAGTTAACTTGAATTGAACCTACAATTTGCATTGTCAAAAATACTTAGAAACCTACAATTTTGAGGAAAATTATATTGCGCTTGGTGGTTGGCCCAAGTGAAAGCAAACGGGCTGGCCCCCTAAACCTCCCGCCTAGTAACAATGCGTACTATTTATTTATTTATATTGAGCACAGTTTTATCATGAAATAAGGAGGTGCTCTACGCAAACCAGCACGTCAATTATTCCTATATATAAATTTGCCCCAAGATCCTCTGTACTGTAATGAGGCTACTTAATTGTTTTTGTTTTCTATCGCTCAACTTGGCAGGTGCAGCGGTCCGTGGTGTCAACACTTTTTTTTTGTTTACATAAACACATGTATCCCCATGTAAGTCTGCAGGTACAGTGTTCAGTGGCGTCCACACCATGATTTTGAAAATTTTGGAGCTAATTAAATACATTTGTATGACCAAAAACTCATCAGGTGCGGTGCTCCGTGGCGTGCACACAATGGCTTCACCTCAAGGAGCCCCGTACGCCTTGTAACACCTGGTTCGTTTAAACACCAAATTAACATTAACACCGAATCCATGTATAAGCACCAAATTAATAAAAACACCAAATACAACCTCGCAGGTGCAGCGCTCCGTGGCGTGCACACAATGGCTGCACCACAAGCAGCCCCGTGTGCCTTGTAACACCTGGTTCATTTAAACTCCAAATTAACATTAACACCGAATCCACGTATAAGCACCAAATTAATAAAAACACCAAATACAACCTCGCAGGTGCAGCGCTCCGTGGCGTGCACACAATGGCTGCACCACAAGGAGCCCCGTGTGCCTTGTAACACCTGGTTCATTTAAACTCCAAATTAACATTAACACCGAATCCATGTATAAGCACCAAATTAATAAAAACACCAAATACAACCTCGCAGGTGCAGCGCTCCGTGGCGTGCACACAATGGCTGCACCACAAGCAGCCCCATGTGCCTTGTAACACCTGGTTCATTTAAACTCCAAATTAACATTAACACCGAATCCATGTATAAGCACCAAATTAATAAAAACACCAAATACAACCTCGCAGGTGCAGCGCTCCGTGGCGTGCACACAATGGCTGCACCACAAGCAGCCCCATGTGCCTTGTAACACCTGGTTCATTTAAACTCCAAATTAGCATTAACACCGAATCCATGTATAAGCACCAAATTAATAAAAACACCAAATACAACCTCGCAGGTGCAGCGCTCCGTGGAGTGCACACAATGGCTGCACCATAAGGAACCCCGTGCGCCTTGTAACACCTGATTCATATGAACACCAAATGAATGTGAACACCAAATGAATGTGAGCACCGAATTCGTGTACATACATAGGTAGACACCAAATTAATATATATACACCAATTTCAAAAAGCAGCAATCCCTCAACTCCGCAGGTGCGGCGCTCTTTAGCATCCACACCATGATTTTTGAACTCTTTGATTTTTTTGAAGCACACATATCTCAAAACTCCGCAGGTGCGGCGCTCTGCAGCATCCACACCACGATTTTTGAACTCTTTGATTTTGTTTGAAGCACACATATGACATATCTCAAATCTCCGCGGGTGCAGCGCTGCGTGGCCTCCACACAATGGCTGCATCACAAGGAGCCCCGTGCCCCACGCCAGACTCATATAAACACCAAATTAATGTTAACACCAAAACTCATCAGGAGCAGCGATCAGTGGCGTCCACAAATTATTTTTTGCACTTTTGGCTATATTTGTTTTCAAAAACAAACTTCCAAAACACACTCCCTCCCTACCAAAACACACTCCCAAAACTCCGCAGGTGCGGCGCTCGGTGGCGTCCACACAATGGCTTCACCACAAGGAGCCCCGTGCCCCACGCCCTGTGTGCGACCTGTTTGGCGAGAAGGTGTCTAGGGCAGAGGCGGAGGTGGGGCAGCTAGTGGAGGAATCAGGAAGGAGCAACCGGCCGGCAGGTACAGGCTAGGTCACGAATACCAGAACCAACATACCACCAACACCACCAACACATCACCAACACCACCAACACCAACACCACCAACAACACAGCACCAACACCAACACCAGCAACACCAGAACCAACACAGCACCAACAGCACCAACAACAAGACCAACACCAAAGCCAACGCACCAACAACACCAACACCAACATCACCTACAACACCAACATCACCAACAACACCAACAACACCAACATCACCACCAACATCACCACCACCACCAACAACAACAACAACGATACACCCCCAACAACAACTCACCCCCAACACCTTCAAAACCAACACCACCAGCAAAAACAAAAACAGTAAAAACCGAGGCAGGCAACTCAGGCGCCCTGGAGACACTGTAACATGCGGTGTTGTTAAATTGTTGAATGGACGATTCAAGTACTACACCATACAAGACTAGCGGCATACAATCGTTGATTTGATCCCGTGTATGTATGTATATGTACATGTATGTATGTATGTGTGTATGTTATAGTCCAGGGGTAGGCCAACTAGGCTAAAGGGACTTGCCCAACCGTATAGGAAGGGCTTAAAAAGAAAAATAACTGGTGAAGTGAACCCCAAACAATATTTTTACCGACGGGGGCCCTATGCGCAGATGAACTCAATGCAGGCACCTTGAGCAGCCTGCAGACACTGTAAAATGCGATGTTCCTGATTTGTCGAATGAACGATCAAACATTTTAATGCATGATTAAAGACTAAATAATAATTAATTTGATCACATGTGCAGATGAACTCAATGCAAGCACCTTGGAAGCACTGTAAAATGCGGTGTTCTTAAATCGTTGAATGGACGATTAATGAACTACATCATTGAAGACTAGCGGCACACAATTGTCCATTTGATCCCTTGTGCAAATGAACTCAATGCAGGCACCTTGAGCACCCTGCAGACACTGTTAAATGCGATGTTCCTGATTTGTCGAATGAACGATTAAACATTTGAATGCATGAATAAAGACTAAATAATAATTAATTTGATCCTGTGTGCAAATCAACTCAATGCAGGCACCTTGAGCACCCTGGAGACACTGTAAAATGCGATGTTCTCGAATTGTTGAATGAACGATTAACATTTGAAGACATGAATAACGACTATACAATAACTAATTTGATCGCGTGTGCAGATGAGCGTAGGGCTGGCAATTTGAGCGCTGTGTGCGCAGGTACTGCCCTGGAGAAAGGCAACATACATGACAAATCAATTGATGTACTTCCCCTACTGTACTTTCGTTAATGTACTTCCATGAGCAGATGAGCACAAGGCCAGCAATGCAAGCGCCCTGAATGCGGGTATCGCCCTAGAGACACCGTACAAAATCCAACTACTACATGCAGTGATTTTTTTTAATCTGAAAGTGGATTTTTTCTAGCTGTATGGTTCTAGGCCTCCTCCGGGGACAGCGTTTTAGTGTTTTTTACAGCTTTTTGTAGCTTTTGGGGGCCATTTGGGGCAAACAAAAAAACCTTTTTTTTACACCTTTTTGCAGCGATCATTTCTCCGAAACGGGGTCAAAACTAGCGATCGCTACAGATAGCCGTAAAATCCAAATACTGCATGATGAAAGACTATCTGCCTTACTGCCTACAATCGCTAATTCGATCCTGTGTGCAGCAGGGTACTACTTATAGTCAAATTGGTCAGCGCGTAAAGCGTACAAACGTCAAATTGGTCAGCGCTTTCTAGTGCAAAAACTGCGCGCTGCGCCCACAGGGGGGTGAAAAAACTGTGCGAAACGCGCAGTGGGGCTCATTAAGAAGAGGGCGTTTACGCGCTGCCGCGTGCGCTTTGTAGTACCCTAATGCAGATGAGCGCAAGGCAGGCAACTCGAGCGCCCTGGACGCGGGTATCGCCCTGGAGACACAGTAAAATGCCCTGTTGCTCTGCAAAATGCCCTGTAAAACATGCTCGGTAAATGGTTATCGCCCCAGAGTTCCAGAATTGACAAATGTACGATTCAACTACATGATTAAATAATATAAATTTGTTCGTTTAATCCTGTGTGCAGATGAGCGCAAGGCTGGCAATTCAAGCGCCCTGCAGACACTGTCAATGAATAATGTAATAAGCGCCCTGCAGACACTGTCAATAAATAATGTAATAAGCGCCCTGCAGACACTGTCAATGAATAATGTAATAAGCGCCCTGCAGACACTGTCAATGAATGATGTAATAAGCGCCCTGCAGACACTGTCAATGAATAATGTAATAAGCGCCCTGCAGACACTGTTAATGAATTGTATAATAACTATGTTCTTGATTTGTTGAATGAACAATTAAACATTTTAATACATCAATAACGACTATACAATAATTAATTTGATCACATGTGCAGATGAGCGCAAGGCTGGCAATTCGAAAGCCCTTGACGCGGGTATCGCCCTAGAGACAGGCAACGTGGAGCGTTCCTTGGCACGGATATTCAAGGTCAAGGTCAAAGTGTTTCGGGAGGTCCAGCTTACACAGGTGGGAGAAGCATACACTGTGGTCGGGGGGGGAGAGGGGGGGGGGGGGGGGGGGGGGGGGGGGGGGGGGGTCACAGGTGGAGGGGGGGGGAGGGGGGCAAGATCACAAGGGCCTAGAGACAGGCAACGTGGAGCGTTCCTTGGCACGGATATTCAAGGTCAATGTCGAAGTGTTTGGGGAGGTCCAGCTTACACAGGTAAGTGCAGCTCACACAGGGGGTTGGGGGGTTGGGGGGGGGTTGGGGGGGGGGGGGGGCAAGATCACAAGGGCCTAGAGACAGGCAACGTGGAGCGTTCCTTGGGACGGGTATTCAAGGTCAAGGTCAAAGTGTTTGGGGAGGTCCATCTTACACAGGTGGAAGAAGCTTACGCTGGGGGTTGGGGGTTGGGGGGGGGGGGGGGGAGGGTCACAGGTGGGGGGGAGGGGGCAAGATCACAAGGGCCTAGAGACAGGCAAAGTGGAGCGTTCCTTGGAAAGGATATTCAAGGTCAAGGTCAAAGTGTTTGGGGAGGTCCATGTCACACCAGGGTACTTCCAAGCGCGCGCCGGCGCGCTGCCTTTTTGAGCCCCACTGCGCGTTTCGCGCAGTATTTTGCAACCCCCTGTGGGCGCATCAAGCAATTTTTGCTCTCTTTTCTGCACTACAAAGCGCAGTTTTTTTCGTTTTCAAGTGCGCTAAAGCGCTGGCCAATTTGGTCAATGGAAGTACCCTGGTCCTATGCGCTTACTTATCGAATTACGATAATGCTTCCAGGCTCTTCCAGCCCATGTCATATGCACGTAATTATCGCCTTGTGATAATGATTGCATGGTCTTCCAGCCAATGACCTACGCGTACTTCTATCACTATGACTGGATTTTCCGGTGTCTATCTGATGTAACTGCATATGTTGTAGATATACACAATATATCTATTTGCTATATATAGATCTATATAGATCTATATTTTGGGGCAATATAGATATATTTGCCGCCCCCTAGCTATGATATGGCCCTATGGCCCACGTCATATGCACGTAATTATCCCCTTGCCATAATGATTGCATGGTCTTCCAGCCAATGACCTACTCGTACTTCTATTGCTATGACTCTATGAGATGGCACACAATACAGTACGGCCAGACACATGCCCCCCCTGCACGTTACGTCTATCGCTATGATATGGCTCACAAAACAGTACGGCCAGGCACATGCCCCCCCTGCACGTTATGTCTATCGCTATGATATGGCACACAAAACAGTACGGCCAGGCACATGCCCCCCCCGCACGTTACGTCTACAATCTGACAGGTGGCTACCTACCAAGCAGCTTCCCCAGGCCTTTGATACCGGCGTCTGAGCCTCCTGAACCGGTGAAACGCCTCACACACAGCCATTGACTTCGGCAGTTGATTCATTTACTGGCACATCTCTAGTAGTGGCATGCCCAAGAACCTTTCAAAGCGGCCCTTGTGTTCCTACTTAAGTAGCCTCTCAGCCTTGGGGTTAAATAAACCCATACCAAGGGTGTGTGTGTGTGTGTGTGTACCCTCCTGATAATAGCGATCAACTGGTGCGGCCCTTTTGTTCCTACTAGAGTGGCCTCTCAACCCTGTCATTTCATCTTTATCACGGGTCGAACCAGAGACGGCGCAACTCACTCTCTCCACGAGAGTCTGCCCTCCCTTCGAAGACCGAGCTTGACGTTGCTCAATTTGAAGGCGATAATTCCTCCACTGAGATTTTCTCCCTTGACTAGATTGCTGCCCCAGCGTCGTGATTTATCTCCTCCCCTTTTCACCCCCTCCCTTCTTGTTATCCACAACAAATGGGTGGTAAAACTCACTCAACCACACCCACGTCCGGTACATCAAACACACCGTCCTTGCAACACCGCCAGGGTTCCCCTCAGGGTTATGTTTTTCAAATCAAAAAGAGGAAATCTTATTTCTTTTTTTTGTCCTTTTTCCCCTCCCAGAACAGGATCCTTATTCCGATTTGGGTCGATTTGGGTCATTTTTAGACAATTTCAGTACAAAAATAAAACTGTTTTTAGGTTTCTTATTCCGAGAATTTTGGCCCAATTGGGGTCTCGTATTCCGATCGGAATATATTCCGGAAAACAATATCCCTGGTTCCACTGTTAGGCATCATTCCCACGGTGTGAACAATAATCACAAACAGAAAGGGTTCATTTCCTACCAAACTTACCTGATTCACGCACCTGACAGACATCAATCAAGCCGCAATTTTCAACAACACTAGAGTTGCTTTTAACTCAGCGTGTCTAGTTCCCCTGGTTCACTGTCAAGAAGCCAGCCGCCTTGGGGTTAGATAAACCCATACCAAGGGTGGGTGGGTGGGTGGGTGGGTGTGTATGTGTGTGTGTATGTGTGTGTGTGTGCTGTGTGTGTGTGTGTGTGCTGTGTGTGTGTGTGTGTGTGTATGTGTGTGTGTGTGTGTGTATGTGTGTGTGTATGTGGGTGTGTGTATGTGTGTGTGTGTGTGTGTGTGTGTGTGTGTGTACCCTCCAGATAATAGCGATCAACCCCAAAATTCACAGCGGTTCAAATCATACTTTCCCAATTAACTTTACAATGTATGTGTGTGAATGTGTATGTGGCGTGTGTGAATGTGTATGTGGCGAGTGTGAATGTGTATGTGGCGAGTGTGGTTGTGTATGTGGCTATGTGAATGTGTGAATGTGTATTTGCGTGTGTAATGTGTATGTGGCGTGTGTGAATTTGTGAAATTGTACGTGGCTAGTGGTGATGTGTATGGCGTTTGTGAATGTATTTGGCCGAGTTGTGAATGTGTTATGTGGCGTGTGTTAATGGTGAAAGTGGCGTTTTGAATGTGTAGTGGCGTTGTTGATTTTACGTGCGAGTGTGAACATGTAAAATGTCGCGAGTGTGATGTGTAATATGGCTGGGTGGTGATGTTTATGTGGCGTGTGTGAATGTGTGAATGTGTAATGTGGCGTGTGTGAATGTGTGAATTTGTACGTGGCGAGGTGAGTGAATGTGGCTGTGTGAATGTTATGTGGCTTGGTGAATGTGTATTTGGCGAGTGTGATGTAGCTGTGGCGAGTGAATGTGGCGTTTTGTGTGAATGTGATTGTGGCGTGTTTTTGACTGTGTATGTGGCGTGTGTGAATGTTGTATTTTGTGGCGAGTGTTGAATGTTGTATCGTGGAGGTTGGAATGGTAGTGCTGTTTTGGTTTGAATGTGTATGTGGCGAAGTGTTGAATTGGTATTGTGGCGTTGTGTGTGAATTTGTGTATGTGGCGTTGTGTTGAATGTATATGGGGCGTTTGTGTGGAATGTGTATGTTGGCGTTGTGTGGAATTGTGTTTATTGTGGCGAGTTGTGAGTGTATGTGGCGTGTGTGAATGTTGTTATGTGGCGTAGTTGTGCAGTGTGAATTTTTATGTGGCGTGTTGGAAATTTTGTACGTTTGGCCGCGTGTTGTGAATTGTTGAATTGTGGCGTGTGTGAATGTGTTTATGTGGGTTGTGTGAATGTGTATTCGGGCTGTGGAATTTGTCCGTGGCGCGAGTGTGGAATGTTGTTCTTGTGGCGTGGTGAATTGGTATAGGGCGTTTGTGTGCATGTGTGAATTGTGAAGTGGCGTGTGTGAATTGTGTGAATGTGTATTTTGGCGTGGGTTTGTTGAATGTGAATGTGGCGTTGTGTGCTGTTGTTCTGTGGCGTGTGTTGAATGACTTTATATGTGGCGTGTGTGACTGTGTATATGGCGAGTGAATGGATGGTGGGGTGTGAATGGTATGTGGAGGGGGGGAATTTGTGGGAGGGGGGAGTGTCAGGGAATGAGGTGATCTAGTGGAGAGTTTTCGCCGAGGGGTGAGTGTGAAATGGGTATGGTGGAGTGTGTGTGTGAAGTGTGTATGTGGCGGTGGCCGTTGTGAATGTGTATGTTGGGCGGAGGTGTGAATGTGTGGATGTGGCTGTGTTTGGTGAATGTGATGTGGCATGTGTGAATGTGTGAATGTGAATGTGTGAAGGTATGTACAGTGACGAGGTGTGAATGTGAACTGTGGTGTGTGGGAATGGGTAGTGGCGTTGTTTTTGGTCTGAAGGTGTTTGTGGCGCCATGGGTGAAGGTGTATGTGGCGAGTGTGATGTGTAGGGGGCGTGTGATGAATGTGTATGGGCGGTGTGTGAAGGTGTAGTGGCGTTTGAATTGTGAATGTGTATTGTGGCGAGTGTGAATGTGTAGGGGGCGGTATCTGGTGTGGAATGTGTTGGGGCGTTGTGGAATGTGTGAAGGTGTATGTGCGGTATGAATGTGTGAGATTTGTACGCGGGCGAGGGTGAATGTGAATTGTCGGGGTGTGTGTTAAATGTGTACGTGGCGAGTGTGAATGTGAAGTGGGTTGGTGAAAGTGGATGTGGCGAGTGTGATGTGAATGTGTATGTGGCGAGGTGAATGTGTAGGTGGCGGAGTGTTGATTGCTGTAGATGGCGTGTGGAATGTGTATGGGCGTGTGTGAATGTGTAGTGGGTGGATGTGAAGTGTTGGAGTGTGGCGAGTGTGAATGTGTATGTGGCGTGTGTGAATGTGTATGTGGCGTGTGTGAATGTGTATGTGGCGTGTGTGAATGTGTATGTGGCGAGTGTGAATGTGTATGTGGCGTGTGTGAATGTGTATGTGGCGTGTGTGAATGTGTATGTTTATGTGGCGAGTGTGAATGTGTATGTGGCGTGTGTGAATGTGTATGTGGCGTGTGTGAATGTGTATGTGGCGAGTGTGAATGTGTATGTGGCGAGTGTGAATGTGTATGTGATGTGTGTTTGTTTCAATCTAGTGACATGGCTTTCCTTTTCAGCTACTAGAAGCAGGTTCCCTAACTGTCTATTCAGCTAAACCTAACTGGTTATTCAGCTAAACCTAACTGGCTATTCGGCTAAACCTAACTTGCTATTCAGCTAAACCTTATGCAACCTAGCGCATCTTGAAGCTGAACACAACCAGATTCTGTTCTCTGTGTCTCAAAACCACGGCGAAGACGAAGGCACGATCAGAACTGGGTTCCACTGTGTCCACCACCGTCATATTTTTCAATACCGTGTTCACCACCATGTCCACCACCGTCATTTTTGTCACCATCGTCATTTTTGTCACCACCGTGTTCACCACCATGTCCACCACCGACATTTTTGTCACCACCGTGTCCACCACCACCTCCACCACCGACATTTTTGTCACCACCGTGTTCACCACCGTCATTTTTGTGACCATCGTCATTTTTGTCACCACCGTGTTCACCACCGACATTTTTGTCACCGCCGTGTTCACTACCATGTCCACCACCGTCGCGCCCTACCACGCCATGCAGTTGAATATCCTGGCCTCCATCATTGTGGTGGGCCTTGAAGTTGTTGGTTGAGTGCATTCGACTTAATGAACACACATACATCACATTATACACGTTATTGATGTGTGTAATCCCACTACCACCCCATGCAGGCAAATATCCTAGCCTCCATCATTGTGGTGGGCTTGAAGTTGTTGGTTGAGTGCATTCGACTTAATGAACACACATACATCACATTATACACGTTATTGATGTGTGTAATCCCACTACCACCCCATGCAGGCAAATATCCTAGCCTCCATCATTGGCGTGGGCTTGAAGTCGTTGGTTGAGTGCATTCGACTTCAGACCCTGGGCAGGGCGGGTCTGCAGCAACTTCAACTTGATTGCCACTACCTACGTCCCCTCTTGAGGCGCTTCACTGGCGCTGGGGCGGCGCAGGTGTGTACCTTGACCAACTAACACACTAACAAATAAGCCCCCCCCCACCACACACACACACACACACACGCTCAAAGCACGCACACATTCGACTTCAGACCCTGGGCTGAGCGGGTCTGCAGCAACTTCAACTCGATTGCCACTACCTCCGTCCCCTCTTGAGGCGCTTCACTGGCGCTGGGGCGGCACAGGTTTGTACACTAACACGCTGACAAGCAAGACCACCCAGATACACACACACTCACCGCAAGCACACATTCGACTTCAGACCCTGGGCTGAGCGGATCTGCAGCAACTTCAACTCGATTGCCACTACCTCCGTCCCCTCTTGAGGCGCTTCACTGGCGCTGGGGCGGCACAGGTGTGTTCACTAGCATGCTGACAATGAAGCTCACAAACATACACACTCACACTCACAGCATGAACAAACAAAAAGCACATACTCACACACATCTACATACACATGTACGCACACGCACGCACAGCATGAACACACAAAAAGCACACACTCACACACATCAACGTACACACATACACACGCACGCACAGCATGAACACACAAAAAGCACACACTCACACGCATGTACTTACTCACACACACTCACACATCTACATACACATATACACACTCACACTCACAGCATGAACTAATAAATAGCACACACTCACACACATCTACACGCACACACAATAACTTGCACACATCTACACACATCTACACACATACACACACATACACATGCATCTGCACACACATAAGCACACGAATCAACACATATACGCATACATATATACACACACATCTACACATATCAACTCACACACACATACACTCACATATACACACTCACACATATCTACACACATATACGCATACACAAATCAGCAAACACGCATGTACACGCACATATACACACTCACACATGTATACCCATATATACACACACACACAAATCAACACACACATATGTACGTACGCACATTTACACACACAAATACACAAACACACATCTGCACACACATATACAAACACACATCTGCATCCCGTGCATGCCTTTGACAGTCTGCTCGATCATGTACACACAAGCACACGCATATACACATATACACACACATACACTCGCACATATACACAAATCTACACACACACACCTGCATCTCGTGCATGCCGTTGACAGTCTGCTCGATCATGTACACACAAACACACACATCTACACACACACATCTGCATCTCGTGCAGGTCGTTGACAGTCTGCTCAATAATGTACACACAAACACACACATATACACACATACACACATCTAGACACATCTAGACACACAAACATCTGCATATTGTGCAGGTCGTTGACAGTCTGCTCGATCATGGACACACGAACACACACATACACACTCATGTACACACACATACACGCACATATACACACACGCATCTGCATCTCGTGCATGCTGTTGACAGTCTGCTCGATCATGGACACACAAACACACACATCTACACACACACACATCTACACACACACATCTGCATCTCGTGCAGTTCGTTGACAGTCTGCCCAATAATGTACACACAAACACACACATATACACACATACACACATCTATACACACAAACATCTGCATATTGTGCAGGTCGTTGACAGTCTGCTTGATTGTGTACACACAAACACACACCTCTACACACATACACATCTTCACACACACAGACATATCTGCACCTCGTGCACGTCGTTGACAGGCTGCTCGATCATGGGCACCCGAACACACACATACACACTCATGTACACACACATACACACATATACACATACACACATCTGCATCTGCATCTCGTGCAGGTCGTTGACAGTCTGCTCGAAGAGGTTGTGAATGCTGGGGTGGAGCGCAGTGTGGACCCCTCATTGTTGGAGCCTGCAGTGCTGGATCGAATCCTAAGGGCTATGGAGATGTCATAGGTGTTATTTGGGGTTGTGAATAGGGTTTAGGGTTTGTGAACAGGGTTGTTCTTGAACTTGTTAACATGGCTCCAGTCGCCAAGGCTGTTCGCCGTCTCCGGCAGTAACATACGCAATTCAAAGCAAAATCCGTACCCTGGTTGTGAAAGAGGGTGTGGAGCGCAGTGTGGACCCCTCACTGTTGGAGCCTGCAGTGCTGGATAGAATCTTAAGGGCTAAGGAGATGTCATAGGCGTAAATTCAGAGGAGATGTCATAGGCGTAAATCGAATCTTAAGGGCTAAGGACATGTCATAGGCGTAAATTCAGAGGAGATGTCATAGGCGTAAATTCGGGGTTATCTTACCGTTCATTATATATCAGCAGTGAGGCTTATCATTGTCTACGTCGATAATTGTTACAAGGTTATACTCGCCAGGTTTGTCGTCTAACCGTTTGCACATAGTTGTGAACAATTACCCCCCGTGCGAGAACCACGGAAACCAGGTATTTGTAGTGCACATGTCGGGGTGCAGATTCGAACCGGAGACTATTTGGGGTTCGATTACCGTTCATTATACATCAGCACTCAGGCTTATCACTGTCTGCTTCAAGAGTAGGTCTGTGTTGGATTGGATCGGATGGTTACATGGTTTTTCAGCCAACTAAGGGCTATTAACCGGCTTTCAATTCCTGCCCCATCCCCCACCCACCCCCACCACACCACACCCTGTGCGATACCCACAGAAACCAGGGAGCATATGCCGCATATTATACAATTTAAAAACGTGTCCAGGTCAGTGGGTTGTACACTAGCATGAAGACTACTACGAGTACACCACAATGTATGTATGTTGTTACAGTCCAGGGGTAGGACAAATGGACTTGCCCAACCGTATCAGGAGGGGCTAAAACGAGAAGGCACTAATGAACTTAACCCCTAACATTCGTTTTACCGACGGGGGGCCTGAGTTCGTGCTACAGTGTACCTTTAATTATATTATTAAACGCTACTTCGCTTACAGCTTCAATTCGCTCGCTGCTAATCCGCCTGCAGCCCCAAGTAAATGCAAAAAAAGAAAGGCAGTTGCGCGAATGAACTGAACCCCAAACAATCGTTGCATCGGTTGAGTGAAACAGATTTTTGCCCTAAATGCAGGGCAGCTGCATTTGTAAGCATGCAAGCTTGAACTTGGTTACATAGCTTCAGCCAGCAATTTGGCTGCTCGCCGTCTTCGACAGTAAAAACAATGCTTGCATTTGTATTTGTAAACGTGCAAGCTTGCACACTTAGCCTCGGAAATAAAAAATGCATAGTCATTACCAGTACTCCACAACACTGAAATAGTAGATTTCGGCTCGAAAATACCGGTAGTAGAATTTGTCTCTTAAATACCGGTAGTAATTTCAGTCGTACTCTAAAACTGTAAAATAGCAGATACCGTAGTGAAGAACCTATTGAATTGAATTTGAACTTGGTTACTGTATACTGTACGCGCCTTAAGTATTGGCAAACGGTTTGGCAAACGACCCTTTGCCAAACCGGATTAGGGATCCAGCTTGAGACCACTCCAGGTGGTTGGCCTTTGCCAAGTTACGGTTACCATGGTACTCTATCTGTCTACTAGGCCCTTGCATGTTAAATCTTCCTGATTAGAATGGCTACATGATTTTATTTCCAGCAAGCTTGGGCAGACTACTTTGTGAACATGTACTTGACCTTGAACTCGGTCTGGCTACTAGGCCTTCGCAATTTTAATGCTCCTGATTTGAAATTTTACATGGTTTTACAGCAAGCTTAGGCAGACTACTGGGTGAACATGTAACAAGGAAATGTAACAATAACATAAGATCCTTTGCCAACTGGATTTCAAATCTGAGTTTGAGACAGTCGAAGCCATAGACCCCTTTGCCAAGTCAGTTTTGCCATGCTTTTCTGAGACCCACTTTTAGGGGGGAAATGACATTTGCCGAAACTTAATCTTGCCAATACTTAAGGCGCGTACGGTATGGCTCCAGCCAGCAATTTGGCTGCACGCCGTCATCAGCTGTTGTGACAGTACAAAACATAACCAGAAAAAAACTGGGACTCTTCAAGGACCCGGGTCGCCAACCCTGGACTGAAACACACAAGTACACAATCACCCACGCATCCCGTGAAAACTGCGTCAAGAGGGACCTACGCACATCATGCGTAAAGAAGGGGGGGAAATTGATGTGCCACTCTGTTTGGTGAAAAAATTCGTCGGTCTTCCGAGTACAATGAGTAAGTCAAGTAGATACTTTAGTGGACTTTGATCCCAGGTCCTCCGTCGTGTCCTTGCGATCTGCTAGGGTCCTGAACTCCTGAACTTTAAGGGCTTCTTAAACTGGCCCCTCTTGAGGCGGCAAGGGAAGGGAATGTGGTTGATATCCCGTACTCATGCAGGTGCTGCGCCACCACAGGCTGGTCATGGTGTTCGTTGCAGCGCAGGAAAATCTGGGGCCAAGTCCGTGACAGCTCAGCTTTGCCACAGGTCAGCAACTTCGTTCCTGGTGTAAACAGCAGCGTTCGGAAAATCGCGATTCGGTTTCGGGCCACGTCGGCGAAAACTCTGCAAGATAGCGCCAGATAAGCCCTAAGGAATCATAAAAACTACTCGACAGGATCTTATCTAAACGAATAAACGATTCGATTCGATTCAGGTCCTGAGGGGATCCCCTGATTCGATTCGAAGGTCATGTGGCGTAGGTTCAGGCGGGTTACACATTTCAGGCCATGTTAAAATTCAGTTACATTTCGGTTCGAATTTAACCAGGTGCTAAGGTGAAGTTAGTTGGTGATCCGTTGGAGGAACACCAAGTGCCAACCCATGAACCCTAGAAGTGCTCATCTCCAAAAGCGCTTTATGCATCCCTCCTGTCACGGCAAACTCATGACTGCTGAACTTTTTCAGGAATCCAATCCAATTTGGAAGCCTCAAAAGCTTCAAAAACAGCTAATATAAAATAAATAGTAAACTGGTTTGGAGGTGCAGCACAGCAGGTCGATGATGCTTGCATAATTCACTACCTGGGCTTCATTCTTGGCAAAGTTGCCGGCTGCATATGACAAGTGGCAAAGGTTGCCCCATAAGTGGTGACGTTAGTGTTGGAAGCAGAAGCCTCAATAAAAAAACGATTCTGCCGATTTTACTGTAAAAACGGGGTTGGAGGTGCAGCACAGCAGGTCGATGATGCTGGCATCATTCACCACCTGGGCTTCATTCTTGGCATTCTTATATATGTGTATAGGTCAGGTATAGGTGTATATATAAGCATGTATAGATGTATAGATAATGATGGAAACAAATGAAAATTAATTAAATTTAAATTATGTGTAAATTAAACACACAAAAATAAACTCACATCCGCGTATCAGAATGAAATGGTTGGGTGCTGGTTCTACTAATCAAATAAAGCAATCACGAATTATATAAATAACAATTACACGTAAATTAAAACATAAAAAATTATATAAATAACAATTACACGTAAATTTAAAACATAAAAAAATGAACTCACATCCTCCTATCAGAATGAAATGGTAGGATGCTGGTTCTATTGATCAAATCAAGCAAATACGAATTATTTAAAAACAATTACATGTATATAACAAATAATTACATCTTCCTAGAATGAGATGGTAGGGTGCAGGCTCTACCGATTAAATTCAAATCTTGATGAAATTTGAATTCAAATTAAATACATATTAATTGATATTATATGCAAAATACAGATATAGAAACTCACATCGTTCTAGCATGGAATATTAGGGTGCTGGCTCTTCTGATTAAATTCAAAACTTAATTAAATTAAATAAAGCAACTTACAGCTTCCTAGAATGAACTGGTACTGTGCTGGCTATGCTGATTAAATTCAAATTTACATTAAATACGAATCAAACAATAATTAAATTAAACAAAACTCACATCTTCCTAGAATGAAATGGTAGGGTGCTGGCTTTACTGATTAAATTCAGAAAATCACTTAATTTAAATTCAAATAAAATGTAAATTAAAAATAATTGAATTCAAAATAAAACAAATCCGCATCCTCCTAGAATGAGATGGTAGGGTGCTGGCTCTTCTGAATAAATTCAAAACTTAATAACATTTAAAATTGAATTAAAAACATATAAAAATAAATTAAATTAAATTAAATTAAATTAAAAAAAACTTACATCCTCCTAGATTGAAATGGTAGGGTGCTGGCTCTACTGTCCCATCCTGGCCTTCCCTTGGGTGAATTTGTTGCAAGATTAGGTAATGCAGCTCTGAATCACTCGCATCAACTTGAAATCTCTAAAAGACAATTAAATTAAAATCCAAATTAAATGTAAAAATAAAAACTCACATCCTCCTAGAATGAAATGGTAGGGTGCTGGGTCTACTGACAAATCCTGGCCTTCCCTTGGGAGAATTTGTTGCAAGATTAGGTAATGCAGATCTGAATCGCTTGAGTCATCATAGAAGCCAATTGTGAAGTTCATTATGAATTTGTTGCCAATCGTGTCGACAATGGTGAAGCCTTCCGAAAAGTGGATGGAGAAGATGATCATACCGGCTAGGTAGCCCTCAAATGCCCGTATGAACTGTTTTTCAAATTTTCCTGTGGAATTGGATAGGGAACTGTTTTTCAAATTAGAATTTTGAATTGGATGTCAAATGCGGGTATGAACTGTTTTTCTAATTTTCCTGTGGAATTGGATGGGGAACTGTTTTTCGCATTCGAATTTTGAATTGGATGTCAAATGCCCGTATGAACTGTTTTTCAAATTTTCCTGTGGAATTGGATGGGGAACTGTTTTTCACATTCGAATTTTGAATTGGATGTCAAATGCCCGTATGAACTGTTTTTCAAATTTTCCTGTGGAATTGGATGGGGAACTGTTGTTCAAATTAGAATTTTGAATCGGATGTCAAATGCGGGTATGAACTGTTTTTCAAATTTTCCTATGGAATTGGATGGGGAACTGTTTTTCACATTAGAATTTTGAATTGGATGTCAAATGCAGGCATGAACAGTTTTTCAAATTTTCCTGTGAAATTGGATGGGGAACTGTTTTTCAAATTAGAATTTGAATTGGATGTCAAATGCGGGTATGAACTGTTTTTCAAATTTTCCTGTGGAATTGGATGGGGAACTGTTTTTCAAATTAGAATTTGAATTGGATGGGGAATAGTTTATCAGATGTTCTTGTTGAGTTGGATGCAGAATATGATCATACCGACTGTGTAGCCCTCAAATGCGGGCATGAACTGTTTTTCAAACTTTCCTGTTGAGAATAGATTTTCAAATTTGAATTTTGGATTGGATGGAGAATATGTTTTGGAAATTGAATGATACGCTGGATGGGGAATAGGTTTTTAAAAAAATCCCATAAGTGGATGAAGAATATGATCATACTGACCGTTTAGCACTCAAATACTGGCGTGAACTGTTCTTCAATTTTTCGTATTGAATTGGATGGGGAACTGTTTTTCAAATTTTACATTTGAATTGTGGGGATTGGGGGTTGAGTGTTGGGGTTAGGGTTGGGTGGGGATGGGGTGTTGGGGTTGGGTGGGGTCAAAATTTGGGGTTGGCGGTTGGTTTTTGGTGGGGATTGGGTGTTGGGGTTGGGTGGATGTTGGGGGGTTTGGGGTTGGTTGGGTTGGACGGTGGGGGTTGGGTTTGTGTGGGGATGGGGTGTGGGTGTGGGGGGTTTAGGTGGGGTTGGGTATTGGGGTTGGGGGGGGGGGGGGGGAAACTGGGGTGGGGGGGGGTTGGGGTTGGGGGGGGATTGGGGGGTAGGTGTTGGGGTTGGTGGGGTGAATGGGAGGTAGGCGGGGGCTGTGGGTGGGGGGTCGGTGGTGGTGGGGGGCGGTGGGGATGGGGGTGGGGCGTTGGGTCGGGTGAGTGGGGTGGTGGGGGTGGGGGTTGGGGTGGGGTGTTGGGGGTAGGGGGGGGGGGTGGTTGGGTGTTGCGGGGGTGGGGGTTGGGTGGTGCTTAGGGTTGGAGTGGGGGGTGGGTGGGGGGGGGCGGGTGGGGGTTAAGTGTTGGGGGGATAAGGTTGGGTGATGATGGGGGTTGGGTGTGGGGTTCGGTGGGGATTGGAGGTGGGGGGTTGGGGGTGGGTGGGGATTGGGGGTGGGGGTTTGGTGATAGGGTTTGGTGGGGATTGGTGTTGGGTGTTGGGGTTGCTTGGGGTGGAAATTGGGGGTTTGGGGTTGGGTGGGTGGGGATTGGGGTTAGGGGGTTGGGGTTGGGGGGGGGTCCCACCAACATCCACGACTCCCCACCACCACCCACATCACCCACCACCACCCACTACTCCCCATTCACCACCCACATAACCCACCAACACCCAACACCCTCACACCACCTAGTACTCCCCACTCCCCACACACATCACCCACCAACCACCAACAACCACTACTGCCCCCCACCATCCCCCCCCCCCCCCCCACCCCCCACCCCCCACTTACACCCTCACACACCACCACTCACCACTACCCACCCACAACACCCACCACCCTCACACCACCTAGTACTAACCACTCCCCACACACATCACCCACCACCACCCACAACTCTCCACCACCATCCACCACCACCCACCACCACCCACATCACCCACCACCACCCACTTACACCCTCACACCACCACCCACCACTACCCACCCACAACACCCACCACCACCCTCACACCACTTATGTACTCACCACTCACCACCCACATCACCCACCACCAACCACTAATCCCCACCCCCACCCACCCCCACCGACTACTCACCACCAATACCCACTTCCACCCTCACTCTACACCCACCACTAACCACCAACACACCCATCACCATCACCACTCTCACCTGACAAACTGAGGACAGCAGCAAATCGGATAGTTTGATTGGCCGGCACTAAATTGCCAGCGAAGCGAGCATCTAAATAAGCGGCCCAGTCATCAGAGTTTCGAGTGATGTTGTCGAATCCAAGGGGTTGAATGATTTGATCACGGTTTGGGAGGGGAGGAGGACTGTAGTTTGGTTGTGACGCCACATGGCTGAGGCAGCTGAGGCCGATGATGAACATTAGCAGCAGGGGTGGTAGAGCAGCGGGGAGGAGGAGGAGGGGGGTGATAGGAGGCATGGTAATGGTAGCAGCCTGGGGGATGGCAGTAGGGTATGGGGTCAGAGAGGACTGTAGTTTGGTTGTGAAGCCACATGGCTGAGGCAGCTGAGACTGATGATGGAAATCAGCAGCAGGGGTCGTAGTTGAGCGGGGAGGAGGAGGAGGGAGGTGATAGGAGGCATGGGAATGGTATTGACATGGGGGATGGAAGTAGGGTATGGGTTTGGAGGAGTGGGTGGGTGGGTGGGTGGGTGGGGAGAGAGAGGAGGAGGAGGGAGGTGATAGGAGGCATGGGAATGGTATTGACATGGGGGATGGAAGTAGGGTATGGGTTTGGAGGAGTGGGTGGGGTGGGTGGGTGGGTGGGTGGGTGGGGAGAGAGAGGAGGAGGAGGGAGGTGATAGGAGGCATGGGAATGGTATTGACATGGGGGATGGAAGTAGGGTATGGGTTTGGAGGAGTGGGTGGGCTGGGTGGGCTGGGTGGGTGGGTGGGTGGGGAGAGAGAGGAGGAGTGGGGAGGTGATAGGAGGCATGGGAATGGTATAGATCTGCGGAATGGAAGGAGTGTGTTGGGTTGGATGGGTGTGCTGTATGTGTGTGTGTGTGTGTGTTTCTTTTTATTTGTGTGTGTGTGGGGGGGGGTGGGGGGGTGGGGGGGGGAGATGATAGGAGGCACGGGAATGATTTAGAGCTGCGGAATGGACGGAGTGTGTGGGGTTGGATATGTGGGTTGTGTTTGGGCGTGTTTGGGCGTGTTTGGGGGGGGGGGGGGGGGGGAGAGATAGAGAGGAGCTAGAGGAGAAAGGAGGCGCTAGGAGGCATGGGAATGGTATGGAGCTGAATAATTGAAGCATGGCGTGGGGTTGGATGGGTGAGCTGTATGTGTTTATGTTTCTTTTTCTCTTCTTTTTGAGGGGGGGGGGGGGGGGGGGGAGAAGGGAGGAGGTGATAGGAGGAATGGGAATGGTAGGGGGCTGAAGAATGGAAGCAGGGTGTGGGTTAGCTGGGTGGTCTGTGGGGGGGGAGGGGAGGAGGACAGAGGTCGTATGAGGCATACTACCCACCACCACTCTCTCACCACCCACCACTACGCACCACTCTAACACCACCCACCACTACCCACCACCACTCTCATACCACCCACTACTACCCACCATTAGCCACCACCACTCTCACACTACCCACTACTACCCACCACCAGTCTAACACCACCTACCACTACCCAATACCACTGTAACACCACCTACCACTACCCGCGACTACCCACCACCACTCAAACACCACCCACCACTACCCACCACTACTCTAACACCACCCACCACTACCCACCACTACCCACCACTACCCACTACTACCCACCACTACCCACCACCACTCTAACACCACTCACCACTACCCTCCACTATCCACCAGCACTCACACCACCTGCCACTACCCACACCACTCTCACACCACTCACTACTACCCACCAGTAGCCACCACCATTCTCACATTACCCACCACCACTCTCACACCACCCACCACCACTACCCACCACTACCCACCACCACTTTCACACCTCCCACCACTCTCGCACCACCCACCACTAACCACCACTAACAACCACCACTGCCAACCACCTCCACCCACCACCACTGTTGCACCCACCACCCGCAACCCACACCCACCACCACTACCCACCACCTCTCACCCACCACCCACCACTGCCCACCACAACCCACCACTACCCACCACCACGCATACACCACCCACCACTACCCACCACCACTCTCACACCACCTACTACCCACTACCACCCGTACACCACCCAACACTACCCAAGACCACTCTCACACCTCCCACTTCCCACCACTACCTATCAAGACTCATACACTACCCAACACTACCCAACAAGCACACTCTCACACCACCCAACACTGCTCAACCCTACCCACCACACTCTCACACGAACCACCAATACCCTGAACCACTCTGCCAGAACCAAATCCAACCTGCACCGACCCACTCGCCTGACAAAACCCCACTCGCCTGACAAAAATACTCGCAATACTGCGTTTTATCCCCTAGTGTCCTATGCTTGCTAACTGTAGCATTCTGATCACGCAGCGCAGCGATGCAGGCTAGTTGTCTCGAGCCAGATGCGCTATCTCCGCAATTAAGAGCATTGTGTCATAGCAGCGGGATGGGCACGTTACTATTTCAGTTGCCGCGAGATGACGAAAAAGCGACAAAAACGTGTACGCGAATAGGACGGGCAATACAGCCAGCGTATCGAAGAAAGTCGATAACCCTGCAAGAGCACAGCGATGAAGAAGAAGTGTAAACATAATCGGTTTGAATTCGGTTGAAATTCGCCCTGGGTATCGAGCGAAGTTGGTTCAGATTCCGTTAGGATTCCATCTCGTGGCGCGGGCCTCCACGCAGATGAGGCGGAATCCAATCCTCAAAATTTGCCGTACGAACTTTGCGAACGTTTTAATCTTTACGAGATAAGAGTGAGAGGTGTGACACACGTTGTTAGCGCCCCTGCATCCTGCATGGGTAACGACTTCAGTTCGCGTCGACCGGCCGAGCACAGAAAGCGGGCCATAGTACTACGCCGTCTTTCTTAACCTGGGCATAGTACATCAGGCGAGCAAAACGGGTGCGCAAAACGGGTGCGCCGAAGGCCCGAACGGAAGGGTTCACCACTTCGCCCTGCAAAATTGCATTTGAACCGCACCGACTGACGTTTGCATACGGCAGGCAGCTCTATCAACTAGCAAAGGCAGTCACCACGTCTCCGAGACTAATTTCAGACAAAATTTATTTGCAGTCACGTCACCTCATCTTCCAGGCAGATTTAAGTCAACCTGCCCCGGACCTGCCCCCCCAACCAGGTGACGTTTGGATTCGGCAGTCCAGTCACCTCGAAGGAGACTGACTAGTCACAGCCGGTGGGGGCAAAGCCCCAATTAATGAGGCAGCGGCGCAACCGTGTACCAATGCGTGGTATACGAAACACACATTCCACAAGAACAACCACGAGGGCAGCAACAAGACGCATCGTGATGACACCGCACACCGCACACCGCACACAAAAAACCTAGTGACAGCGGGGATCGGAGGTCCACGATATTTGCCACCAAAACAGCTCAAGGTGACAAAAAAAACATATTGAGAGCGGGGATTCCCATACTCAACTCAAGGGCGGTCACGCTCTTGTTGTGTTGTGCACCAGTTTGTATGTATGTTGCAGGGTACTTCAAATGGCCAGATTTGCCAGCGCTTTAGCGCACTTGAACACAAAAATACTGCGCTTTGTAGTGCAAAAAGCGCAAAAATTGCTTGCTGCGCCCACAGAGGGTTGCAAAAAACTGCGCTTAAAGCGCAGAGGGGGTCAAAAAGTCAGCGCTCAAAAGCGGAAAAGCGCGCGCTTTGAATTACCCTGTAGGTTGCAGTCAAGGGGTAGGCCAAATATGCTAAATGGACTTTCCCAACCGTAGTAGGAAGGGCTTAAAAAGAAAAAGCACTGACGAACTGAACCCCAAATTTCAATCGTTTTCCCGACGGGGGGGGGAGGGGCGGGGGGGGGGGGGGCTGATTTCGTGCCACAGTGATCATTTAATTCTACAGTATCATCATCTAAAAATAAAATCTCATTTGGGATGATGATTTAATTGTGTGATTATTATCGCATTTTTTTTAAATTGCATTGAGTACTTCCACCCTTCAAAGGAATCAGGATTCATGACCAGCTTCATACTGGAGTTTTTACGGTATCGTCCAATTCAGGTTTAATCTTCATTTTCTCAACAACAACAAAATTATATCCTCAGCGTATAACAGACGAAGATGCATCTCATCTTCGACCACTTTTCTACCGTCAACCATATCACAGCACCTGCAAATTCTGCCAGAACGAGAGGTGCTCCTTTCTGATTCAACATTTGAGTTGTGTTGTACTGGTAATGCTGCCGGATAAAAAATATGAGTAGCAGTGGGTAGCACAGAAAAAGTGTCGCATGAAATATATGTTGCCTGCCAATATCTGATTCGATTCGCCCACTTTTTTATTTCGCCAGAGAACAATTCAGAATGCTTTTTCGTTGCCGGCATGACTGTATCTTCAATTGTATCGAGTCTAGCAGCTAGGATAATAGATTTTACGGTATTTGTTTAGGCAATGCTGCTTAGCGCGTTCGGTCTAAAAACCGATGTAACGAAAATGAGGAGTGCTTGTCGCATCAGCTATGTTATGCCCTGTACTAGGCTTCCGTAGTACACGATCCACTTCATAGCCAAGCCATGGCTGTCCAGCCTATATGTTGTATGTTGTTACAGTCCAGGGGGAGGCCTAATAGGCTGAAGGGACTTGCCCAACCGTGACAGGCGGGGCTAACACGAAAACGCACTGTCGAAATGAACCTCATTCATGAAGACAAGAGTTGGCTGAAAGCTAAGTAATTGAAATTGAAATTGAAAACCATGTAATATTTCAAACACAAGAAGCCAAGCCAAGCAAAACAAAACATGGCTGTTGGACCTGATGGCATGATTGGCTGAACAAGTCCTTGGAGGTACATGGCAACACATTGGCGAGCTGCCAACTCACCCACTGCTCCAGTTGGCTGAACAAGTCCTTGGAGGTACATGGCAATACATTGGAGAGCTGCCAACTCACCCACTACTCCAGTTGGCTGAACAAGTCCTTGGAGCGAGGTACATGGCAACACATTGGCGAGCTGCCAACTCACCCACTGCTCCAGTTGGCTAAACAAGTCCTTGGAGGGACATGGCAATACATTGGAGAGCTGCCAACTCACCCACTGCTCCAGTTGGCTGAACAAGTCCTTGGAGGGACATGGCAATACATTGGCGAGCTGCCAACTCACCCACTGCTCCAGTTGGCTGAACAAGTCCTTGGAGGTACATGGCAATACATTGGCGAGCTGCCAACTCACCCACTGCTCCAGTTGGCTGAACAAGTCCTTGGCAGTGTCGCAATAGCCGCGGAAAATTGGCAGATAGAGTTGGCAACGGACTCAAGCGGACCGAAGCCAGTTAGTTACGAGACAGTTGGCTGACGTGTCAGGCTTCGTCTAAGCTGCATGTCATCGCGCAAACCAACAGACGGACAACGGGGTGACCATAGGGGCTCCTGCCCCCCAGAAGGGGGGGGGGGGGGGGGGGGGGGGGGGGGGCAAAAACTATGTAACAATTCAAATAGAAAAATAGCCAAGCCAAAGCTGTTGAAGGTGATGACAAGGATACAGCGAGCAGACTTGACACGCTGGAGCCATGTGACCTACTTCCAACCCCCCTATATTGCAGAGATTTTTGGCGGAGCCCCCAGGGTTACCCATTTGTCTGCCTGTGCGACCGACCAACCATCAGGGTACTTCAAACGGACCCCAGGGGGTTAGGGTTTAGGTTCCTGGGATGCACCCTAATTCGGTAGGTTGCGTCCTGGGACACACCCAATGTGGTAGGTTGCGTCCTGGGTCGCACTCTAATTTCTAGGCTGCGTCATACTATCAACAGAACCCGTGGCCCACGGAAATGGAGTGGTGGTGGGCCAATAAACTAATGGGTGAGACGCAAACTAATGGGTGAGACGCAACCAACATCCTGGACCTGCGTCTGGGACGCAACGGACCCTCCCATGTTGCGTTTGCGACGCAACGGACCCACCCATGTTGCGTCCTGCGACGCAGGATGCTGTGTCCTGCACTACCCTGCCGACCATCCGTCTGACCGAGATGAAGCCTGACACACCAGGCAACGGTCTTGTAACTAACTTGCTTCCTTTGCCAACTCTCGCTCTGTCGCGATCACTCTCCGCCATTTTTTAGCGTCGCATGCGACGCTGCATAGAACTTGTCTTTTCAGCTACAAGCACCAGCTTCAAGGTAGCTCCTCTTCATGGCTTTTCAGCCTAACCCATAGCAGGCTAGTGCGCCTGGAAGCCAGCATAATCGCTTTTCTAGCTCTGCTGATATCTGTGGACTTTGCCCAATGGCTGGCTCAGGGAGCTACCTAGAAGCTGCTTCTTGTAGCTGAAAAGGAAAACACTGCTATATCGGCAGTCGCTGCCTGTTGCCCCCCTTATCCCTAAGTTTCTGTTCGCTGTGCTCCACACTTCACGGTTAGCAGACCAGAGTTGGCTGCAAAACCATGCAGAAATTAAATTCTATCCAATCTGCCCTAGGGTTGGTGAGTAAGAATCCAAGGGACTTGCCCAACCCAAGTAATCATCCAATCCATGTAACAATCATATCAGCTGCTCCCTTGTTCCTAAGGCTCTGTGCCCCACACTTCACAGTGAGCAACCGAGAGGTGGCTGAAAAAACATGTAACGATTAAATCCTATCCAATCAGCCCTACACCATGGCTACGCCATGGTCCTAAAATGGGCCTTGCGTCGTCACTATTGCTACAAAACTGGAAGTTTATAGAGCTGTTAAAACATATTGGAGTCTGAAGTACAGAGAGTTGTTAAAACATACAGGAGTCTGAAGTACAGAGGGCTGTTCAAAAGTAATGGAGTCTGATGCACAGAAGGTAGAAAGAAGACAAGGAGATGCTGCAATGCCCGTGGCATGCTAATGCTGTCAAGGCGCTGATGTCTTGTACTTGGTAAGGTTGTCAAGGGGACCTGCTGTCAAGGCGCTGATGTCCTGTTCTTGGTCAGGTTGTAAAGGGGACATGCTCACGGCAATAGGTCTGGACCTGGCAGTACAGCACCCGCGTGTAATGTCAGGTCAGGATGTTCATGTCATCTCAGATTCTTCTTTTCTTGTTCGGGCCCCATGCGCGCTCAGTTTTTTTGCTTCGCCAGCTTTCTGAAGCATATTTAGGATAACAGGCTGCCCCCACCGTCAAATGGGTGGCCTGGACACCCAGTCTGAGAAAACTCCGATATTCGGCCCTCAATATTCCAGGGTGGTCTTGAGCCGCATGCGAAACTATTCAGAACACTAGATAGCATGATGGTAGCTACCGGAGTAGAGCTTGTACCTGCGATTCATAGATTAGAAAGTGGTGGACGCTCGGAACCGCAAGAGCTCGCGGGCTGACCTAAGTCCCTCACCAAGTCGTGGTGAGTAGGCACTAGTGAGCTCAGGAAACGAACTCGAATAAACTCGCTGAGCGACAAATTGGCTATCTGTTAAGCGCATGGCCTTCCCTACGTCCAGTAGGTACCATTCATTCAGGCAGAACATTCCGAGCATCAGCATCGAGGTCAAGGAAAATATTTCCCCGGGACCCGTTTTCACCCTTTTTCGCACATGGATGGCAGGTCTAAAGTCGGGCTGGTCTTCATCATGAACACCCATGCCGCCTAGAATATCGCTCAACTTCGTTCCTGTTGCTTCTGTCTGCCATGCGGACCTTTGCATTTCTCGAATGTTCTCAATGGCAAGACCATGGGTCTTGACGGCCTCAATATCCCCCCCGAATCCATTGGGACCAATATACACTCATCCAGCCATTCCAGCCATGCTACCTGCATGAGTTAGCGCAGGTATAGCCGTGCTCCAGCGTATGTAGGGGCGTGGGGAAGCCGAAACCAGGCCGAACAGGCCAAAACTCAATCAAGAGCCACTCCCGGCCTCACTCTTCCTAGGACAAATGAAAGCGTAACCGTACTGCTGGCTGGTGTCAAATCACCGAAATTTGGTACTCGAAACTTGCCATGCATGCTGTCTAGACGCTGATGTCCTGTACTTAGTTATGCTGTCAAGCGCAAGGGGACATGCTGTCAAGGCGCTGATGTCCTGTACTTGGTCAGGTTGTAAAGGGGACATGCTGTCAAGGCGCTGATGTCCTGTACTTAGTCATGCTGTCAAGGGGACATGCTGTCAAGGCGCTGATGTCCTGTAAAAAAAAGATAACGCCTGGAGGGGCGTGGTGTTAAGGGGACCCTCCCGTACGCCGCAGCTGGGGAAAGTCACCATGGCAGACATAGTAAGTGTCACCCTCCAGGCTGGAGGGACTCCTTCATGCGACGTGTGGCAAGAATGCTGGTACAGGAGGCGGTAGATTCTCTGTGCAGCTTAGAGATGAGTTTGTCTACGTGTTCGCGACTGATCCCTAAGGTGGAGAGATTGGTAATAGTTGGGATTGGTATGGTACCAGTGGTACCTATGGTGAAGACTAGGTAATGTACAAGGAATCCTTGTTGTTGAAGGATACGTTGGAGCTCCTTATGCTGAACGCTCTTTTCCTGGAATTTGATTTGGTGGTTAGTGTCTGAGCAGTAGCCCAGTTCAACTAGGTAGGCTTTTCTTGGTTTGGATTCGTCGTCAATGAGGAGGAGATCAGGCCTGTATTTATCCCATGTGGCTTGGGGAAGATCAGGGGTTTTGAGGGTGGCTGGGGGTCTTGTGGGAATGTCGGAGGACGCTTCACAAGTGCCTGCATCCATGTACATGGGGAGAGCCCCCAGAGCTCCTTTGGCTACTGCCTTTTGGATGAGTTGGACCGCCTTATTATGTCTGTTAATATACATTCCTTTGAAGACAGGGTGGCTGCACCCAGCAAGAATATGGCCAGCTCAGTCCTGTGCTTTACGACAAAGAGGGCAGTTATCATCAGAGGGGGGGCTAGTGCTAGTACCATTGGGGCGTTTGTATCTGTACGCCAATTTCCTAGTCCATAAGCGTCCCCACCGAGCCTTGTGGATTTGTATTTTTTGCCACCATTTCATGTCGGTGGATTGCCAGAAACGATTACTAGCCTGAGGGAGGAGGAAGGGGTTGGCTTGCTCCCACATGGAGGAGTATATACCCGTGGTGTTGGCATGCCCGGTGTGCAGGGGGGTGGGGAGGTTCGCCTTGATACCCTTGGTGAGATTGTTGGCCGGTTGCCGGGGGGGCTGGTCCCCATTAATAGATTTGGGGGGCTGGACAGACGGCCAATGCATATTGAGGTGCGCATGTTCCCCTGTTTTAAGTGGCCCAATTACATTGTATCCTGTCGTCGCTTCTTTCACGAGCGTGTCTGCCTCGCCATTCCCTATGATTCCTGAGTGAGATCGGAACTTAAGCAGGCGTGTGGTAGCAGCAGCGTTGTGTCTGTTGATAATGTGGATGGCGATGTCTTGCAGGAGGTCGCGGTGTTTGTTTTCCCGGGTCCTGCTGGGATGGTAAATGTGCAGGTTAATAAGCTGCAAGGAACATAAGCTGTCGGAGTAGATGGTGAGTTCTTCATCTATTTCGGAGTGTATGAGTGCTTGTTGGATTGCCACGAGTTCGGCGCGATTGATGTCGGCAGTGATGCCCTGTCCGCCAGGGTCTATGCGGAGGCAACGTGAAGCGGCCCTGGGGGAGTATACGCCTGCCCCTAGGCGTAGGACGCCGTCTTTGTCTATGATGGCACTTCCATCTGTGTACAGAGAGAGGCCTGGTGCTTGTAGGATAGCATGTGTGCACGGGAGCACGGGGGGTGTTATGGGTGTGGGGTCTATCTGCATGGGGGTGGGTTGTTGTGCCCAGGTCTTAAGGAGGGAGCTAAGTGCCTTGGGTAGGTGGGTGGTAGGAAGGCCCAGTTGGGAGGGGGGGGGACCTGGTCGTGGGATGGAAGTGGCCCCCATGTCCCTCATGGTTTGGGCCCATGTGGTGGGTGGGTTGTGGAGGTTCTTGGCATGGCCAGCTGGGTTTGAGATGGCAATGAGTTTGTAGGTTCCTCTGTGTCTCTTGGCAGGGTTGAGTTTTCCCCCCGTCCAGATTAGGGAGGGGGTGAGGGGTTTGGCCTTGGGAGGCAGAGTGGCTAGTTCCATAGCCCATGGGTGATTTAGGAGGGCGTTATGGGCATATGTGGGTTTGTGTGGGACCAAGAGAATGGTGCACGCGGGAATATCAAGGGTGTGAGCATGTATGGCACTGCCTAGTGCCCATCGAACAGCCTTGTGGGCCTCTTCAGGGTTCTGGCTGGTGAGGTGTGTGTTTCCCCCGTACCAAGGTTGGGTGTAGCAGTGGGGTCCTAAGCCAAACAGTTGGCCAATGGGGGTGGGGGTGTTGCCCATGGGGAGGTGGGGACTCATTAGGAGGGGTGATGTGTCAAGGTCCGTTGTCATCCCCAGGATGGACATAGCTTTGTGTATGGCAGGGGAGACATTGGAGATGGTAGTGTCTTAGTGCTGTGATAGGAGGGTTGCTACGTCTCCAGCGAAGGTTCCTGTGCTGTGGAGGGTCCAGAGGTGGGGAGAGTGTGCCTTGGTGGTATGGTATCTGTGGTGGAGGAGGTGGACTTGGGAGAGGGGTATATGACCGACACATTGGCCTGTTGGTGAGTAGATGTAGGTGGTGTCTCCGTTGTTGAGTTGGGGAGGGAGGTGGTGGTACCTGTCCTTCAGTGTACCAGCCTGTATGTGGTATTTGCCGGGGGGGTGGATATCCCAGTCTGGGTGGTGGTCTGCCGTGTTAATGATGAGGTTTTGCCTGAGTTCGCTATACCATTTGGCATCAAACTCTCCTCCCTCCGCCCACTGTCCTTGTTGTTGGAGGTTAGTGAGGTGGAGGTCTTGTCTGGGTGGAATGGAGGGGGAGGGGGCTTTGGGGGTAGTTTCAGTGTTGTAGGCATGGAGGAGTTCCTGAAATCTGGTGGGGCCAACCAGCAGGGTGATTTGTTCCTCTGTGAGATGGACGGGGGACCAAGTGACCACAATGGAGGTGGCAGAGGAGTAGGTGTGGGAATGCACGGGGAGGCCAGCAGATATGTAACAAGGGAGATGGTGGCAGAGAATGGTGCATGGGGCTTTCTGGACCCTCCAATATCTGTGATGGGGGGTTTCTCGAGGTTCGTTAGCCTTCCTCTTTTGGGCTCTGAAGCCCAGGAGGTGGGTCAGGCTGTGTTGGTTTCCATATAGGAGGTGGAGGAGCTTGGCTGGGGTTGGGGGAGCAAGGAGGTCTGGGGTAGAGACAGCATGCACCAGGTCGTCGGGGGAGCTGTTCTTACGGATGGTGTTGTGTTTGTAGTACGAGGCGTCAGTACATTTGTGGGTGTCATTTCTGATGAATTGCATTCTGGCAGTCCAAGCAATCTTGGGGTCAGTGCTCCAGGCTTGAGCATACTTGGTGGGGTGAAGATAGGACTCTCTGGCCCACCACATGTGTGCATTGGAGGCAGGGATCTCCTCGATATTATGCGTGGGGGGCTGTGTTGTGGTTGGGGTAAGGATGCCGGCACTGGGGGTCAAGGGTCGGGGCAGTATTGGGGCGGTGTCCCAGTTGTTAAGGTGGTGGCTGATAGTATATGTGGAGAACTTGGTAATGTGCCGTTGGGGAATGCGTAGGTGTATGGGGAGGGTCCTCGAAGCCAAGGGCAGGGGGCTGTGGCAGGAGTAGGGTTGAGGTGGGCTTCCAGGTGGGGGTGGAGAGCACAGGTGTAGGCTGAGTCTGTTGAGGGCAACTTTATGCCTAGTGGAGACTCTGGTGCCATAGGTGTGCGAGAGGGTATTGGATGGGATGATTGTGGTCCCATCAGGGCTCACAATGTCAGCCAGGGAAGTAATTCCCAAGGGGATGAGGGTTTTGAGAAGGTCGGGGGGAATGGTGTGTTGGGGTAAGTCCGGGAGGGAGTCTTGAAGGGGGTTGAGTAGGGTTTCATCCTCCATATGGATTTGGATGGAGGCTCTTTTGAGGATGTGCATTTGCCTGGCCAAGGTAAAGTATTGAAGTGTGTGGCTGGGCAAGGTAAGAGGATCCATACCCTGGAGCATAGCAGCTTCTTTGTGGAGGAGGGCTGTAGTGAGCCTGCCTAGTTTCCCCGTGTCGTTGAGGGACCTAGTGAGGTGGGCTGCTGTAATTTGGGCATAGTTCACCATTAGGGAGGGGATACCCAATCCTGCCTGTCCCAAGGGGAGGCAGACACTAGCAGTTGGGAATGAGGGGTGTAGGTCACAGCATTTTTTAGCCAGGGTCCATAAGGCCTTGTCTAAGATGCCTATATCCGAGTAGCTGTAGGGTGCTACGGTCATAGGGTAGGTGATGGCAGGCTTAATACACGTGGTGATGAGTCTGAGACATTGGAGAGGGGTGGCGCCTTTTGGTTTGGCAGTGGTGAGGATTTGGTGTCCTTTACTATGTATGAGGGCCAAGGCTTGTTTCATGAGGGGTCTCCAGTTTAGGGTGAGGCTAACCGGCACCCCTAGATACTTGTATGGTTCATTTGGGGGAAGGTATGTAGCCCATGTGTCGTTAATGAGGATGGTGTTGTGGAGAAGTTTGGTTAGGGCCTTGTGGTTGGTGGGATCCTTGGGGTGGGAGCCATGCAATATGCCAGTGGTCATGCATTTACCCCCGTTAAGAGGAATCCCAGACCAAGTACTGAATTGTTGCACTTTAAGGCATTGTACCTTGAGGTTGTCTGCTGTGTTAGTGACCACACTGGTGTCATCAGCATATCCTAGGCTACCTGTTTTATCTTGGTCAGTATTGGATGTTGAGGTTATGCCTTGCTTGTATCCTCTGCCCCCGGCTTGTAGCCATCTGAGGAGAGGTTCGATGAAGATGATGAAGAGTAGGGGGGAGAGGGTGTCACCCTGGATGGTGCCTCTTGTGATTTGAATTGGTTTGCCTTGAGTGTTGTTGAGGTACATGTGGGTAGTAGCCCCGTTGTAAATTCCTTTCACTGTTTCAATGACATCTACCGGGATTCCAAGGTCATACATAGTTTGGAGCAGCTTGTCATGGTCCACCATATTAAAGGCAGATGAGAAGTCAAAGTAGGCAGCAAACAGGTCTCTTTTTGAGTGGGCCGCATCCTCGATGTCATGTAGGAGGTGGGTGAGCTGTCTATGGGTGCTTCTGTTCTGTCTGAATCCCTCTTGGGAGTCACTGAGGACTTGGTGTTGGTCCAAGTATTTGGACATCACTGTTGTAACCATGTTAGTCCACAATTTACCCATTGTGTTGTTGAGGCCAATAGGTCTGTAGTGGTTGGCTTGGGTGGGGTCTCCTTTCTTGTAAAGCATGATGGTGTTGGAGGTCTTCCAGCAAATGGGGGTGTAGCCGGTGATCCACATAAGCCCAAACATTTTATGTATGGTGTGGTGCCAAGACCAGGGGAGGCAGGTTAGTAGTTCATTGGGGATTCTGTCTGGGCCAGCCTGTTTGCTTTTTGCTACGTGTTGGATGCGTGTTTGGTAATTAGAGAACTCCATGAGGTAGGGTAGGATGGGGTTGGAGTGTTGGTGGGGTTGGGCCTTGGTTTCTAGGGAGAATGTGTCTAGCAGGGAGGCCCATGGAGGGGGGGCGGTCTGTCTGTCCTGGGGTAGGTATTTGCCGGTGCACGTGTGGTGAGGGGGGGCCATCAAGTGTCCCATGTGCTCCCCCAAGATGTCCAGGAGGTCATTAGTGGACGTTTTGTGTTGGCCAGTGGTGGGGTCTTGGAGGGTCTGGGGTGACGTCGGATTATCAGAGGTTTTGAAGATGTTTCTGTGGGCTTGTTTAGGTTTGTTGGATAGTTGGGTCATTAAGGCTGCTTTGCCAGTGGCGGTAGCTGTTTGTCTGCTGTTTGTGAGAATTCTCCGGAGGGCAGGGAGGGCCTCATCGAGGGATATATTGATTGCAGCCAAGAGTGAGGCATGGTCTGAGGCAAGCTGGATATGGGTGAGGGTGGTAGGATGGTTATGGCATGTTTCTAGGAGAGTAGAATGGGCGGTGTGGTAGGAGTTGGGGTCGGTGGTTAGGAGTTTCCTGTACGTCTTAAGTTGTTGGATATGGGAGTTGATTTTGGCGTGGGCTTTGCTCTTCTTTCTGTCAAGGAAGTGCCCTGGGATTTGGTTCCTGGTAGGGCAGGTTTCAAACATAGTGGTGAGGGCCATCCTAATAGGTTCCATAATCTGGTTGCTGAGATTGTCGAGGTCTCATCCTTTTGCAAGGAGAGTGTGTTTGACTTGGTGGAGGTGGGATGGGAGGGAATTGTCTCCTATGAGGTTGGTGGCCTGGTCCCACCAGTCCCTGATGGTTTGGGTGTGTTCCATGAAGAAGGTAGTGTGCGTTTCTTCAATGGCCTTTCTAGTGGCGTTCATGGAGGCCTTGCTGACGGGGGTGACTAGTTGTTGGGGTCTAGGAGGGGGGGTGTCAGTCAATGTCAGGGGTATGTGAAGGTAAATAGGGGGGATAATTTGGTGAAGGGCCATATGGTCTAGGTATCCTCCGACCTCCCTGGTCTTTTCACTAATATGGGGGTGGAGGGGGTTGGGGCAAGGGGAGATGAGGATGTCATCGATTCTGCTGTGGTGCTCGAGGTTGCCTTCCTGGTAGCAATGGAAGGTGGGTGCTCTAGTGGAAGGGTTGGTGGGGTGGAGGTTGAGTTGGGAGCACATAGATATGTGATGTTGGTCTGTGTGGGAAGTGGCGTGGGTAGATCTATCTGAGGGAAAGAGGGTTGCATTCCAATCCCCTCCACAGAGTGTGGTGTGATTGGGCTTTTGGTGTGAGTCCCGATGTATGTATAGGCGGCTTGCCGTTGCTGGGGTTGGTCATGGGGCATGTAGACGCCTATGATGTGTGTAGGAGTTGGGGTGGTTGAGCCGAAGGTGATGTGCACCAGGCAACCAGCCAGGTCTGCATTGACTTCATGGTGGACGGGGGGGCCTAATTGCTTGTGGGTGAGGATTATGACCCCTCCTTTACCGTGGTTGTTGTCCGGGGTTTTGGCCACACTACTGTGGTGAAGGGAGTATTGGGGGAGTTCCTTCTTGATGAATTGGATGAAGGAGAGGCAGGAGAGCAGTTTGGTTTCTGTAAGAATAGCCACATCAGGTTTGTGGTCTAGGATGTGATTGAGAATTAGCTCCCAGGAGCTCCTCAGCCCTCTGCAGTTGAGGAGTAGAAAATGTATGTTATCCATGTAGTAGTCTTGGGGTGACTGGGCATGGTGGGTGGGTTGTTGGGCAGGTCCATTATCCTTAGGGTTAAAAGGAATGGTTGGTTTTAAAGCATGTTTGTTTGAGCTTCTTAGCCTGTTGGGGGGGGGGGGGGGGGGGCTCCCTTGGAATTGGTGGTGGTCGAGGTGGGGGGGGAAAAGTTGTGGATTGGTGTTTGTTTGAGTTTAATGTTGGGGCCCAGGTTTTGCGAGTGTTTCAGATGCTTGTTGGGGTGCCTGATATTTTTTTGTGGTGGGGGGGTGCTCTGTGGTACCACGTTTTTTCAGGTTGGTGACAGTTGAAGGGGCAGCATCTCCTGTATCGCAGTCCATTTGCGTGTTGGGGGGGGATGTGCGATCGGGCGGGCTGGCGTCCTTCATCATGGTATCTTCCATGTTGGGTTGTGAAGGCATGGGTTTTGTAGGAGTTGTAGTAGGGGATGTGTCTATAGTATCCATCGTCGCAACGTCAAGATGGTATTGGGGGTCCAAAAATCTCATGTCTCCGCTCTCTTTTTTAAGGATGAAGATGTTCCTATATAGGGCCTGCCAGGCTCCCGGTGTGGAGTCCAAGGGGATTGGCAAGAGGTTTTTTGAGTCTATCCAATACCAGATGTTATGGTATTTTTTTAGACAACCGGCATGTTTATAGGCGATTGGGAGGGGGGTGGTTAAGTGCAAGATACATTTACTGTGTCCTTGCAGACGTTGGTCTTTGCTACTGCCAGGTAGGATCCCAAGGTTGTAGGGTTCATCAGGGATAAGGTCGTGCGGGTTTGGGTGTTCCGGATTATAATCAGGTTGTACGATTCGGTGAAGTATTCCCATCTGGGGGCATTCGGTGTGCATGTAGGCCTGCATCAGCATATTAGTAAAATTCCCCCTGCGAGGGATGAAGTGGTTCGGCCAAACACACAGGTCATTACGGGTTGCCTTGAGTATCCGGTGATGTCTCTCCCCAAATTTGAATATTTTTTCTGTGTCGACATATGGTCCACCGAGATAGGCATTGATGGCGTGCACTTGGCAGTGGCATCGAATTTGTTTCTCAATGTATGGTAGGATAGCACTCAGGGCCGGGGTTGGGTCTAAGGCAACATCTCCCATGTCGCAGTCCATTCGTGTGTTTTGGGGGGAGGTGCGTTGGGGTGAGCTGGCGTCCTCCATCATGGTATATTCCATGTTGGTTAGCGTAGGCATTGGGTTCGGAGGGGTTGTATCTTTGGTAACAGCCGACACATTTCCAAGCTGGAATTGGGGGTCCAAAAACCTCATGTCTGAGCTCTCATCTTTAAGGATGAGGATTTGCCCATATATGGCCTGCCAGGCGCCTGGTGTGGAGTCCAAGGGGATTGGCGAGAGGTTTTCTGAGTCTATCCAGTACCAGGTGTTATGATATTGTTTGAGACAGCCGGCATGTCCATATGCGGCTGGGAGGGGGGTGGTAAAGTGCAAGATACATTTATTGTGTCCTTGTAGACGTTCGAGGATTTGTTTTCTGCTGCTACCAGGTAGGATCCCAAAGTTGTAGGATTCATCAAAGGAAAGGTTGTGGGGATTGGTGTGTTCAGGGTTATAATCGGGTTGTGCAATTTGGTGGAGTATGCCCATCTGGGGGCATTCAGTGTGCATGTAGGCCTGCATCAGCAAATTTGAAAAAATTCCCGCTGAGGTGAAGTGGAGCGGCCTAAGACCCAGGTCGCTACGGGTTGCTTTAAGTATTTGGTGGTGTCTCTCCCCAAATTTGAAAATTTTCCCTGCATTGACATGTGGTCCACCTAGGTAGGCATTGATGGCGTGCACTTGGCAGTGGCTTGAAATTTGTTTCTCAATGTATGGTAGGGTAGTGCTTAGGGCCGGGATTGTGGACCGGCCTTGCGGGGGGGGGGGGGGGGAGGCGCTTTCCTCCCCTACATGTCGGGTCCTCGGGGGGCTGGAGTAAGGCATTGAATGCGTAGTTTTGAGTAAGTCTGTCCTTAATACAAGTGGGGGTGAGGAAACGTTCTTTAATTTTTGTGTGCTGAGAACAAATTCAGAAAGCCATCCAGTGTAGCCATGTAGGAATGATCCAAAGGAGCCACCAGATCCGCGTATCCCGGAGCAAGGTCAAGGTACCGGCTATAATAGTGGTGTGGTACTGGGGGGCAGTGCCCTTAGTTACAACTTGAGGTCCCACGCTGGGTCTCATATATACACCAAAATGGGCAGAGATACTTCTAAGAACTATTTGGTCTGCCAAGATTTCAATCAAGGTAGCATAAGCGCGGGTAAGGATATCGCAAGGGAGAGTAGGCCAGGTTGAGGCAGTATTTGTTCTCCCTAGAGGTAAATATAGAATTCTTATAACTTTTTGGTCCACCCAGGATACAGAAATCAAGAGAAGGGCAGCAGACATAACACTACATAATATCACATGGTCGTCCAGCCATGATAGCCAGCGCGTTGGTGGGCCAGTGACCAGGGTGTGTCTGGAGGTGCTTTGTTGTTGCGTCTTGGATAGGTGCTGAAGAAGCCAAGGACCTGTAACCCAGCATTGTTGCAAGTTGGATTGGAGTAAGCTTAATATATTGGATCCAGGGGGTCGAGGGGGTGTTAATCGGCATCGGCATTGTTTCCAATGTGATTGGGTAGGGTGATACCAGCACTGCTTACAGTGGGAAGGTGTCGGGGGTGCCTCTCGGCAGAGCTCTTTCGAGCAAGGTTTGGGTAATCTACACTATTTCCAGTGGGATTGGGTAGGGTGATACCAGCACTGCTTACAGTGGGGAGGTGTCGGGGGTGCCTCTCGGCAGAGCTCTTTCGAGCGGGATTGGTTAGGGGGAGCCCAGCATTGAGGACAGCAGGAGGAGGTCAGGGGTGCATTTCGGCAAGGAGAGGTGTGATTATTATAATGCGCCCTAGATCTATCATATCTCTCGCCTGTGCCTATGTATCGCGCATGATCGAGTTTTCGGGATGGGTAGCACTCACGTACGGCTTTGTGCAGGCCACTCATCCCATGCATAACGGCTTTCCCGTAGTCGTTCATGGCTCTAATAGCTTTGTAATCAGGGTGGTAATCAGCACTGTCGTCGTGATTCAGCACTAGCGGATCGAAGGTTCGAGTAGGATCACAAGCAGGCGCAGAGGCCAAGGAAAGGAAACAAGCAGAATCAGGGACGAGAGTCAAAGTTTGGGGGTCATGGGAGATTTCGCGCAACACTTCGCGACTGAAAATCTTCACGCATTCCTTCTTATTATTATTGCCGGCTTCTCGAAATCCTGGGCGGTACACGTCTTTCTTGTTCAAAAAAGCAGGTAGCTGTTTGGGGCACCTGCATGGAGGAGGGAAGTGGTTGTTAGTAGGTTTCTCGATTGCATGGAGCCTTCGCTCCTGGCAGCGACCTTCAAGAATGCGCCAGGAACGTGCGCTTCGCATCCCCCCCTGTTGGGAAGTCCAGGGAGAGACGCATTCTGTCCGGAAATCCACGCTTCCGACTGCCCAGAGGCGCAGCTGACTGTCAAAGTAACCGTCTACCACCCTGCGACCACAGAAGTTGCTGCGAGTCGCGTCAGATGTTGTAGACGGCGACTTCGATAGCAGCATTGCCTCTGCGAAAGCATGAGCTCCTGTTTGGTTGCAGTTTCGGGAAGAGTTGACCGAAACTGTATGGAACAGAGAGCAGGTGGTATCATTCGGTAGCGCAGACGCAGGAGAATGCGAATGCGCTACGCGAATGCTAAGAAAGAAAATGAGCAGCGAGAAAGTTACATCGGAAGTTCGAATGTTGGGATGTTATTCTATCAAAGGTCCTGTACTTGATCAAGCTGTCAAGGGGACATGCTGTCAAGACGCTGATGTCCTGTACTTGGTCAGGTTGTAAAGGGGACATGCTGTCAAGGCGTTGATGTCCTGTACTTGATCATGCTGTCAAGGGGACATGCTGTCAAGGCGCTGATGCCCTGTACTTGGTCAGCAGGTTGAAAAGGGGACATGCTGTCAAGGCGCTGATGTCTTGTACTTGGTCAGGTTGTAAAGGGGACATGCTGTCAAGGCGCTGATGTCCTGTACTTGATCATGCTGTCAAGGGGACATGCTGCCAATGCGCTGATGCCCTGTACTTGGTCAGCTGGTTGAAAAGGGGACATGCTGTCAAGGCACTGATGTCCTGTACTTAGTCATGCTGTCAAGGGGACATGCTGTCAAGGCGCTGATGCCCTGTACTTGGTCAGCAGGTTGAAAAGGGGACATGCTGTCAAGGCGCTGATGTCTTGTACTTGGTCACATCCATCAAGATTTAGGAACCGCAGATTTGTACAAGCTGACAAGGCTGTGATGTCCATAAGGATGTCACACCAAGCCAGGTAGAGGGTATGCAGATGAGTACATGCTGACAAGGCTGTGATGTCCTGAACCTCCTTACATCGTGACAGCTCCAGCGTATGCAGATTTGTACACGCTGACTAGGCTGTAATGTCCTCAAGGATTTCACACCCAGACAGTTTCAGTGTAAGCAGATTAGTACACACTGACAAGACTGTAATGTCCTTAAGTTTTTTACACCAAGCCAGGTTTAGAGTAAGCAGATTTTTTTTTTTTTTTTTTTTTAGATGAGAACAAAATGACAAGGCTGTGATGTCCTCAACATAAATACAGTCAAAAAGATTCAAGGTATGCAGACTGGTACACGCTGACAAGGCTGAGATGTCCTAAACCTTCTTACATCTAGAAAGATCTAGGTTGTGCAGATTTGTACACGCTGACAAGGCTGTGATGTCCTCAAGGTTTTCACACTTAGACAGATCCAGGGAATGCTGACTTGTACACACTGACAAGGCTGTGATGTCCTCAAGTTTTTTACACCCAGCCAGGTTCAGGGTTTGCAGATGAGTACAAAATGACAAGGCTGTGATGTCCTGAACCTGACTACATCCAAAAAGATTCAAGGAATGCAGACTTGGACACGCTGACAAGGCTGCAATGTGAACCTGATAACAGCCAGAAATATCCAGGGTATGTAGACGTGTACACGCTGACAAGGCCTTGATGTCCTCAAGGATTTCACACCTATCCAGGTACATGGTATGCAGACCGGAACATGCTGACAAGGCTGTGATGTCCTGGACCTTCTCACATCCAGCCATGGTCAGGAAATGCAGAACGGAACATTTTGACAAGGCTGTGATGTCCCGAACCTCCCTACATCCAGCCAGATTCAGGAAATGCAGACTGCAACATACTGACAAGGCTGTGATGTCCTGACGGGAATAACAACCATCCCTACATCCAGCCAGGTTCAGGGTATGCATGCCGGAACATGCTGACAAGGCCATGATATCCTGAATTTTCATACAATTTGGCATATCCAGCGTATGCAGATTAGTACACGCTGAAAAGGGTGCAATGTCATAAACCTGAAAACAGCCAGAAATACCTAGGGTATGCAGACTTGTACACGCTGACAAGGCTGTGATGCCCTGACGGGAATAACAACCATCCAGGCTCAGGGTATACAGATTTTTGCACCCTGACAAGGCTGCTATGTCCTGGACATCATTGGGGCCAGAAAGATCCAGGATTTGCAGACTTGTACACGCTGACAAGGCTGTGATGTCCTCAAGGTAGTGACAATCAGCCAGGTTCAGGGTATGTAGACTGGATAATGCTGACAAGGCAGAGACGACCTTAAGTTGATCATGGCGAGAAAGATCCAGGGTATGCAGGCCGGAACACGCTGACAAGGCTGTGATGTCCTCAAGGCAGTTACATTCAGCCAGGTTCGGGGTATGCAGTCTGGAGAATGCTGACAAGGCTGTGATGTCCTCAAGGCATTCACATTCAGCCAGGTTCAGGGTATGTAGACAGGATAATGCTGACAAGGCAGTGACATTTCGAAGTTGATAACGGCGAGAAAGATCCAGGGTATGCAGGCTGGAACACGCTGACAAGGCGGTGATATCCTTTAGTTGATCACAATCTATCAGAGCCAGTGTTTGCAGATCGGAAAGGGCTGACAAGGATGAAATATCTGTCAAGGCAGGCCAGAAGTTGAGGTCTAGGGAGTGCAGAGCAATGCAGAAATCCAAGGCAGCTAGACTGGTATCTGGGAAACCATGTAGACTAGCTTCCTCAAGCTGAGTCAGGGATGTCAAGGGAGATGGCATTCCAGATGTTGTAGCACGTTGCTGATCATGGCTGAAGTGCACATCTAGGGCTTGCAAGCTGTGAGGCAAGCCATCAAGGGGTAGACCCCAGGTAGCTCCCAGTACACGGACTTTCCGAAGCGCAGGGCACTGCCCGAAAATGGTAATGTCCGGTCCACTTTCGTCCTGCAGGGCAACACAAAGCACAAGGGAAATTACTTGCTCAGATAGGGAAAGTAATCATAGCTTTGAGCCATCTTGTTGCGAAGCAGTTGTCCCTGGATCAGATATGTTCAACTCTGGAGTCATGGGCATTGAACAAATCATGGATGGGTCTATTGACTGACGATACCATAGGACGATACCATAGGACTGGAGCTGACGGTGATTCCATAACGGACTCTCAAGATCTGGGATGGTAATTGAGGGTCCCAAAGGGCCCCTTACCCCCCCACCCCACCCCACCCCTCACCACCACCACCCCACCCACCCACCCACACCACCACCACCACCACCAGGGTTGTTAAAACGCTACGTCTTGCGCAGACCTTTGAGGACCGCTGAGTCTCAGACGCACATCCAGTTGGTCGATTGCGTCATTCGAGGGTCCGTTGCGTCTCGGGTGCTGATCTTGGAACTGGGTGCGTCTCAAGATACAGATCTTGAATTCCCCCCGGACAATCATCCCCCCCACCCCAACATGATCGTTGCAATGCGCGTGCAGATTGATAACCAGTTACTCACCCTCACCACCCTTGGAATTGCTGTTCCATGTTAAGCTTCGGGTCGTGGCTTAAAACTCCCTGCAAGCGTGTTGCAAACCAAACTCCAGGTGCTCTTGTCTTTGATTCGAAGCAGGCAGAAGCGAATGATATGGCAACTCCACAAGATTTCTTTAATCGCTGAGGACTCTTCGCGACCCGCGGGCTTATTCCACGCTGTTGATGCATGTTCTGTGGCAGCCCTCTACGACCACCAGAGTTAGCACAGAAGAAAGAATAAAAAGGAAGGCGCGAAGATGGAGGATGGGGCAAGGGAGGGAAGGAATGCGCTCAATAGGTGCGTGAGACAGATATGCGGGAGGGGGAATGTTGAAAGGGGTGAGATACAAGATCTCCTGAAACAACTGATGTACTCGGAAGGTCAACGGGCGAATCTGCCTGATTGAGCAGTTTTAGTCGACGAAGGGGGGGGGGCGGGGGGGGGGGGTCTGCAGGGAGACAAGTTCTATGCAGCGTTGCCTCGACCTAAAAATGTGGAGAGTGATCGCGACAGTGGCAACGGAAGCGAGTAGTTACAAGCCGTTGGATGAAGTGTAAGGACTTCATCGCGGCCAGATGCGGAGCACGCTGCGGATCGAGGGTTCTGCTGCGGACGGTATCCGGATGGTCCTTGCTGCGATCCCTATGTGCGGAGCGGGATGGCGGACGGACAAATGGGGACACATGGGGGATCACGCTCCTTGAAGAGGGAGGGCTCCGCCAACAAGCGATGGAACACTCATCTGCGTGAGGACGAGATATGAAGAAAAAAGTGTCAAGGGCCTCATTCCTAGCAGTGAACAACACCGCCGAAAGCGGATCGAGAAACCACCCGCCGTCTTCGGCGGCGACGGCTCGACTCCGGGTAACCGAAAGCATATGCGGTTTCATGTAGGTCGTCAGTGTCCGCATGTAGCTGTGTAGCTGTGTAGCGGTTGTTGAGCCGGGTAGCGGCGGTCAAAAACTGGTCAAATTCAAAATCCTCGGAACGAGCAAAACTCCTCGGACTATCATATTAGCGCTTTTCTCCTGTGCCTTCCTCATTGCATACCCCTTCATCAACGAATGATGGATTTAAATATTTGTAAGCAACGCAGTCCGACT
>JACBWV010000610.1:149979813-150091583 GCA_013435795.1 Chlamydomonas sp. ICE-L | reverse complement strand
GGTTCGGGTGGGTTGTGTGAGGGGCGGGAGGGAAGGGGCCCGGACACGCACCCCAAAGTCTCATCCCCCATTGCTTCTCCTCCAATCCAGTGAGTCAAGGTCATCACAGTCTACAAAAATCCTCTGCGGTGGGGAGGGGAGAGGGGTGTGGCATGGGGCGGCGGCAGGCTTGGGAAGAAGTGGGAGTGATATCGGATGGGGACTTAGGGGGGGAGATACAGGGTGGGGAAGGTGAGGCACCCCCCAACCCAAATACCCTAACGGGGGGGGGGTGTGGGTGGGGTCTGGTGAGTTGGAGGGTGTTGAGGATTGAGCTCCAGCCTGCCCCAAACAAAATGCCAAACTGAGTACTATTGCACTTCACTAAACACCTAACAAATCACCAAACAAAACACAAACCTGAGTTCCAGTGCACTCAATGTTGTTTGCGGGAGCAGTGGAAGTCATGCGGTTAGCTGATGAGCCCAAGCCATAATCTCTGTAATCCTCACAATCGCTATTGGTGTTCTCCTGGGCCTGGTAGGCAGCCATACATGCAGCAGTCTCAAAGGCATAGATGATGCCAGTTCCACAGCTGTGGGGCGGGGTGGTGGTGGTGGTGGAGTGTGTGTGTTTGTTTTTATGTGTGAGTGTGTGGTGGTTGTGGTGGTGGTGTGTGTGTCTGTGTGGTGTGTTTGTGGTATTATGTGGTGTGAAGTGGTGATGTGTGGTGTGCTGTGGTGTGCTGTGGTGTCGTGTGCTGTGTGCTGTGTGCTGTATGTTGTGTGCTGTGTGTTGTGTGTTATGCGACGGCGAGCCCTGATATTGATGAAAGGCATGCATTAGTGTTTTGAGTTGCCTGGCATGTGGTGTGTGTCGTTTGGCATGTGATGTGTGGCGTGTGGCATGTGTCGTATGGTGTATATGATGTACATAGCTGTACCTGCAGGGTGTGTGTTGTATTTGTGTGTGTATGTAGGATGGTGGGGATGTCGGGCATGGGGGAATGAAGCACCACAGCCACCAGGACTGGCACCTGCACCAGCACCTTAAGCACGACAACTACCACCTCAACAACCACCGGCACATGTATGGTGATGGTGGCAGTGGTTGTGGTGCTTGTGCTGTATCGCCATCGCTGCCACCCGCCACACCACCAGCACAACCACCACACAGCTGCCAGCACTACACCACCAGCACAACCACCACACCACTGCAACCACCACGACAACATTTACATCTTGGGGGCAGCCTCAATGAGCCTGAAGTGGCAGTTTGCACCATGAGCGCCACCAACACCACCTCCACCACGGCCACCACCATCACCACACCACTAGCGCCAGAACCACCACTGTATCGCCGCCACCACCACCCCCACCACCACTGTCGCACCGACAGATTTAACGGGCAACTTCCTGAGCCTGAGCCTGTACTTGCAGTCCCCACCATCCCCACCACAACCACCACCACAAACACTATACCACCTGCAACAATACCACCACCGCCGCCGCCACCACTAGCACCAGCATCGCCCCCTCGCACCCATAGATATTGCTGGCAACCTCAATGATCCTGGAGTTGCAGCCGGCACCAACGGCTCTCTCCTCGAATGACTCCAAGCACTCGTCCTTGGCCTCCTCCACGCGAGAGACACTCAATTTAGCAGTATAGCAGCTGAGGTGGTAGGCCCCGGGGGGGCCACGGCAAATATCTGAGGGGGTTAGGGTGTAGGGTTTAAGATGGTGGGTGGTAGGCGTCTGGGGGGCTGCGGCAAATACCTTAGGGAGCTAGGGTGCAGGGATTAAGATGGTGGGTGGGTCGGAGGGTGGGTGCATGCATGTGGGGGCGGGTTGGTGGGTGGACAGATATCTGTGCATGTGTCTGCATATGCATGGGTGCGTGGGCGGATGGGGGGGCAGTGTAGCAGCTGAAAGATGGTTGGAACCGGGACTGCCGCATCATATATATGTGTGTGTGGGGGGGAGGGATGGGTGGGTGGGTGGGGGGGGGGGGGGCATCTAAGCAACCACCATTAGGTGGCTGCCTCAATAGCCCAGCGCAGTCCCAATATCGCATGCTGCCAATCTACCCTGATATTACACCCCTGCATGCAACCCCTGCTCTTAATTTACAGGTGACCCTTCTGCTGACCTGGAGCTCCCCAGAGGAAACGAGGTATGCCCCTCCTGGCCTGAAAAATCGCCAAATTCTCCGCCTGGAAAATTCAACCAAATTAACCAACCCAATCAATTTGAAGATTCTGCGCCTGGAATTTAGGTGTTGACGTCACCTAGTAGTAGAGTTCTCCCCTACTGTTATAGGGATAGAAATAGACCCTTAAATCGATCTCCACACACACAGCCGGAACACGTGGGGCATGGACACGAAAAAACCCATCCGCAAATCCATGCGTAGCAACACACACACGTACACACGCGATTTCTCTAATACCTGTGGAGAAAGCGGACCCAACGGCCGCAACCAGCAGGGCGGTAATCAGTAACACGGGCATCGTGAAGCTCGGCAGAGTTCTACGAGGGGCAACATAAGTGTGAAATGTGAGGCAAAACAAACTGAAAAATAGAAAGCTCCGCTTATGGACAGGAGCTAAAGGAGCGGTGCGCTATGAGAGGCTCGCAGTCTACCACCGAACGCCCGGCTTGTAGACTAACAGGGTGAGGCAAGGTGGCAAAGCAGCGCGGGCCGCGCTGCACGGCCCCGGGAAACCCAAACCGGTGGCCTGAAGCCGGAAACAGGTAAGTACCGGCAGCTGCAGGGACAGGTATGCAGGGACTGGGAGGCAGGGACAAGGACGCAGGGACAGGGGCACAGGGAGAAGGATGCGACTTGGGCCTCACCTCGACGAAAGACGAACGACGATAAGTGCTTCGCGTTATCTCCCACCAGTATTTATACCCTCCCTTCCTCCCTGAAGCGCGTGTCCGACACCCGGGTGTGGTAGGTGCGTGGTAGGCGCGTGGTAGTGAGGCCAAGTTGTGCCCCATGTGCGGCCTCGTTGTGCCCTCCCCCCTACTACCATCCCCCCACCATCGAGTTAACATTTTCTTTGACGGAGATCTTTCCTACATCTCTTTTTTATTTCCGGAAACCAACATCCTGAACCTGCGTCCGGGACGCAACCAACATCCTGAACCTGCGTCCGGGACGCAACGGACCCTCCCCATGTTGCGTCCTGGGACGCAAGGACGCGCGTCCTACACAACCCTGCCTTGTATGCCCCCCCCCCCCCCCCCCCCCCCCCCCCTCTCCAAGCCAGTCTCCCTTACACACAGTCAAGAAATCAGCCATCTCAGCCCTTGCTCGACGCTCCCCTGCCTCTCCCCCCAAACCCACACACACCTCTTCTCCCTACCTATTCCCCTTCTGCTTCAGGTGTGGCCTCCCACCCTCATACACACATACCACCCCCCCCTCCCCCCCATCCCGACCTCTCCCTACCCCTCACCCCACCCCATCCACACGCACTCTCTTTCTCTCACCTTACCCCCCACCACCCTCCCTTCCCCCAACCACCAACACGCACACACAATCGTCTTCTCCCTACCTCGTACCGACCCTTCACTTCACTCTGTGGGATTCAATCGTGCAGAAAGAGGGACCCGCTGTGCTTCGAACCTACCAACATTGCGAACGCTCAGATTCCGATCGCCCCGAGCACACCGGACCGGTGCAATTGCATGGCTACAAACTTGCAGCTTCGTCTTCTCGTACAGTGCCCCAGTCGATACTCGGTCAACTCAGAACAGCACAAATCGCAGCAACGTACTTCATATTCTAAACAACGAAAAGAGCTTGCAAAGATGGGATGAGCGTGGCTAAGCGCGAGAGTGTCCAGGGGGACGGAATGGCCATGGCGATCTGAACAGAGGTAATTAATCGCAACTGGACGCCAATCACTACGAATGTGATGCGATGGCATGGCAAAATTGTGCATGAGTGAGATGAATGGTGGCAACGCTCGCAGACGGAGAAAAAAGCATCACGATCTGAAGGTCTGGCTTGATTATGATCCGGCATAACTCCTCAGGCTGGGCAGCATAGTCTTCGCGCCTGGATTGGTTAGCAGCTTCGTTTTCCTCATCGGGCACGGTAGCTCGTTCCTGACTCCTTGCGAGATTACCAGCATGAAGTAGCTCCTCGGATCGGGCAGCGCGGGCATCACGTCGACGCTTGTTGGCTATTTCCCTGTCTTCCTTGCTCTGGCAAGCTCGCTTTGAGCGCTGGCTGGCGGTGTTGCGGGCCCTCCCGTCCATTAGGACCGTTGCCATGCATCATGGTCGCATTATCCGTTAAGAACTGAAAGCTATTATTCCGAGCGCCATGCCAAGCCATATGAGGGTCGGCTGGTGACCTCCGAGGAGAGGATCTCCTGATTCAAAATGTATTGTCGTCATAGTATGGGAGGCAGTTGTGGACATGCTATGAGCGCGCGCGCTTAGCTTAGCGCATCTGCAGTTTTGGTATTTGATTCCGCTAGGCGGGGAGTTGCTAGTTGGGTGAACGAAAAGTCGGTTGGATTGCAAGTCGGTTACACTTCGCACGCCCATGGTGCGTGGGCACGCGATGATGACACCACCACGACCACCACGACCATGATTTCTTTATATATATATTATTATATTGGCCATATTCTATGCAGGGGCTATGTTAACAAACACTTTAAGATATGGATGCAAGTAGTACCGTATATACATATCTGGATTATTCTATGGAGATTCCCGTTAGCTTAAGTGGCTACCGTATTTTGCTTTCCCTGCATAGTAACATACTTGGACTTGAACTTATTTACATGTCTCCAGCCGTCTTCGGCAGTAATAACATAATCAATTAAAATCAAAGCATTCTTATCACAAAAGATTTTTCTTCAAAGAAACGGAAGCATAGCGTTATATGTGTTCATTCCCAGGTGTGCGTGTGTGTGTGACTGTGTGTGTGCCAGTGGTGGTGGTGGTAGTGGTGGTGGGATGGGGTGGGGGATGGGATGGGGTGGGGTGGGGTCCAAATCAGTGTCTCAAGCAGTTGCCTTGCTCGACCTCAGGGATCGGCGACTCCCTCCTCCTCCTCCTCCTCCTCCTCCTCCTCCTCCTCCTCCTCCTCCTCCTCCAGAATGGCTACCACAAGAGCGCTGCTGTTCGAAGAAGAAGGTGGTGCCTTTGTCTGGGGGGACAGCGGTTTCTGCGCTTGCTGTGAGTGAGTGAAAAGAGGAAAGCGCAGAGGTAATAAAAAAACAGCGCGCGCAGCGGGGGTCAAAAAGTCAGCGCGCCAGCGCGCAAAAGCGTGCGCTTGGAAGTAGCCTGATGTTTATGCCCAATTCCTTATAATAAACACTGCTGCCGTGCCGTAGACCAGCTACGGCCACGTGCCCTGCCGAGCAGTACCGATCTGCAGTACTGTCGTTTCCTTTATCTGTCCTCTTCGTCCAGATGGACGCATTCTATTGAAAGCTATATACCTTCATCTCTCCCAGACTCCGGAAATTAACAGTAAGTTGTAGAGTAAGGATTAAATCATCTGGACTTATGGAGTGTGTGTGTATTGGGGGGTTACCTAGACCAGACCTAGATCCACTTAAGCTCGGCCAAAGGCCACTCGTGCACTGATCAGTACAAATCATTTACCGGTATACCTTAAGTTAAATTATATGCTAGAATGTTGAAAGAAGCAAATTTGATAACAGCTGTAAATAGCTACAAACGGAGACTGGTCAGATGGCTCCGGAACCAGAATTACCAGAATAGCTATGAAAAGGGGGGGCTTCAAAAACGAAAAAACTGTTTCTTTTGTCGACCATTGTTGAAGCTACCTCGAGCCTTTAAAACTACGGGAATCCCTACTCGCCCCTGCAGACTGGACCTTGCATGCTTCCGATGCGATCTAAAAGCGAAGGACACCGCTGCGCACGATATTGTACCTACCCCAGCGTCACAGAAGTAGCCGCTGTTCAACAGAGCCAGATAACTATTTGTACCGGTGGGATTCCCACCCGGTGGTCGAATTATGGTCAGTCAAATATCATAATAATAAGATATTTGTACACTCTATTCGTCCGGCAAAGTTTGACAGGACGACGACCCTGACGGGACGGAAGAGGACGGAAGAGGACGGAAGAGGACGGAAACTAGGAAAGAGAGGACAGAATTGTCAGGAAGAAGGGATCTGAGTCGATCTGAGTTACAGACCGATCAAATGTAAGCGCGAGAGGAATCCCGCTGCAACCACCTTCTTCAACGTTGCGGTGTGCTGTGGCAACGTTGCAGCACACTGCAATCTTATCTTATCTTATCTTACCGTGCCATGTCACCTACACTTATCATAATAAGATTTTCGTACACTTCTATTCGGCAAAGTTTTTGTCCGGCAAACGGTCGGTCGGACTGGTCGGAAATAAAAAAGAGATGTAGGAAAGATCTCCGTCAAAGAAAATGTTAACTCGATGGTGGGGGGATGGTAGTAGGGGGGAGGGCACAACGAGGCCGCACATGGGGCACAACTTGGCCTCACTACCACGCGCCTACCACGCACCTACCACACCCGGGTGTCGGACACGCGCTTCAGGGAGGAAGGGAGGGTATAAATACTGGTGGGAGATAACGCGAAGCACTTATCGTCGTTCGTCTTTCGTCGAGGTGAGGCCCAAGTCGCATCCTTCTCCCTGTGCCCCTGTCCCTGCGTCCTTGTCCCTGCCTCCCAGTCCCTGCATACCTGTCCCTGCAGCTGCCGGTACTTACCTGTTTCCGGCTTCAGGCCACCGGTTTGGGTTTCCCGGGGCCGTGCAGCGCGGCCCGCGCTGCTTTGCCACCTTGCCTCACCCTGTTAGTCTACAAGCCGGGCGTTCGGTGGTAGACTGCGAGCCTCTCATAGCGCACCGCTCCTTTAGCTCCTGTCCATAAGCGGAGCTTTCTATTTTTCAGTTTGTTTTGCCTCACATTTCACACTTATGTTGCCCCTCGTAGAACTCTGCCGAGCTTCACGATGCCCGTGTTACTGATTACCGCCCTGCTGGTTGCGGCCGTTGGGTCCGCTTTCTCCACAGGTATTAGAGAAATCGCGTGTGTACGTGTGTGTGTTGCTACGCATGGATTTGCGGATGGGTTTTTTCGTGTCCATGCCCCACGTGTTCCGGCTGTGTGTGTGGAGATCGATTTAAGGGTCTATTTCTATCCCTATAACAGTAGGGGAGAACTCTACTACTAGGTGACGTCAACACCTAAATTCCAGGCGCAGAATCTTCAAATTGATTGGGTTGGTTAATTTTGTTGAATTTTCCAGGCGGAGAATTTGGCGATTTTTCAGGCCAGGAGGGGCATACCTCGTTTCCTCTGGGGAGCTCCAGGTCAGCAGAAGGGTCACCTGTAAATTAAGAGCAGGGGTTGCATGCAGGGGTGTAATATCAGGGTAGATTGGCAGCATGCGATATTGGGACTGCGCTGGGCTATTGAGGCAGCCACCTAATGGTGGTTGCTTAGATGCCCCCCCCCACCCACCCACCCACCCATCCCTCCCCCCCCCACACACATATATATGATGCGGCAGTCCCGGTTCCAACCATCTTTCAGCTGCTACACTGCCCCCCCATCCGCCCACGCACCCATGCATATGCAGACACATGCACAGATATCTGTCCACCCACCAACCCGCCCCCACATGCATGCACCCACCCTCCGACCCACCCACCATCTTAATCCCTGCACCCTAGCTCCCTAAGGTATTTGCCGCAGCCCCCCAGACGCCTACCACCCACCATCTTAAACCCTACACCCTAACCCCCTCAGATATTTGCCGTGGCCCCCCCGGGGCCTACCACCTCAGCTGCTATACTGCTAAATTGAGTGTCTCTCGCGTGGAGGAGGCCAAGGACGAGTGCTTGGAGTCATTCGAGGAGAGAGCCGTTGGTGCCGGCTGCAACTCCAGGATCATTGAGGTTGCCAGCAATATCTATGGGTGCGAGGGGGCGATGCTGGTGCTAGTGGTGGCGGCGGCGGTGGTGGTATTGTTGCAGGTGGTATAGTGTTTGTGGTGGTTGTGGTGGGGATGGTGGGGACTGCAAGTACAGGCTCAGGCTCAGGAAGTTGCCCGTTAAATCTGTCGGTGCGACAGTGGTGGTGGGGGTGGTGGTGGCGGCGATACAGTGGTGGTTCTGGCGCTAGTGGTGTGGTGATGGTGGTGGCCGTGGTGGAGGTGGTGTTGGTGGCGCTCATGGTGCAAACTGCCACTTCAGGCTCATTGAGGCTGCCCCCAAGATGTAAATGTTGTTGTGGTGGTTGCAGTGGTGTGGTGGTTGTGCTGGTGGTGTAGTGCTGGCAGCTGTGTGGTGGTTGTGCTGGTGGTGTGGCGGTGGCAGCGATGGCGATACAGCACAAGCACCACAACCACTGCCACCATCACCATACATGTGCCGGTGGTTGTTGAGGTGGTAGTGTCGTGCTTAAGGTGCTGGTGCAGGTGCCAGTCCTGGTGGCTGTGGTGCTTCATTCCCCCCATGCCCGACATCCCCACCATCCTACATACACACACAAATACAACACACACCCTGCAGGTACAGCTATGTACATCATATACACCATACGACACATGCCACACGCCACACATCACATGCCAAACGACACACACCACATGCCAGGCAACTCAAAACACTAATGCATGCCTTTCATCAATATCAGGGCTCGCCGTCGCATAACACACAACACACAGCACACAACATACAGCACACAGCACACAGCACACGACACCACAGCACACCACAGCACACCACACATCACCACTTCACACCACATAATACCACAAACACACCACACAGACACACACACCACCACCACAACCACCACACACTCACACATAAAAACAAACACACACACTCCACCACCACCACCACCCCGCCCCACAGCTGTGGAACTGGCATCATCTATGCCTTTGAGACTGCTGCATGTATGGCTGCCTACCAGGCCCAGGAGAACACCAATAGCGATTGTGAGGATTACAGAGATTATGGCTTGGGCTCATCAGCTAACCGCATGACTTCCACTGCTCCCGCAAACAACATTGAGTGCACTGGAACTCAGGTTTGTGTTTTGTTTGGTGATTTGTTAGGTGTTTAGTGAAGTGCAATAGTACTCAGTTTGGCATTTTGTTTGGGGCAGGCTGGAGCTCACTCTCAAACCTCCACCTCACCTACCACCTCACAGGGACCCTGCCCTTCTGGCGCCAGTGGATTCTTCCACCTGAGCTGCTACACGCGCAACTTGAGTGAGGATGCCGTTGTAGCAGCCAAGGAAGAGTGCATCGGGAGCTTTGTCCAGTCCATGCCTGAGTGTGTGCCCTTACCTGAGGACTTTGAGGATTCTGATGACCGTGATGACCTTGACCTCATGGACTTGGAGGAGAACACTGGGGATGACTACTTTGGGTGCGTGCAGGCCCCTTCCCCCCCCCCCCCCCACCCACCCACCCACCCACCCACAAACACACAAACACACACACACACCACCACCACCCCAAACACATACACACACACGATAACCGCCACAATATGGATATGCGGTGTCGGCACCTGAATCCTAAATCAAAAGCCTGAAACCCCCGTAGGTAGATGTGTTGTGCACACCTAAACCCTAACCCCGTGTCTGCATCTGTGTTGTCTACACCTGAACAATGAACCCCAGTCTGCAGCTGCATTTCTATGCCTCAACCCAACACCCCTGTCTGCTGCTATGGCATCTAACAGTAAACATAAAAGCCTGATCCCTACTCCACTGTCATCATCTACATATAAATCTTAATATCAAACCCTAAACTTTAAACCCTAAACATTAATCTCAAACCCTCAAACCTAAACCCCTGTCTGCATTTGCGGTGCCTTCACCACCCAGGCTTGCCCGAGCCCTGAACACGAAACCCTTTAACCTCAACCCGGAATCATGAACCCCTCCCTAACACTGCCCCCCCCCCACCCACCCCCACCCCACCCCCTCCTTGGCTGCAGCTGCGCTGTGTACACTGGATATGGCTTCACCACCCAGGCTTGCCTGGATGCCTATCAGGCACAGGAGAGCAGCAACACAATGTGCAGGCAGTACGCCAGTAGGGGGCTGGGTGACGCTGCCAACCGCATGAACGCCACCGCCCCCTCCTCCTACACGTGCGGCAATGTAGCTGCCAGGGCCCCTGCCCCTCCCCCAACCCGAAAGTCCCCTCCCCCGGCACGAAGTACCCCTCCCCCCACCTCCGTCACCCTGCGATCCCCTCCCCCTTTCACCCCTATCTCCACAGGTATGTGAGAGCGTGCGAGTATGTGCATGTGTGCGTGAGTTCCTATGCATGAAGGCGGGTGGATAGTGAAAGTGGAGTTTTGTCTGATTCCATGTCCCTAGCTGTGTGCACATGTTTGTGTTCATTTGAAAGGAGTCCGGTGGATTGTTAATGTGGGCTTTTTGTCGCGTTTCATGCTCCGTCTGTTCCGGCTGTGGTTGTTGCAGCTGTGTGTAAAGATCGGTCGCAACAATGCAGTGTGATTGTGGCTGCACAATTGGGGCAGTTAGGGCAGCAGTTACTTTTCAACTCGTTGTTTTCATCGGGTGGATCCTCAATGGTCTCTTGTGGCCATGATATTGAATGGGGATACACACTTTTGAGTGTAAAATAGAAACTCCCCACCCTCCTGCCCTCACACACACCCATCCTACCAATACACTTATCAGTGGCGACATAGCAGGTTTTCATCATCTCTCAGCTACCACACTGACTCTCCACCCGCCCACGCAGATGTACACACATATACCCCCCCCCCCCCCCCCCCCCCCCCCCCCTCCCGTTCTCACCCATCTGCCTACCCACCTACCATCTTAAGCCCGATCCGAAGCCCTGAACCTACCCTCTGCCCCATTCCCACCCACCCACCCACCCACCCACCATCCTACCCCCTAACCCCCCCAGGTATTTGCCGCGGCCCCCCCGGGGCCTACCACCTCAGCTGCTATACTGCTAACTTGAGTGTCTCTCGCGTGGAGGAGGCCAAGGACGAGTGCTTGGATTCATTCGAGGATAGAGCTGTTGGTGCTGGCTGCAACTCCAGGATCATTGAGGTTGCCAGCAATATCTACGGGTGCGAGGGGGCGGTGCTGGTGCTGGTGGCAGTGGTGCTGGTGGCAGTGGTGGTTATGGTGGTTGTGGTGCTGATGCTAGTGGTGTGTGGTGTAGTGGTGTGGTGGTGGTGGCAGCACCGACGGTGGTGACTGCCACTGCAGGCTCCTTGAGGATGCCCCCAGGTTGTATTGGTGGTGGTGGTGCTGGTGCCGGCATGAACGCCGGTACTAGTGGTGGTGCTGGAGCTGGTGGATGTGCTGGTGGTTGTGCTTCTGCCCTCCCCCCCCCCCCCCCCCACCCACCCTTTATGCCTGGGGGCACAGTCCCACAGACACACAAACACTCGCCACCTTCACTGTGGCGGCCGGTTCCATCTACACATGTGAGACTGCTGAGTGCGTGGACCCCAATGTGCCCCCCCCCCTCCCCCCCCTAAACCACCACACACACACACACACACCACCGCCACAACTGCACACCACCACTACATCTGCACACCATGGCTAAACACACACCATGGTACACCGCACTGCCGCACACATACACACACCGCACATATCCACTAAAACGCACACCACACACACACCACCTACTCCCCTGCCAAAAAACGAAAACCACCACACACACCAAACACACCTACACAACTACCTAAACACACACATACACACTCCACCACCACCACCACCCCGCCCCACAGCTGTGGAACTGGCATCATCTATGCCTTTGAGACTGCTGCATGCATGGCTGCCTACCAGGCCCAGGAGAACACCAATAGCGATTGTGAGGATTACAGAGATTATGGCTTGGGCTCATCAGCTAACCGCATGACTTCCACTGCTCCCGCAAACAACATTGAGTGCACTGGAACTCAGGTTTGTGTTTTGTTTGGTGGTTTGTTAGGTGTTTAATGAAGTGCAATAGTACTCAGTTTGGCATTTTGTTTGGGTATGAGCACTGGGTGTGAGGAGTTCACCAATGTTGGCTTGGCATGAGCGAGGAGCTTATCAATGTTGGCTTGGCATGAGGAGTTCACCAAAGTTGGCTAGGCTTGGCATGAGCGAGGAGCTCACCAATGTTGGCTTGGCATGGCATCAGTGAGGAGTTCGCCAATGTTGGCTTGGTTGCATCATCTAACGGCATGACTTTCACTGCTCCCCTTCAACGATGTAAATTGAGGGGGAATGCAGGTTGTTGTTTCGTTTTGTAAATATTTGGAACACATTGGATATGTTTGGAGCTGAGGGTGGTGTGATAGGCTGTTAGGGTCCCTGCATTCACCATTCGCCTGATTGGGCCAAAATCTGAAGTGGCCTCCAGCCGATGGCCCAATAAGCAACGTGGCTGGATAAGGGAGGCCTGGCCACAAGGGGCAGTGTAGCTGAACTGAGGCGGAATAACACAACACATGTTTATGTTGGCCTGCCATCAGCCTGCCATCTGGACTGGCCCATCACCTAACCGCACAGCATGAACATCACTGAGTGCCCCCTTACAAGGACCCTGCCCAACTGGCTTTCATGGACACTATCACCTCAGCTGCTAAACCCTAACCTCACCTCACTCTAGGCATCATCTCTCAGGGACCCTGGTCCTCTGGCAAACCTTGCTTATCTGGCTCAATCTCAAAGCGACCCCTCACAGGGACCCTGCCCCTCTGGCAAACCTTGCTTATCTGGCTCACTCTCAAACCGACCCCTAACCCTAACCCTCACAAGGACCCTGGTCCTCTGGCAAACCTTTCTTATCTGGCTCAATCTCAAACTGACACCTCACCCTACCCCTCACAGGGACCCTGCCCCTCTGGCAAACCTTGCTTATCTGGCTCACTCTCAAACCGACACCGCACCCTACCCCTCACAAGGACCCTGGTCCTCTGGCAAACCTTTCTTATCTGGCTCAATCTCAAACTGACACCGCACCCTACCCCTCACAGGGACCCTGCCCCTCTGGCAAACCTTGCTTATTTAGCTCACTCTCAAACCGACACCGCACCCTAACCCTCACAAGGACCCTGGTCCTCTGGCAAACCTTTCTTATCTGGCTCAATCTCAAACTGACACCTCACCCTACCCCTCACAGGGACCCTGCCCCTCTGGCAAACCTTTCTTATTTAGCTCACTCTCAAACCAACCCCTCACCCTACCCCTCACAGGGACCCTGCCTCTCTGGCAAACCTTGCGTATATGGCTCACTCTCAAACCGACACCTCACCCTACCCCTCACAGGGACCCTGCCCCTCTGGCAAACCTTGCTTATCTTGCTCACTCTCAAACTGACCCCTCACCCTACCCCTCACAGGGACCCTGCCCCTCTGGCGCCAGTGGATTCTTCCACCTGAGCTGCTACACGCGCAACTTGAGTGAGGATGCCGTTGTAGCAGCCAAGGAAGAGTGCATCGGGAGCTTTGTCCAGTCCATGCCTGAGTGTGTGCCCTTACCTGAGGACTTTGAGGATTTTGATGACAGCGATGACCTTGACCTCATGGACTTGGAGGAGAACACTGGGGATGACTACTTTGGGTGCGTGCAGGCACCTTCCCCCCCCCCCCCCCCCCCCCCCACCCCCCCCCCCCCCCACACACACACACACACACACCTCACCCCCCACCCCTGCTGCTGCTGCTGCTGCATCTGCTGTCCATGTTGCTGCTGTTGGTGCTGTATGCATGCATTTTGTACAACTTAATTCAGAACCCTGAACCTGAGTCTGAGTATGTGGTGTCAACACCGGATATGGCTCCATCACCCATGCATGTCTTGATGCCTACCCCTAAACCCTGAACCCCTGCATGTGATGTCTACACCAGATATGGTTTCACCACTCAGGCTTGCCTGAGCCCTAAACATTAAACCTCAAAACATAAACTATAATCCCTTAACCTAAACCCTTCACCCCTACATCACTATATGCACCCTGCCCTTGTGCCTGCAGCTGCGCTGTGTACACTGGATATGGCTTCACCACCCAGGCCTGCCTGGATGCCTATCAGGCACAGGAGAGCAGCAATAGAATGTGCATGCAGTACATCAGTAGGGGGCTAGGTGACGCTGCCAATCGCATGAACGCCACCGCCCCCCCCTCCTACATGTGTGGCAATGCAGCTGCCAGGGCCCCCGCCCCTCCCCCAACCCGAAAGTCCCCTCCCCCGGCACGAAAGTCCCCTCCCCCCACCCAAAGGTCATGTGTGCAGGCGTGCAAGCTTAGTTTCAGGGGTAGGCAAAGGCGTGCCTGCAAGCAGGCATGCAAGAGTGATTGATTGTCGCTAAAACTGTTGTAGATCAAGATCAGTCGTAGACCTATCAATTGTACAACAGCTATAGATCAAGATCAGTCATAGACCAATCAATTGTACAACAGCTGTAGATCAAGATCAGTTGCCTTTTATCAAGATCAAGACAGATGCCTTTTGTTGTGAGGTGGATTTCCTCAGTACCAGTGACGGCGAGGAAGGAGACAGTCCTACCAAAGGAAAGGGAGAGGATCTGAATCCATTGCTTGTCTGCCGTGGTCAATGGGGGAAGTGATGAATGTTCGTTTGGTTGAGGGTCGGTATCTCCCACCGTCCCTAAGTGCGCTAACTCTTTTATAGAAGAGGCAATGCCATTCGAACTGAATCCTTGCTGCCCTTGGTTTGTGTAGGGACATCCACCTCCTGGGGTGAAATATCTTTCACAAGTTAAAACACATGTGTTGAATATTGCTTCATTGCTTACTACTAAGATAGAAAGTCAGCGATTTGTTTACTTTCACTATTCGTGTTTTTTGGTGGACCCCTCACCCCCTGTAGGAGCGGGGGTCCCCATATTCACCTTTGGCCAGTTTGTTCCCCCTAATGTAGCAGAGATTTGGCGTTACACCAGTAACACTGGCACTGTACGATGACACACAAACTCAACAAAGTGCAACTCAACAACTCGCAATTCAAGTGAAGTCTACAACTCAACTCAACATCTCTGAGTTGTTGAATGAATACTCAGTTCAACAACGCGAAACTCAACAACTCGAAACTTGCACCTCAACAACTTAGCAACTTACAACTCAACTCAACATTCGCATCTCGCAAATCAACAACTGCTCGTCAGAGAGGTGGTGGGATCCCTATAACCACTATACATTTTGAGGCAATTTTTTCTTGTACGCACATTACATTACATTACATGTTAAAGTCTACTTGACACCGCGAGGGTGTATGAGACTCTGTACTTTAAACAAAAAGAAAAAGCACCCACAAAGCAAACCTCATTACATCAGGGGTGTGTCGAGGACAAACAAACCAAACTCCCAACCACCGTTTTGGTAGCGTAGGTATTAAACCCCTTAGAGCAGGACCCAGATCTCAACCACTTACAGTGGCGGAGGTAAGAAGCTAACAAATGAGAAGTCTCAAGAACAAAAAAAAGGGATAATAAATTACGGTGCCACTAAGCAGTCCAGGGCTTCCTGTCTTGCTCTTCTACAAGTAGAAAGATAGTCGGCTAAGTTGCTCCAAAAAGTCTTAGTGCCATTTCCATTCATAAAGGTTCTGAATGTGGAATTGCAGAATTCCACATTCCATACGGTTAAGTCGGTATCCTCATGGACATGCCTATAAATATCTGTAAACAGATTCTGGTAGCGGAGGCGAATATCATTATAAAAAGGGCACTCAAACATATGCATTTCATCCTCAGTTTTTTGGAACCCACACATTTGACAGTGTCTCATTGAGCGAGGGATGTGTGCTCTATCCACCACCCTCATTCTTTCTGTGTTCAGCCAATGGGAACCCATTCTAAACTGTGCTATAGAACGAATCTGATCCTGCTTATGTAAGGCGGATGTAAAGGGAATCAAGCCATTCTCATCATTGCTGTTGGCTGCGAACCATTTTTGGTATCACATTGTTGGTATCACATTGTTGCAATGGCTTGTTGTAAATACTCATTGTTTCCTGACCCACCGTCTTGCCGTATGTGCTTACTTAGCTGAAGTCGCCCCTTTCTTCATTTAGATACGATATGTTTAGTACAGACTGGTCGTCGCACACAAAAAAACTTAAGAATAATCTATAGTTGTGCTTGAAAATCTGCTGTAAATCTAGTACCATCCATTCGGGGCCCTAATCAACTTTGTTTGGCCTGACATGCTGAGTTAACCCTGGTTTATTATGTCCAAGTGGTTGTGGGGTCTTAGAACAAAATAATTCCTTATTCTCCGGTGACATCAGCCCTTTGTACATCAGTAGCCGGGAGAAGAAAAATGATCACTCCCCCCCCCACCCCCACCCCCCCACCCCGTGGCAAGAAACTGGAGTTATCATTATTTCAAACAAAAATAGTAGCAGGACAACGTCCTCAGCATGGTTCAGCTACACTTCACCTTGGGGCTAGCCTCCTTCCCCTCCCCCCCCCCCCCCCCACCACCACCACCATGGCACCACCACACACACACAGACACAAACTCACCCCCACCCCCACAATCGCACCCACACACTCACACTGCCACACACAAATTCACCCATATGCCCACATTACACACTCATACTCACCCAGAGTATCCACCCATACACCCCCATGGGTGTTTCGTGGCGCGTTTTAAGAAACACTCTATGGTGGTCTCAGAATGTCATTTGGAGTGAGTAAAAAGCTAGCAAACAATATGAGGACTAGCCCTGACTCATTCCGCTATTCTGTAAGTCAGTTTGTCGAGTCCCGTGCCTGGTCTCCTGAAGGAGCACCTCAGCAGACAAGTTGAAGAATCTCGGCCTAACTTGTCCCGATTCTTGGGCTGCAACTTCCTTTGAGCGGACTGCCTTTGCTGAAGCTTCTTAGACTAGAACTCTCTGTTTTTCTTTTGTGCTGACTATTTTTCGTGTGCTTAGTTCTCTCATACCAAATTACCAGCTTCAAGCCCGTGCCCAGCCGCTGGAGACTAATGATAGTGTGGTGTATGAGGAAAACGTGTTGTCCGATTAGGGAATCCTATGGTTATATCCGCGTGATACACCACAGATGGGGGGGCAGGGGCCTTGGGGCTGTGTGGTAGGAGCGCAGGACATATATGTTATATAGGTTCGATCCAAGAACGCGACTGACCGAGATCGTGTGCAAAAGGGTAGACATATGATCGATGGGTGCAAGGGCATGAATTCACGTATTCGCTGGCTGAACAACATTCTGGCCTTCCGGCCTCCCGTTGTTTATGTTTGCAGTCGAGGCAGGATCTCGATCATAAACCATAGGTAGACAGTCTGTGTTAAACGGAAAGATGTGATCGATGGGGGACTGCCTCCTGGAAGCGCTTTCGGGCAGCTGCCTCCATACCAAGGCAGCGCTACCAGTGGTTTAATCGCACCAACCCGACCACTGGCAGCTCTCTTACTTTGCGCAATTGAAAATTCGCTGATGTACCAAGTCAACGGAACTTGTCGAAGTCCTGCACTGCTGCGCTGCGACCCCCCTTGCGAGGGGGGTCTGCCCGTGGGCAGGGGTCCGCCCCCCAGCCTTGCTGACGTCAACGATACGAAGGCGTAGAATAGCGGTGCCCTGCAAACAAAAGCAAACGCGTGAGTTCTAACATTTGCACCCATCGATCATATCCTTCCGTTCCACACAGACTGTCTTCCGCTCTTTTTTTATCGAGATCCTGACTCGACTGCAAATACGAACAACAGGAAGGCGCTTTTCAAGAGCACCGTCCTCGCATTGCATAAGTTCACTTCCGCGTCTGCGATGCAACCGACCCCTCTGTACTAACAGGTTAAAAGGTGCGAACCCAGTCAACATATTCACTCGTTCAATACTACGTCATTCACTGCCCATTTCGTGGGCCATTCTAAAAAAATCCGTCTAGAACACAGCCCCAGGCAGGGCTCCCAGGCCCCTCGCCCTCGCACCCCCGTCACCCAGTCTCCCCCGGCCTGGCACGAGCCGATTGTTAAGCACGTAACAAGTTCGCCCTCCTGGTCGTTCGAGCGTTCAAAGCTTTAGCTCGCAAGTAAACTTGGAATATCATGCAGCGAATCCAACGCACTCAATAGATGTATCACCGCCCTTTCGATCCTACGCCCGAAGCTCTGCGCAGGCCCCGAGATGAGTACACTCTGGACATCGGCATCTTTCAAGCCATACATGGCCCACCATCGGTCGATTGTATCTATGTCAATACCACCTGGTACCAGTTCGCCGGCGTCCACCTGGTAATCATACCTTTCTCGGCCTTTTGGCTAAGATCAAGTGTAGTATCTGTTCTGATCAGTATAATAGCTGATTCGAGTCTTCATTGAGACTCATGCTATTATTCTAATTTCTCGTGGGGGACCGGAGTCTCGAAGCTTGCTTCGTGCCCAGTCAAGCATGACTCTGGCATTGCACTACTGCCATTGTCGTGCACCCCGCCCTCCTAAATCCAGTACGTCTGAATGTGGGACTTCCCGCGCACATCTACGACAATCCTCAGTATACAGCTAAAGTTACCATATTCCTCCTACCTACACCATGGCAGGTGTTCTTGATTAACGCCCATTTCAGCATGTTATTATGGGAATATAACCATGAGCTCGCTTTCTCAGGCAGCGTACCAAGGTTGTACAATGGTCGGTGTTTTTGCAGTCTAGCCGGCGTAGCCAGATGGGCTAAATAGACTTGCCCAACCTAACTTGAACAAGTGTACACTCTCCAGCCTCCCAGCCAGTTACTCGATGCTCGCCTCAGCACTTCGGCAGTAACATAAGTACAATACCAATTAAAATCAAAGCATAATTATCACACAAGATTCTCTTATTTTTCAAAGAAACCTAAGCATTACGATCTATGCGTTCTGGCCTTCTGGGAGAGTGGGAGTGTTCAGACAGACAGGGTGTGCTAAACCAATAGCAGGAATCAGCTTGTTTGTATTACATTGTCTATCAGCCTTCAGGCTGCTCACTGCCTGCTGGCAGAGTAAAACATGGGTAGCATAAACACTAGTACACCACACTCCAGAGTACAGAATGTAAGCACATGGCTGTAGACAGTTTAAAGACATGTCAGGCGAATAGCATGAATCAAAGTCTACCGAATATGGGGGTACGCAGCAAATTTCTGGGTGCTGCCTGGGTCCTTCAGGAGGATCCCCAGCTCTGCTGCCTGATACACAACCAATTGTATAGCCTGTGTCCTGCGACGCAACGGAGCCTTCCTTCTGGTCAACGGACCCTCCCAACGTTATGTCTTGCGACGCAATGGACCCTTCGACGTTGTGTCTGCTACGGAGGACGCAGCGTCCTGGACAACCCTGGTGCATGCCACAGCAATCACGTAAAAATGCGATAATAATCGCAAAATTAAATTATCATCCCAGCTGAGATGACGATTTAATAATATTGTAGAATTAAATTATCACTGAAGCACGAAATCATGGCCCCCGTCGGTTAAACGATAGTTTGGGGATCAGTTCATCAGTGCTTTTTCTTTTTAAGCCCTTCCAAAACGGTTGGGCAAGACCCTTTAGCCTATTTGGTCCACCCCTGGACTGTAACAAGTAAGTAAGTAACTAGCTAACACCGTGATGTGTGTCACATTGACGGACCATCTTCAGACACAAGTATATACCCGCCCAAACAGCAAATCTGCATAAAGGAGGAATCAAATAAATGTATACTCATACGCTATACCTAATATCTGCATTGGTCTTGAGCCCCTTTCAGTGATATACAATGGTCTAGTGGTAGACCAGATCGCTTGAGGATGAAGAGTCGGGGGTTCGACTCCCCCTTCGGTCGCTCTTGGCGTTGCAGGTCGTCGTCAACCGCGATGGTAGCTTGTCCAGTTGAGGTAGGAGACCGCTCCCCACCCGCGTACAACGGGCTCCCTTAACACCACGCCCCACCAGGCGTTGTCATTACCACTGGTCTTAGCATCCTGTATATGGTTACAACATTACTGTTGCGGAACTTGTGTCGCCCACAAAATCCGTAGGGTGGTGCACTTACACTACGTTTCCTTTTTCGCTCGCATGGACATGCACGCTGTAGGGGGCAGTGCAAGGGTTGTTCAGAGGGACCCCCAGCTCTAGATCCTTAGACGCAACCAATTTTACAGCCTGCGTCCTGAGATGCAACCAATTTCATAGCCTGCGTCCTGAGACGCAACCGAACCAGTATAGCCTGCGTCCTAAGACGCAACTCACTGAAGCTGGGTCTGCAGCCTAACAGACCCTTCGATGTTGCGTCTGTGACACAGCATCCTGAATAACCCTGGTCAGTGGTGGGCCTGGGCAAGTCTTTAAACTGTATACTCCCTGGTTTCTGCGGGCATCGCACGGGGGACTTGGAATTGGAAGGCGGTGAGCAGCCCAGTGTTGGCTGAAACCCCCATGCAACAATCCAAAATCAAATTTCATTTGAATTGGCAGGCGGTGAGCAGCCCAGTGTTGGCTGAAGAACCATGTAACAATTCAAATTCAAATTTCATTTGAATTGGCAGGCGGTGAGCAGCCCAGTGTTGGCTGAAACCCCCATGCAACAATCCAAAATCAAATTTCATTTGAATTGGCAGGCGGTGAGCAGCCCAGTGTTGGCTGAAGAACCATGTAACAATTCAAATTCAAATTTCATTTGAATTGGCAGGCGGTGAGCAGCCCAGTGTTGGCTGAAACCCCCATGCAACAATCCAATTCAATCTAGTCAGTGCATATCCTTTGTGTTAACCGTTCGTTCAGTCGTTCAGTACACAGTGTATTTGATGCCATGTGGTGTTTAGAAGCCGTGCTCACTGCTTGCTTCCAGCACCCAACACCTTAGCTGTGATATCAGGCAGTTTGGCAATCTCCGCATTCATGCGTGTTACCATGACCACCTCCGTGTCGTACACATTTGTTGTTTGTATTGCTGTGTGACATACATACACAGTGTGTTTCATACATGCCGTAAGGTAGCCGTGTTCATTGCTTTCTCCCAGCACCCAATACCTTCGCTGTGATATCAGGCAGGTTGGCAATCCCCGCGTTCATGCGTGTGACCATGTCTACCTCAGTGTCATACAAATTCTGTGGTGCCTTTGGTCCCTCGTGGAGCCTAATACCCTCAAAGAATGGTGGAGGCAGGGGTAAGGTAGGGACCTGGGGTAGGGGAGAGGTATGGTGGTAAGTGGTGGTGGTGGTGGGGATCATACACATTATGTGGTACGTTCAGTCCCTCGTGGAGCTTAATACCCTCATAGAACGGTGGAGGCAGGGGTAAGGTTGGGACCTGGGGTAGGGGAGAGGTATGGTGGTAAGTGGTGGTGGTGGTGGTGGTCATATCAATTATGTTGTACGTTTGGTTCCTCAATCAGCCTAGTGCCCTTATAAATTGGTGGAAACAGGGGTTAGGTAGGACCTTGGGGTAGGGGAGAGGTATGGTGGTAAGTGGTGTGGTGGTAGTGGTGGTGGTCATATCAGTTATGTGGTACGTTTGGTTTCTCGTGCAGCTTAGTACCCTTATAGAATGGTGGAGGCAGGGGTATGGTAGGAACCAAGGGTAGGGGAGAGGTACGGTGCTAAGTGGGGGTGGTGGTCATACAAATTCTGTGGTTTGTTTGGTTCCTTGTGGAGCTTATTAAAACCATCATAGAACGGTGGAGGCAGGGGTAAGGTAGGAACTTGGGGTAGGGGAGAGGTACGGTGCTAAGTTGTGGTGGTGGGAATGGCAGTGCTGGGTAAGGTAGGAACCTGGGGGAGGGGAGAGGTACGGTGGCGGTGTGGCAGGATAGCCTGCTGCTAGTCTAACTTGACATCTCGAGTATGCCATATCGAAACGTCCCATCGGTTTAGTTCCGTTACAGGCGGGTGGAGGTGGGTGTAAAGTGGTGGGTGGAAGGTTGGTGGAAGGTAGGGTGGAAGGTGGGTGGAAGGTGGGTGGAAGGTGGGTGGAAAGTGGTGGGTGGAAGGTGGGTGAAAAGTGGTGGGTGGAAGGTGGGTGGAAAGTGGTGGGTGGAAGGTGGAAGGAAGGTGGGTGGAAAGTGGTGGGTGGAAGGGGAAGGTGGAAGGTGGTGGGTGGAATGTGGGTGGAAAGTGGTGGGTGGAAGGTGGGTGGAAGGTGGGGGCATGAGTAGCAGCACTCACCTTGAGTGCAATGTGGGTGGAAGGTGGGTGGAAGGTGGGTGGAAGGAAGGTGGGGGCATGAGTAGCAGCGCTCACCTTGAGTGCAAGGTGGGTGGAAGGTGGGTGGAAGGTGGATGGAAGGAAGGTGGGGGCATGAGTAGCAGCGCTCACCTTGAGTGCAAGGTGGGTGGAAGGTGGGTGGAAAGTGGTGTGTGGAAGGTGGGTGTAAGGAGAAGGTGAGTGGAAAGTGGTGGATGGTGGGTGTAAGGTGGGTGTAAGGAGAAGGTGAGTGGAAAGTGGTGGATGGAGGAGAAAGGTGGGTGGAAGGTGGGTGGAAGGTGGGTGAAAGGAGAAGGTGAGTGGAAAGTGGTGGATGGAGGAGAAAGGTGGGTGGAAGGTGGGTGGAAGGAAGGTGGGGGCATGAGTAGCAGCGCTCACCTTGAGTGCCACCATTGGATCTGTGTAGAAGCGCTTATCAAACTTCCAAATCTCCTTCTTGTCCTTGTCCTCAAAGATAGCGCCCCACGTGTAGTGGTACATGGATGCGTTGTGTGGCTCCAAGTCGTGAGGGGGTTGGGCGATCAGAGTCGTCGTCTTGGGACCCTCGTTCCTGATGTTCAGCTTGTGGATGGCGACACCAAGATCCCATGCGTACATCTCACGCACCCAGCCTGCATATTGGGTTGAGTGTAGGTAAGGGTGTGTGCGTGTTTGTGTGCATGTGTGTGGATGGCGACACCAAGATCCCAGGCATGCATCTCACGTACCCAGCCTGCATATTAAGTAAAGTGTAGGTAAGGGTGTGTGCGTGTTTGTGTGCATGTGTGTGTATGGCGACACCAAGATCCCAGGCATGCATCTCACGTACCCAGCCTGCATATTAAGTAAAGTGTAGGTAAGGGTGTGTGCGTGTTTGTGTGCATGTGTGTGTATGGCGACACCAAGATCCCATGCGTACATCTCACGCACCCAGCCTGCATATTGGGTTGAGTGTAGGTAAGGGTGTGTGTATGTTTGCGGATTGTGTGTGGATGGCGACACCAAGATCCCAGGCGCACATCTTACGCACCCAGCCTGCTGGCATAACAGTACAATGGGGAATTGGGAACAATAGGGAGTTGGGTAAAGTGTAGGTAAGTGTGTTTGTGTGTGTGTGGATTGTGTGTGGATGGCGACACCAAGATCCCAGGCGTGCATATCACGCACGCAGCCTGCATATTGGGTAAAGTGTAGGTAAGGGTGTGTGTTTGTGTTTTTGTGTTTTGTGGATTGTGGATTGTGTGTGGATGGCGACACCAAGATCCCAGGCGTACGTCTCATGCACCCAGCCTGCATATTGGGTTGAGTGTAGGTAAGGGTGTGTGTGGTGGTGGTGGGTGAGTGAGGGTGGTTGGGGAGGGGCTATGTGTATGTGTGTGTATAGCGACACCAAGATCCCATGCGTACATCTCACGCACCCAGCCTGTTGACATAACAGTACCATGGGATGTTGAGTACAGTGTAGGTATGGGTTTGTGTGTGTGGGGGGGTGGGTGGGGGGTGGGTGGGGGGGGCGTGTGTGTGGTGTGGGGTGGGTGGGGGGGTGGTGTGTGTGGGTGGGGTGGGGTGGGGGTGGGGGTGGGGGGCGTGTGTGTGGTGTGTGTGGTGTGGGGGTGTGGTGTGGGGGTGTGTGTGTGTGTGTGGGGGGGGGGGGGGGGGTATGTGGGTGTGGGTGCTTTGCAAGATGACTCACCTAACGCTGCTTTGGCATCTTAACCTTCCTCAATCCACCTCAATCCACCACACACACACACAAGCACACACCTCCCACCACCACCACCACCACCACCAAGCACCACATAGCAATATAACTCACATAATGCTGCTTTGGCGTCTTTGTGCGTCTCTATCCACCACGCACAAACACACACACGCACACACCTCCCACCACCACCACCACCACCAAGCACAACATAGCAAGATAACTCACATGATGCTGCTTTGGCGTCTTAGTGCGTCTCAATCCACCACGCACAAACACACACGCACACACACCTCCCACCACCACCACCAAGCACCACTTTGCGAGAGAACCTACCTAATGCTGCCTTGGCGTCTTCGTGCGTCTCAATCCACCACGCACACACACACACAGGCACACACCTCCCACCACCACAAAACACACACAACTCCCACCACCACAAAATACCCCCCCCCCCCCCCCCCACCCCCCACCAAGCACCACTTGGCGAGAGAACTCACCTAATGCTTCCTTGGCGTCTTAACCCACCTCAATCCACCACGCACACACACACAAACACGCACACACCTCCCACCACCACCAAACACACACACCTCCCACCACCACCAAATACTCACCCCCCACCACCACCACCACCCCCCCCACCACCAAGCACCACTTTGCAAGTGAACTCACCTAATGCTGCCTTGGCGTCTTTGTGCGTCTCAATCCACAAGCTCAGCTCCTCCCACAGCGGGGTAGCTGCCCGGAAGTCGGAGTAGCGAGCCAGGACAGGTGCAGGCCCAGAGTCTGGGATGCTGTTGGGGTCAAAGGTAGGGGGGATACTGTTGAGATGCTGTTGGGGTGAGGTGGGGTCGGGTAGGGGGGGTGCTGGGGTGGGGTGTTGGGATGCTGTTGGGGTCATAAGTAGGGGGGGTACTGTTGGGGTGAGGTGGGGTTGGGTGGGTGGGGTGGGGTGTTGAGATGCTGTTGGGATGCTGTTGGGATACTGCTGGGGTCAGAGGCATGGAGCTATGATCAGACAGGCAAGGGGCAGAGCTTTTTGTTCGTTTCAGACAAGCACTGAGCTATGATCCGACAGGCAGAGGGTGAGATGGGATGTGGGTGATGGGGAAGAGGTGCTGGGTTCTTTTTACAGCTGTTCACATTCAAAAATCCTTTAATATACAACAGACCATTTTATAATGCAACGAATCCTTTTAATACACAACAAACCTTTGTACATAAAAAATCATTTTTATGTACAACAGATATTTTTAATATGTGATCCAGCAAATCCTTTTTAATATGTGATCCAGCAAATCCTTTTTAACATGTGATCCAGCAAATCCTTTTTAATATGTGATCCAGCAAATCCTTTTTAACATGTGATCCAGCAAATCCTTTTTAATATGTGATCCAGCAAATCCTTTTTAATATGTGATCCAGCGAATCCTTTTTAATATGTGATCCAGCAAATCCTTTTAATATGTGATCCAGCAAATCCTTTTAATATGTGATCCAGCAAATCCTTTTTAATATGTGATCCAGCAAATCCTTTTTAATATGTGATCCAGCAAATCCTTTTTAATATGTGATCCAGCAAATCCTTTTTAATATGTGATCCAGCAAATCCTTTTTAATATGTGATCCAGCAAATCCTTTTTAATATGTGATCCAGCAATCCTTTTTAATATGTGATCCAGCAAATCCTTTTAATATGTGATCCAGCAAATCCTTTTAATAATGTGATCCAGCAATCCTTTTTAATATGTGGATCCAGCAAATCCTTTTTAATATGTGATCCAGCACAATCTTTTAATATGTGATCCAGCAAAGTCCCTTTTTAATTAGTGATCCAGCAAATTCCTTTTTAAGATGTGATCCAGCAAATCCTTTTAGATCTGTGATCCAGCAAATCCTTTTTAATATGTGATCCAGCAAATCCTTTTTAATATGTGATCCAGCAAAATCCTGTTTAACATGTGATCCAGCAACTACGTTGAATATGTGATCCACAATCATTTTAATATGTGATCCAGCAAATCCTTTTTAATATGTAGTCCAGCAAAATACTTTTAATATGTGATCCAGCAAATCATTTTAATATTGGTGATCCAGCCAAATCCTCTTTTTAATACGCGATCCAGCAAACATTTTTATATGTATCCAGCAATCCTTTTTTACAAAAATATGTGATCCAGCAAAACCTTTTTAATATGTGACCAGCCAAATACTTTAACATGGATCAGGCAAATCTTTTTAAATGTGATCTCAGCAAATCCTTTTTACTATGTGATCCAGCAAATACTTTTAATATGTTATCACAGCACATCATTTTTAAGATGTGATCAGCAAATCATTTTAATATGTGATTCAGCAAAATCCTTTTTAATATGTGATCCTTAGCAAATCTTTTAATATGTTGTCCAGCCAAATCCTTTTTTTAATTGTGATCCAGCAAATCCTTTTTAATATGTGATCAGCAAATCTTTTTAATATGTGATCCAGCCAAAATTCCTTTTAATATGTATACAGCAAATCCCTTTTAAAATGTGATCCAGCAAGTCTTTAATACGTGATCCAGCCAAATCCTTTTAAATAATGTACCAGCAAATCCTTTTTAATATGTGAGCCAGCAAATCCTTTTTAATACTGATCCAGCAATCCTTTTAAATGGGATCCAGCAATCCTTGAAACGTGATGCCAGCAAACCTTTGGAATTGTGATCCAGCAATCCTTTTAAATATGTGTATCCAGCAAATCCTTTTTAATATGTGATCAGGCAAATACTTTTTAATATGTGATCCAGCAAATTCATTTTAATAATGTGATCCAGCAAGTCCTTTTGAAGACGTGATCCATCAAATCCTTGTAATATGTGAATCCAGCAAAAATCCTTTTAAATACTGACAACAAGTCACTTTTATATGTGATCCAGCAAATCCGTTTTAATATGCGATTCCAGCAAATCTTTTTAATATTACTGTACAACACGTCCTTTTTACTATGTGATCCAGCAAATCCTTTTTAATATACTGTACAACACGTCCTTTTTAAAATGTGATCCAGCAAATCCTTTTTAATATTAGATCCAGCAAAGCTTTTTAATATGTGATCCAGCAAATTCTTTTTTAATATGTGACCAGCAAATCCTTTTTAATATGTGATCCAGCAAATCCTTTTTAATTGTGATCCAGCAAATCCTTTTTAATATGTGATCCAGCAAATCCTTTTTAATATGTGATCCAGCAAAGCCTTTTAATTATGTGAATTCAGCAAATCCTTTTAATATATCGATCAAGCAAATCCATTTTATAATGATCCAGCCAAATCCTTTTTAATATGTGATCCAGCAAATCTTGTTAATATGTGATCAGCAAAGCCTTTTTAATATGTGATTCCAGCAAATCCTTTTAAATATGTGATCAGCCAAATCTTTTTAATATGTGATCCAGTAATCCTTTTTAATTATGATCCAGCAATCTTTTTAATATATGATCCAGCAAATCCTTTTTAATATGTGATCCAGCAAATCCTTTTTAATATGTGATCCAGCAAATCATTTTTAATATGTGATCCAGCAAGTCCTTTTTTATACGTGATCCAGCAAATCACTTTTTTATAGTGATCCGCAATCCTTGTTAATATGTGATCCAGCAAATCCTTTTTAATACCGTGATCAGCCAAATCCCCCTTTTAAATTGTGATTCCAGAACATCCCTTTTTATATGTGATCCAGAAAAATCCTTTTAATATGTGATCCAGCAAATCCTTTTTAATATGTGATCCAGCAAATCCTTTTTAATATGTGATCCAGCAAATCCTTTTTAAATACGTACAAAAACGTCCTTTTAATCTTGTCCAGCCAAATCCTTTCTAATATGTGATCAGCAAATCTTTGAATATACTGTACAAACACGTCATTTTTAATTTGTGATCCAGCAAATCCTTTTATATGAGGTCCAGGCAAACCTTTTTATATGTGATCCAGCAAATCCTTTTTTAATAAGTTATCCAGCAAATCCTTTTTAAATATGTGATCCAAGCAAATCCTTTAAATATGTGATCCAGCAAATCCTTTTCATATGTGATCCAGCAAATCCTTTTTAATTTTGTGATCCAGCAAATCCTCTGTATAGTGATCCAGCAAAAATCCTTTTTTAATATTGATCCAGCAAATCCTTTTAATATATGATCCAGCAAATCCTTTTTAATAGGTGATCAGCAAAATCATTTTAATAGTGATTCCAGCAAATCATTTTAATATTGATCCAGGCAAATCCCTTTTTAATATGTGATCAGCAAATCCTTTTTTAATATGTTGATCCAGCAAAATCCTTTTTAATATGTGATCCAGCAAATCCTTTTTAATATGTGATCCAGCAAATCCTTTTTAATATATGATCCAGCAAATCCTTTTTAATATATGATCCAGCAAATCCTTTTTAATATGTGATCCAGCAAATCCTTTTTAATATGTGATCCATAAATCTTTTAATCGGATCCAGCAAGTCTTTTAATAGGTGAGCCAGAAATCCTTTTTAATATGTGATCCAGCAAATCCTTTTTAATATGTGATCCAGCAAATCCTTTTTAATACGTGATCCAAGCAAGCCTTTTTAATACGTGATCCAGCAAATCCTTTTTAATATGTGATCCAGCAAATCTTTTTAATATGTGAGCCAGCAAAATCCTTTTAATGTGTGATCCAGCAACATCCTTTTTATAGCGTGTGATCCAGCAATCCTTTTTAAATCCAGCAAAATCATTTTTAATATGTGATCCAGCAAATCCTGATATACGTGATCCAGCAAATCCTTGTTAATATGTGATCCAGCACATCCTTTTAAATTGTGATACAGCAAATCCTTTGTAATAGGTGATCCAGCAAATCATTTTGAAGAGGGAACAAGCAACTCCTTTTATAAGGGATCCAGCAAATCTTTTAATATGAGATTTCCAGCAATCTAGTTTTAATATTGTAATCCAGCAAAATCATTTGGAAATATACTTACAACACGTCCTTGTAATATGGTGATCCAGCAAATCCTTTTTAATATGTGATCACAGGCACTCCTTTGTAAATAGGTAAAACCACCGTCCTTTTTTAATCTGTGATCCGCGCAAATCCTTTTTATATGTGATCCACAAATCTTTTTTTAATATACTGTACAAACACGTCTTTTTTACTATGTGATCAGCAAATCTTTTTTAATATACTGGTAATCAACAAGTCCTTTTTACGATGTGATCCAGCATAGATGTTTAATATGTGATCCAGCAATACCTTTTGGAATAGCCTGTACAACACGTCTTTTTAATATGTAATCCAAAGCATAATACTGTTGATATGTGATCCAGCAAATCCTTTTTAATATACTGTACAACACGTCCTTTTTAATATGTGATCCAGCAAATCCTTTTTAATATACTGTACAACACGTCCTTTTTAATATGTGATCCAGCAAATCCTTTTTAATATACTGTACAACACGTCCTTTTTAATATGTGATCCAGCAAATCCTTTTTAATATGTGATCCAGCAAATCCTATGTAAGTATGTGATCCAGCATCCTTTTTAATAGTGATCCAGCAATTCCTTTTTAATATGTGAGATTCCAGCAAAACTTTTAATATGTGATCAGCAAATACTTTAATATGTTGATACAGCAAATCCCTTTTGTAATATGTGATCCAGCAAAATCCTTGTTAAGATATGAGCCAGCAAATCCATTTTGAATATCTGATCCAGCAAATCCTTTTTAATATGGATCCAGCAAATCCTTTTTATATGTGATCCAGCAAATACTTTTTAATATGTGATCCAGGCAAATTCCTTTTTTTAATAGGTGATCAGCAAACTCCTTTTTAATAGGGATCAGACAAATCCTTTTTTTATTATGTGATCCAGCAAATCCTTTTAATGTGTGAGCACCAGCCAAATCGATTTTTAAAGTGATCCAGCAAATCCTTTTTAATACTGTTACAAAGAAAGTCCTTTTATAATATTTGATTCCAGCAAATCCTTTTTAATATGTGACCAGCCAAATCCTTGATATATGTGATCCAAGCAAATCCTTTTTCATATTGTGATCCAGCAAATCCTTTTTAATATGTGATCCAGCAAATCCTTTTTAATATGTGATCCAGCAAATCCTTTTTAATATATGATCCAGCAAATCCTTTTTAATATATGATCCAGCAAATCCTTTTTAATATGTGATCCAGCAAATCCTTTTTAATATGTGATCCAGCAAATCCTTTTTAATATGTGATCCAGCAAATCCTTTTTAATATGTGATCCAGCAAATCCTTTTTAATATGTGATCCAGCAAATCCTTTTTAATATGTGATCCAGCAAATCCTTTTTTAATCCGTGGATCCAGCAATCCTTTTATTGTGATCAGGCAAATCCTTTTTAATATGTATCCAGCACAAATCCGTTAGAATATGGTGATTCCACGCAAATCCTTTTTAATATTACTGGTACAACACGTCCTTTTTTCATATGTGATCCAAGCAAATCCTTTTTAATATGTGATCCAGCAAATCCTTTTTAATATACTGTACAACACGTCCTTTTTAATATGTGATCCAGCAAATCCTTTTTAATATGTGATCCAGCAAATCCTTTTTAATATGTGATCCAGCAAATCCTTTTTAATATGTGATCCAGCAAATCCTTTTTAATATACTGTACAACACGTCCTTTTTAATATGTGATCCAGCAAATCCTTTTTAATATGTGATCCAGCAAATCGTTTTTAATATACTGTACAACACGTCCTTTTTAATATGTGATCCAGCAAATCCTTTTTAATATGATGATCAGCAAAATCGTTTAATTATGCTGCTACAACACGTACTTTTTAATATGTGATTCAAGCAAATCATTGTTAATATACTGTACAACGTCTTTTTTAATATGTGTCCAGCAAATCCTTATGTAATAGAACTGTTGACAACACGTCTTTTTAATATGGGATCAGCAAATCCGTTTAATATTGCTGCTCAGCAAATCCTTTTTAAATATACTGATACACACGTCCTTTTTAATATGTGATGGGGTCATGGGTTACTGTGTGTGTCACCAGCTGATAACAATCGGGTTTAATAAGTGATCCAGCAATTGACCTTTTATTATGAGGGAAAAAAAAGGAAGGGGTCGAATGAGGGGGGGGGAGGAAAGAGCACTAAAGACGGGGGAGAAATATGACTGTTTATACAAAACGTCATTTTTAATATGGGATCCAGCAAAATCCTTTTAATATACTGTACAACACGTCCTTTTTAATATGTGATCCAGCAAATCCTTTTTAATATACTGTACAAACACGTCATTTTTTTTTAAAAATATGTGATCCAGCAATAATCCTTTTTAAGATTACTGTACAACACGTCCTTTTTAATATGTGATCCAGAAAATCCTTTTTAATATACTGTACAACACGTCCTTTTTAATATGTGATCCAGCAAATCCTTTTTAATATACTGTACAAACAGTCACTTTGCCGAGCTTAAGTGGATCTAGGTCTGGTCTAGGTAACCCCCCAATACACACACACTCCATAAGTCCAGATGATTTAATCCTTACTCTACAAATACTGTTAATTCCGGAGCGGGAGAGATGAAGGTATATAGCTTTCAATAGAATGCGTCCATCTGGACGAAGAGGACAGATAAAGGAAACGGCCAGTACGGAGACACGGTAATGCGCGGCAGGGCCACGTGGCCGTAGTGGTCAACGGCATCTGGCTAGGCAGTATGTACATATATAAGGAAATTGGGCATAACATCAGGGCTACTTCCAAGGCTACGCTTGCGCGCATGGCGCGACTGACTTTTGGACCCTTTTAACCCCCCGCCTGCGCGCGCTTGGTTTTTTTTTATTACCTCTGCTCCTTTCCTCTTTTTCCACTCACGTCACACAGCGCAACCGCGGTCCCCCCCCAAGACCCAAAAGGCCACCACCTTCCTTCTTCGACACAGCGCCCTTTGGGTAGCCATTTCTGAGGAGGAGATGAAATAAAGATATTGCTTCATTCTTCTTCCTTTCTTATATGCGTCTTCTGAGAGGAGTAGGAGGGAGTTCGCCGATCCCTTGAGGGTCCCGAGCAAGGGGCACCGGTCTTTTTTATACACTTTATTTTTACCCGCCCACCCCCACCCATCCCATCCCCCACCCCCTCCCACCACCACACTAACTCACCACCGAACCCAACCACCTTGCCCCACATCATCACCAACCCCCTCACACCCTGGAATGAAAACACATATAACGCTAAATGCTTTTTCCGTTTTCTTCTTTTGAATGAAAAATCTTTGTGTTTTTGTATTTAAGAATGCCTTTTGATTTTATTGATTAATGTTATTACTACTTTCCCGAAGAAACGGCTGGAAAGAACCTGTCACTAAGTTCAGTCCAAAGGTAATGTACTATGCAGGGAAAAAGCACATAACGGTAGCCCTTATCTAAACGGGAATCCTCAAAGATAACCGATATTTATATACGGTAACTCCTTGCCATCCAATCTTAAAGTGGTTTTTGTTTAACATAAGCCCTGCATAGAATAGGCCAATCTTAATTTAATATATAATAAAGAAGAATCCATGGTCCGTGGTGTCCGTTGTGGGTGGTCCCATCATCCGCGTGCCCCGCACCAATGGGCGTGGCAGTGGGTACCGACTTTTGCAATCCAACCGACTTTTTTCCCGTTTTTCACCCAACTTCAAACTCCCCGCCCTAGCGGAAATCAAATACCAAAACTGCAAAATATTGGCCGTCTAGCTAAGCGCGCGCGCCTCATAGCACAAATTTTCCCCCCACAACTTGCCTCCCATTACTACAATGCTACAAAATACATTTTTTGAATCCAAGGAGATCCTCTCCTGAAGGTTCCCAGCCGACCCTCATATGCTTTGGCCTGGCGCCTTTTCGGAATAATAGCTTTTCCCCCAGTTTTCTTTACGGATAATGCGGACTCATATGCCCATGGCACGGTCCCCTAAATGGACGTAGGGCCCCGCCCAACCAACACCGCCAGCCAAGCCCCTTCACGCGAAGCCTGCCAGAGCAAAATAAGACAGGAAATAATCCAACAACGCTGTCCCCGACGGTTGATCCCGCGCTGGCCTCTAAAATATCCGAAAGGAGCACTTCAATGAACTGAAAAAAATTAAATTCCGCAACCGGATCCAGAACGACTAACCGTCCCGAAATGAGGAAAAACGAAAGCCTGCTAACCCATCCCCCCCCCCCCAAAGGGGGCCCCCCCCCGGGTTGGGGGGCCCCCGGGGAAAAAAAGAAACCCCCCCCCCTCCCCCCCTTATGGCTGCCCCAGGCTGAGGAGTTATGCCCCGGAATGCATAATCAAGCCAGAAAAAGACCTTGCAGGATCGTTGTAATGCTTTTTTTTTTTCTCCGTCCCCTTTTTTGCGAGCGGTTTGCCCATTTTCATCTTCCCCATAGCACAATTTTTTTTGCCAGGCCATCGGGCATCACATTCGCCCGTATTGATTGGCGTCCAGTTTGCGATTAATTACCTCTGGTTCAGATCGCAATGGCCCATTCCCGTCCCCCCTGGAACACTCTCCGCCGCTTAGCACGCCTCCTTCACCCATCTTTGCAAGCTCCGTTTTTTCGTTTTGTTTTATAAAATATGAAGTTACGTTTTGCCCCCTGGCGATTTGTGCTGTTTTACTGTTGACCAGTTATCCCGACTGGGCAAAACTGACCGAGAAGACGAAGCGCAAGTTTTGTAGCACATGGCAATTGGGCACACCTGTTCCCCCCGGGTGTTGGCTCGGGGCGACGAAAAATTTCTGGATCGTTTTTGTCGCAATGGTTTGGGAGTGTTCGAAGCAAAACAGGCGGGGTCCGGCTCTTCCTCCCCGGCACGCATTTTGAAATCCCCACAATTGAGTGCAATGTTCTGTAGAGGTCAAGTAGAAAAAAGGAAAAAAAAAAAAACCCCCCCGGAAAAAAAAAAAATTTTTCGGGGGCCGGCATCTAAAAGCAGGGTTGTGTGGGGACGCGCGTCCTTGCGTCCCAGGAGCAAAATGGGGCGGTCCGTGCGTCCCGGACGCAGGTTCAGGCAGGTTGGTTGCGTCCCGGAACGCAGGTTCAGGAATGTTGGTTTCGGAAATAAAAAAGAGATGTAGGAATAGTCCCGTCAAAGAAAATGTAATCGCTGGTGGGGGGGGGGAGATGGTGGTAGTAGGGGGGAGGGAACAACGAGCCGCACATGGGGCACAGATTGGCCTCACTCCACGCGCGCCCCTACCACGCAAAAACCACCCCCGGGTTGCGGACACGCGCCTTCGGAGGAAGGAGGGTATAATACTGGTGGGAGATAAACGCGAAGCACTATCGTGTTGTTTTATCGAGGTGAGGCCCAAGTCGCATCCTTCTCCCTGTGCCTGTCCTGCGTCACCTTGTCCTCCTGCCTACAGTCCTGATACTGTCACTGCAGCTGTCTTGAGTACTACCTGCTGTTTCGGCTTCCTTCAGGCCACCGGTTTGGGTTTCCGGGGGCCCAGCGCCCCTTCAGCGCGGCCGCGATGACTTGCTTTGCCACCTCTGCCTCCCCTGTTAGTCTACAAGCCGGGGTGTTCGGTGGTAGAAGGCACGAGCCTCTCATCTCTTTGTGCGATGCATCGCAAATTGAGCGAGCTCGGTGAGACCAGTGTTGATGTGCTGCCTACCCAACACAAGGAGGCAAAGAAGGAGCCCAGTGGGCTCGGGGGGGGGGGGGCATTTTTGACTAGTTTTGCATGATGCCTGCCGTAATTATTGCAGCGAGCGAATGGCGAATGCATCGAACAAAAAAATACAGTGTAACAGCGCCGACCGATGGCAGGTCAGAATGAAGCCTCGTGGACATAGCTTACGCCTGTAAGGAGTGGTTAAGGTTCACATCAATATGTAACAAATCAGTCACCTAACCTAGCATACAAAGTTTAGCCTTAGAAACGAGAAAATTTCCGATTTGCGAAACTCTAGCCATCCTCTCTTTTTTTTTTCACAACAAGTTGAAGTGTTCACTGGCGCCCTCACCGACCTAGGGATGTTTTTTTCTTTAGCATTCTCATAGTGATTGTTGACCAAAGTCGAGTTTGATGTCAATGCTATCATACAAATTTACATCATATGCTATTGTTAGTAAAGGGTAAATTTGGCCTCTAGTAAGACTGCCGGGCATCATATGATATCATAGGATATCCCATGTTGCAGTTCAGCCTACTTAGACCCACAGACGGGGTTCAGGGTAGTTTCAGGACTCTGGGTCAGCGTCGCAGAATCACATTGTCGAAGGCCGTCTCGCTGCTGTGCGTCCTGACACGCATCGTGGGGAGGGTCTGTTGCGTCGCAGACGCAGCTTCGGTGGGTTGCTTGCGTCGCAGGTCGCAGGCTATGGGTCGATTATGGCCTTATTTTATGAGTTGGTTACGGGGCGGTTACGTCTCTGGACTCAGGCTGTGGAATTTGTTACGTCTCAGGACGCAGGCTGTTAAATTGATTGCGCCTCACAACGCAGGGCTGGGACCCTCCTTAACAACCCTGACCTGGACATGTCTTCAAACGGTCTACCGAAATCCTAATAATACTCCCTGGTTTCTGTGATAGGAACCCATCGCACCCCCGCTTTCTTTTTCGGATCGTGCCTGGTAAGATGCACAGCAATCCATACGAGCCATGGGCCATCCCAAAGCTTCAGATCATCGAAATGCCTTTATGTCAAAGTTGTGGCAATGGTAGCTTCAGGTTTTGCCCAAGGACAGGGAAAAGCACCTGCCTAGAAGCTGATACAGTAGCACAAAAAGAACATTTTTTGGCATCGAACAGGGGGACTGAAAGGAGGGCACCTCTGGAGTGAGCTGCTTCAAAGAGGGGCCTGAATAAACCTTGTAACATTCACATTTCACTGTCATAGACAGACAACAGTTGAACCAAGGCAAGCCCACTCCACAACATCCGGGTGGGTCTCTCAACCATCACAATCTTAATCTGGCTGCAGCTGGGTGGGTACTCAATTTCCCTTCCTTTGTTTGCAATTTTTTTTTTCTTTCCTCCTGGGGTTCTACTGTGAGCAGGCCGTAGCCGGGCCCTACCTAGTGAGATAGACCATCCCTGCACCCCTGCATGTGATGCGGATGGCAACAGCAACGTCTTGGCGGCCATCGCCATTCACGCTACATAATGCTGCAAAGCTGTTAACGCCACATACTTGACCGTGCCAAGACACTGCCAGGTAAAGTAGCAGCCCGTCCCTACATGCCGTGAAGAACCAAACTGGGCTTGGCCTCTTATCCTTTATGACCCAACGCCCTACGTACCAGGGTACAATGACTAATGCTGATTCCTGACCAAAATATCCCCGTATGGTACTCCTAGATTTTCTTTTTGGCTAAAAGCAGCAGCTTCCAGGCAGCTCCCCAATTCAGCCACTGTGCTACAACCAAACATTTCAGCAGTTCTGGACAGCTGATTGCTGGGCCTCACCCCCACGGTGACATCCGGCTCAGATTATAGTTTAGCCGAATTAGAGAATGCCAGGGCTGAGCTGCCCGAGCGCTGTGTCTTTCTATGTTTAGTGGGTAATAAAAAACAGGTCACTCAGGCACCACGGGACCAGAGAAGAAGCCTGGCATGACACTTCCACATGTCCATGCCATGCAGCATAATTGCAGGGAGCTTGCCATCATTTGCAAGGTGTTCACCTCAACACTCAGCCACGGACTTATTGTAGGGAGCGCCTGTCATTCGTTATGCCTTTTTTTGACATGGTCAGCCATGCTAGCATCCATTTGCAGAGGAGCTTGCACACCGCATCTCTTGCAGCGTGTTCACCTAAACCCTCAGCACCAAGGGAAAGGAAGCCCTGGATCTTGTTGCTACTCCAACATGTCCATGCCATGCAGATCAGCAGAGGCAGCTCTGCCATCATTTTGCAGGTGTTCACATCTACACACCACTGAGTACTACCCATGGGAAATCGGATTAACTGGATTTGCCTTTTGGACCTGCTCACTTCACATGTGACATTTGCCCATTGCCAGCATCATGCAGAGGAGCTCTCCATCTTTGCCAGCGAGCGTTCACAACCTCAACACCTCAGCACCAGGACAAGGAGAGCCTTCGGGATGGGCCACTTCATTATGGCCTGCCCATGCATAGCATCATGCAGAGGGAAGCTCACCCCACATTCAATTTCTTGCCGCGTGTTCCACCACAATCTCACACCCCTCGGTGGAACGGAGCAGCATGAATGCACTTCACTTGTACTGCCATAGCAGCATATGCGAGGAGCTTTGAAGATCATTTCTCTTGTTGCAGCGTGTGACTTTTCTTCTAAACACCTCAGCACCCGGGGAAGGAGAGCCGGAGCACTTCACATTGTCATGCCATGTCAGCATCTGCAGAGGAGCTGATTGCATCATTTGCACGTGTTCACCTCACACCTGACGCACCACGTCAGTCTCTCGACCAAGCGCACCCAACGCGCAGCTGATGCCACTCCCACCAACCCCCTCGTAGCCTCTCCTTGCCATTGCCAGAACATTGCAGAGGAGGCTCTGCCATCATTCTGCAGCGTGTTTCCACATCCAGTCAAACCCTCCACCGCACCAACGGTCGACAAGGGACCGAGCCTGGGATGCATTACACAGGTCCATTGCCACTCGCTCTGCGCGGCATGCAAGAGGAGCTCGCCATCTCCTTAGTTGCAGCGTGACTTCCCCATCAAACCTCAGCACCACGGGACAAGGAGCGCTGAATGCACTTCACGTCCATGCCAGGCAGCCATCATGCAGAGAGCTTGCCTATCATTTGCAGAGTGTTCACCTAAAAAGCACCCTAGCACCACGGGACCAAGGCCAGGAGCTGGGGTAGGCACTTCAACATTTCTAAATGTCAGGCGAGGCATTCATGTCTTTTCAGAGATTCTGATTTCCTCTGATCTCATATTCTCTTTCATTTTGCAGCGTGTTCACCTCAACACCTCAGCACCACGGGACAAGGAGAGCCTGGATGACACTTTCACATGTCATGCATGCAGCATTTCAGGCAGAGGAGCTTGCTATCATTTTGCAGCGTGTTCACCCCAACCCCTGAGCACCACGGGAACCTCCCCGGAGAGCCTGGATGCACTTCCACAGGTCCATGCCATGCAGCATCATGCAGAGGAGCTCTGCCATCATTTTGCAGCGTGTTCACCTCAACACCTCAGCACCACGGGACAAGGAGAGCCTGGATGCACTTCACATGTCCATGCCATGCAGCATCATGCAGAGGAGCTCTGCCATCATTTTGCAGCGTGTTCACCTCAACACCTCAGCACCACGGGACAAGGAGAGCCTGGATGCACTTCACATGTCCATGCCATGCAGCATCATGCAGAGGAGCTCTGGCACATCTCCTTTTGCAGCGTGTTCACCTCAAACTTGATCTTGAGCACCACGGGACAAGGAGAGCTGGAGCCAACTTCACTGTCCAGCCATGAGGCATCATGCAGAGGAGCTCTGCCATCCATTTTGCAGCGGTTCACCTAACACCCTCACGCACCACGGGCTCTCACGAGGAGTTAGGCTGGATTTCACTTCACAGATTCTTGTTTCCTTTTTCATGCCTACATGCAGTCGCCATCTGCACCTTCGGGTATGCTATGCCCATATTTTGCCCCGCGTGTTCAACCGCAACACCTCGCACACGGGAAGGGGAGAGCCTGGATGCACTTCACATGTCCATGCCATGCAGCATCATGCAGAGGAGCTCTGCCATCATTTTGCAGCGTGTTCACCTAAACACCTCAGCCACGGACAAGGGAGCTTCGTGGATGCACTCACCACCGCATGCATGCAGCATCAGGCAGAGGAGCTCGCATCATGCAGCGTGTTTACACTCACCACTCGCACAAAGGGACAAGGAGCAGCCTGACCCTCGCAACTTCAATGTCCATGCCATGCAGCATATGCAGAGGAGATCTGCCATCTTTTGCAGCCGGGTTCCACCCAAACCCTCAGCACCACGGGGACAAGGAGAGCTGGAATGCACTTCACAGTCATGCCATGTGCAGCTCAGCGAGGAAGATTCTGCATCATCCATCTTTTGCCAGCGTGTTCATCTCTAAACCACTTCCTCAGCACCACGGGACAAGGAGAGGCCTGGATGCCATTCACATGCATTGCCTTTCCCTGTCCCTATGCCAAGCATCATGCAGAGGTTTACGCTACGGCTCTGCCATCATTTGCGCGGTTCCAACCTAAACACTTGTCCCCCCTCCTAGCCACCACGGATTAAGGAGCACGCCTGGATGCACTTCACATGTCCATGCCATGCAGCATCATGCAGAGGAGCTCCGCCATCATTTTGCAGAGACTCTCGTTCACCTCAACACTCAGCACCCGGGTACCTACGGAGAGCCTGGATGCCACTTACTGTCCATTGCCATGCCCGCATTCTGCAGAGGAGATTTGTCCCATTACTGTTCGCCGCCGCGCGTTCCCCTTCATATTGAAAAACTCAGCACCCGGGCACCTCTATATGGATTCCTCCCGAGCACTGGATGCAACTTCACATTGTCCATTGCCATTTGCAGCACTCTCCGCATGCAGAGGAGCTTGCCATCTTTTGCCAGCGTTGTTCACCTTAATCTACACCTGAGGACCACGGGTGACATTAGGGGAGCTCTGGCTGCATTCACATGTCCAATGCCATGCACCATTCAGGCAGAGGAGCGTGCCATCATTTTGCGCAGTGTTCACCTTAACACCTATTGAATCGTATTCGTGGGACAAGGAGTCGCATTGGATGACTTTCACCCATGTCCATGCCATGCAGCATTCACCCCGCACGGAGCTCCGCCATCATTTGCAGCGTGTTCACTCAACCCTCAGCACCACGGGACCAACCACCGGAGAGCCCTGGATGCACTTACATGTCAGCCATGCAGCCTCTGAGAGGAGATCTGCCATTCATCTTGTGCAGCGCTTGTCCTCCCCATGTACACCTATTCTAGCCACAAGGGACAGGATGAGCCTGGACCTTATGTGATGCAATGCTCACATGTACCATGCCAATGCAGCATCATGCAGAGGAGCTCTGCATCCATTTTGCAGCGTGTTCACATCACCCTCACACCCTATCAGCATACCCCGGCGACAAGGAAGAGCTGGATGCACCCATTTCACATGTCCATGCCATGCAGCATATGCAGAGGCTCCTGCCATCTTTCGCAGGTGTTCACCCCAAACACTCCTCAGCCACACGGGGAAAGGAGAGCCTGGATGCACTTTCCGTACACCGCGTCTCGCTTTGACCATGCCACTGTCGCAGCATGCTGCTTTGGCAGAGGAGCTCTGCCATCATTTTGCAGAGTGTTCACTCAACACTCGCCCACGGGAAAGGAGGAGACGGGATTTGCCCCTTAAGTCCATGCAACCCTTGCAGCATCTTTCTTATGCAGAGAGCTTGTTCTTATGATAGATGGCGACTGGCTTCTTTAGGTGTTCACCTAAACACCCAGCACACCAAAGGGACAGGAGAGCTGGATGCACTTTCAACATGTCCACATGCCATGCCAGCATATGACAGAGGAGCTCCGCCATCAGTTTGCATCTGTCTCACCCAACACCCTCCGTTCTCAGCACCAGGGAACAGGATGAGCCTGTGCATTCACATGTCCATGCATGGCTAGCATCTGCAGAGGGAGCTCTGCCATCATTTGAAGCGGTTAACCCCAAACACCTCTTAGACACCACGGGACAAGGAGAGCCTGGATGCACTTCACATGTCCATGCCATGCAGCATCATGCAGCGCCTGAGCCTCCTGCCATATTTTGCATGTTTCTCTACCCCGCTCGTGTGGTTCACCATCTCAACACCCTGAGCACCCACGGGACAAGGAGAGCCTGGATGCAACTTCACACTTGTCCATGCCATGCAGCATCAAGCAGAGGAGCTCTGCCCTCATATTTTGCCAGCGTTGTCACCTCAACCCCTCAGCAACGGGACAAAAAGAGGAGAGACTGAGCCGGACTTCCACATGTCCATGCCATGGAAGTCCATCATGCAGAGGAGTCGCCATCATTTGCAGCGTGGTCACCCAAACCTCGCACCAGGCAAAGGAGTGCGCCTGGAGCAATCCACATGTCATGCCATGCAGCATCATGCAGAGGAGCTCCGCCATCATTTTGCAGCGTGTTCACCTAAACACCTCAGCACCACGGGACAAGGAGAGCCTGGATGCACTTCACATGTCCCATGCTTATCACCGACGCCATTCTAACTTGTACCCACCGATCATCGCCAGACGGAGCATGATGTCTCCAGCATGTGCCTAGCGTGTTCCAACTTAAGCAACTCCCACTCAGCCACCACGGGACACGATGAGATGGATGCATTCAAATGGCAATGCATGCCAGCTATGCAGAGGAGCTGCCATCATTGCAGAGGTTCACCTCAACACCTATTTATAGTCACCCCGGTGAATGATATTTTGCGAGCCCCTGAGGCTGGGATGCACTTCCACATGCTCCATGAATGCAGCATTCATGCGAGGAGTCTGCCATATTGCAGCGTGTTCAACCTCAACATCAGCACCACGGGACAAGGAGAGATGGATGCAACTTCAATGTCCATGCCATGACAGGCCATATGCAGAGGATGGATGTTCTCACTGGCCATCTACATTTTGCTGCTTCTTAGCGTCGTTAACACTTCAAACACCTCGTAAAAACACGGGACAAGGAGAGCTGGATGCACTTCACAGTCCATCCACAGGCATCATTGGCAGAGGAGCTCTTGCCATCATTGCGTGTTCCCTCAACACTCAGCACCACGGGACAAGGGAGCCTGAGGCACTTCACATGGCATGCTGCCGTTATTCATGCAGAGGGGCTTGCATCATTTTTGCAGTGTTCACTCCACACCTCACCACCAAGCGGCGACAAGGTTACTGTCTTCTCTGTTGCTACACTCCACATGTCTGTGATGCAGCCAATGTTTTTGGGCGCCGTTTGTGGGCTTCGCGTCTGTGCAGTTAAGACCGCCCTTTTCCCCGGTCCTTTGGCAAAAAAAACATGAAGTAGCTAGTGTGCCAGAAGCTGGCATAAAAGGCATTCGAATGCAGTGAAAGACGGGGATGGGCCCAGTGGCGGGTTATGGCGGATTTGGCTTGTCAGCTACATAATACCATCGCCTTTCCCGAAAAAAGAAATACTGCGTGCAGAATCATGCAGAGGGGCTATGCCTCTATGCGCCGTGCTTTTGTGTTCAACTCACTCTAGAAACCGCTGTCAAGGAGAGGCCTGATTGCATCTCCCCGTGCCTGCCCATTGTATGCAGCATCATTCACAGGGGTTGCTGCTGCCATCAACATTGTTGTCGAGTCCAGAACGTCGGAAGCCTCTCGATGCACTCCACTTTCATGCATGTCCATTTCCACCTATGCATCACATTCAAAGGGCGTGGGTTTTTGCCACTGTTATCTTGTGTGCTCACCTCAGCACTGCTGTCAAGGAGAGCCTTGACAGGCTCCACATCTCCTTGCCGTGCAGCCTCGTACGAAAGGGTGCTCTCATCACAGCCCTATGTGTTTACCTCGGCACCGCTGTCAAGGAGGGCATCAAGGCCCTCTTGGACAGTGTCCAAGTGTCGATTACATGCAGCTTTATTCAAAGGGGTGCTGCCACCCTCCTCCTGTGTGTTCACCCCAGCCCCACCATCGAAAAGAGCATTGATGCATCCAAGTGTCCATTGCACGCATTATGCAAAGGGGTGCTGCCATCATTAACCTGTATGTTCACCTCAGCCCGCTATCAACTCCAAATTGGTGTTATTTCGTCGCATCCCCACCTCACGGCTAAATACAAATTCAAGCTGCATGGTTTCGGATTTACATTTGAAGCACCTCCCACCCGGATTGGGTAACCGAAGGTTTCGGATTTGGGAACTAATCAATAAACGTCACTTGAAGAGCCTTCATGCACTCACATTTCCATTTTGTGCAGTCTAATGCAGAGGGGTGCATGATCTGACGAGGTTTCGAAACAATGCGATTCAGCGCATCGAAAACCTAAACAGTGTTTCAGATGAGATTGCGGGAGGAGGGAAGGTCTACCGTAGGCTGAAATACTGAAGCGTGAATTAATGCGGGAGGCTAGGTGACTACCTAAGTCCAGTCAGGCTGGCAGCAAAGACGCATGCGCATGGGCGGAACATGCTAAGCTGGTTACAACGACCCAAGTGAAGGATCCGGACCCACGCCCACGCCCATCGCCCACACGGCAAGTTTCGAGTACCAAAGTTCGGTGATCCCGACACCAGCCAGCAGTACGGTCACGCTTTCATTTGGCATTGGAAGAGTGAGGCCGGTAGTGGCTCGCGATTGAGTTTCGGCCAGTTTCGGCCTGGTTTCGGTTTCGGCTTCCCCACGCCCCTACATACGCTGGAGCACGTCTATACCTGCGCTAACTCATGCAGGTAGCATGGCTGGAATGGCTGGACGAGTGGATATTAAACTAGGTTGTCGATAAGCTAGCCCCAAATGAGTGTAGTTTTATCGTCCGCCAAAATTCACCCACCAAATTTAGATTAGTTATGAACATGCAGGGGACAATTGGGGGCAGAGCACCCGCCATCCCGAGACCAACTTAACAAATAATTAGGGGTAGGACCCTCACTAAGAATGCACTCACTTAACTTTAGGGGGTAGTTTTGACCACACATACTCAGCAGGCAACAAAATTTAGGGCTGGTCCAGTTACCCCCCCCAACCCAGCAACCACAACACCTACTATGTAATTTGGGTCCCTCTAGTGACCCTCCACCAACACCACCCACGCATCTCCAGGGGGTAGATACCCCCCAAAACAAAACAACAACTAATTAGGGGGTAGTGACACCCACACCAAACACAACTAATTTAGGACGGATAGTTGACCCCCCACCAACAACACCCACCTAATTTAGGGGGTAGTGCGAACCCCTCCCCACCACAACAAAACACCCACTAAGTTAGGGGGTAGTACCCCCCACAAAAAACCAACAACCTTAAATTTAGTGGGTAGTTACCCCCACCAAAAAGACCCACTAATTTAGTGGGTAGTTAACCCCACAGCAAGCACCCACGTAAATTTGGGGGGTAGTGACCATCACCTAGCAACCACCACAAATTAGTGGTAGTGACCCCCTCACAGCAACACCCACTAATTTTAGGGAGGTAGTTATAGTGACCCCTCCCAGCAAGCCACCCACTAATTTAGGATGTAGAGTTAGCCAACCCGCCAGGAACCACCCAAAATTTAGGGTGGTAATACCACACCACAAACCACCCACTAATTAGGGGGCAGGCAGTGACCGTCACCAGCCACCACCCGCTAATTTAGGGGAGGTAGTACCCCCACCAGCAAGCACCCCAATCATTTAAAGGGTAGGTTTGACCCCATCACAGCAACCTCCCATAAATTTCGGGGGTTTAGTTACCCCCCCAGCAACCACCATAATTTAGAGGGTAGTTACCCCCCCCACAAGCAATATATAGAACTAATTTAGTGGGAGTTACCCTCCACAGCAAACCACCCCTAGTTGGGCGGTAGTTCCCCCCACTAACAAACCACCCAATAATTTAGGGGGTAGTCACCCCCCACCAACACACCCAACAACATAAGTTAGTGGTTAGTGACCCCCCACTAGCAAGCACCTACTAATTTAGGGGGTAGTGAGACCCCCCCACCAGGCAGGACCCCTAATTAGGGTGTAGCGCCCCTCGCGAGGGGCTATACTTCTCTTCTATGCTTACTGCCCACGAGGGCCCTCGGCAGACAGCAGGGGCAGTAGACAATGTAAGCATCGTAGTGCGCCCCTCACCTGCTACAGGTCGGACCCGTTTTGTTCTGCTCTTCGAATTCGCTTTCAGTATTTCTGTGACTCAGAACTACCTTTCTGTTTTTCGCGAAAAAGAAAGTGTTCTTCCGCTGAGCTGGTTTCTCTGTTCCGTTATGGGAGTTTGGGTTCCATGGCTTGGGAGAACATTCCCAGAACCCGCCATCGCTCGTTAGCAAGGGGTGGCAGCGTCCGCTTACGTCTGATGCACGTTACACGGTCGGCATGGACAGAGGTCGTCTCTGAGCCATCTTTTCAATTCCAAGTGAACAGGGGGCGCGGAATCGATCTTCTCGTTGTGAACTGAATATGAGCCCTGGTGATCACACTGGCCCCACAGCATCGAAATGCTGCTCCCACTTGCTGCTCAACACGGCAGCATGCAATGGACATCCCTGTCCCATGCTGCTCCCCATCGACACACATTGACATGAACAAAACACACCGTATCTACACGATGCAAACATCACACAGACCATCCACATCACGAAAACACACTCATAACACACACACCGGACACAGACACACACACCACAAATGGGCCACACACCACACTCAGACACACACACGAGAACACACACGAACGGTAACCACACTCAAGGAGACACACACACCACAACACACAGGACACACAAGGACAGAACCGGACCACACACAGGACACAACACATACCACGCAAACAGTATAAAACACACACAAAACAAAAAAACGAACACAACACACACAGAGCACCGACAAATACACAAACACACGCACACACACGATGAACACACCACATACACACACCGCACCATGCACTCAGCAGCACACCCAACAGGACACACCCACACAGACACAAACACCACACAAACACACACACACCACACGCACAAAACCCACAACACCCTACAACACAAACACACACACGACCACACACAAAACAAACACCCAACATACCATAGCCCATTACACGCACACCCAAACCCTACAGTACAAGGCACATACACCACACACGCACGCACACACACACACACACACACACACACACGCACACATGCACTCAGGCACACTCACACATACACACACACACACAAACAACAAACAAACACCAACAACATACATCTACACACATTGCGCACGACACCATGCACAGAGAACACCCATGCACACACACGCAACTCAGAACGCGGCACACCACACGGAACACTGCACCACAGAACACACAATGCACACAATACACATGCAATCATTACACACACATACACACACGCACACACAATGTAACAACACACTGCACCACAAAAACACGCACACACACCCATGCCACCAACACGCAATAAGGGAAAGCTCACCACACATACACACTTTCTATACACACGGGCACACCCACAGCACACACCACAAGACAAACACCAACCCGAGGCCCCCACACAGACACACCCACCCGCACACTCTCTCTTCACACACACACACATACACGCACATACACACATACACATATACAAGCACACGTCAACACGCACACACCACCATAACAAACAAGCACAACATGAACTCAGACACAACATACAACATACACACAGCAAGCTTCCAAAAACCTCACCGAACGTATCTCTTTGTGGGTAAGTTTTTATGTGGCAAGTTTATTGAAACCACCCCTGATCTAGCAAAACCCATATATTGAAAGATAAAAATGAAGAGGATGTTGTTTGGTTCCCCCATCCCTGGTCCACGATGCAGTGACAGAGTTAGCAGGGGAACCATTGTTTCATGGTAGGCTATACCTTATGGTTGGCCGATCGGCGAGGGTTTTTTGAGGCAGGAGCGTTCTGATCAGAATTGAGAAGGCCAAGGTTCACCCGCAGGTTGTCCATTCGTGTAACCCAGATAGAGGCTGCCCTGCAGGCACTGCCTGGGGGGGACATTTAGCCCTTAGGCAATAGGAGACCTCAGGATTGTTGGTGTTGCCAAGGTGAGAGGGTATTTCAGGCCATTATTGACAACCCGGAGGCCTCACTGGCGGAGTAAAAGCTGTAATAGAGCATCACCTTTGCTTGGCAAAGAGAAGAGAGGCTTCCTCAGCAGGAGCTCGGCTGCAACGCTTCCAAGACCAAATTGGACAGTAGGCATGTCCTTTGTTGGGTTGGCGATATGGGTATATGATGGAATATAAGATAGTGCAAACTGTGGGGTTGTTAGCGCAGCCCTGTGTATAGCCTCCTGGTGCAGTCTGGTGTGGGGCCACATGGGTAAGTCCAAGTCCAGAACTTTTTGTTTTAGTGTACAAGGGTGCTGGGATACTGATTTGCACGGAGTAAGTGTGAGACTGGGTTCGCAGACTGTGTAAGCCTAATTTGGCATTGCGTGTGGTTTCTTTTATTAGCGGGTGAGTGTGTTTGCTTTGATTTTCAATGGGGTTGTTAGACTTGTTCTAGCACGCGAGTAGTGCTGCGTATATGAGCTCGGCATTTGCGGTCGTTCGCTAATGCTTTGATTACCTCTGTTACTGCAGCTCGATGATAGCCATGGGTGCGCTTTCCTTGATATCATTAAGCGTGCTTCTATCGGATCAGCACCAAGAGATGCTGTTTTTGTTTCGACTCCACTCCCGTAGCAATGAGAGTGTTGGCTGAACTGAGTGACGCATGTCTGGATTTAGCACCGGGTGTGCTAGCTTGGATTAGCACTTCCTTACTAATTAGCATGAGAAGTTGCTTGCTTGGATTGGCCCGGAGCTTCCATGTATGATTAGCAGTGGGTAAGAGCGTGTGGTAATTGGGGCCTTACGTCTGCCAGGGATTCCTTTAAAGACATGAACAATTCAATCAAATCAGAAGCAGCGGGCTGAAAACCAGAGTGTTGAAAAACTGTAAACATAGGAATGTGCTTCGATATTTGACCTTCACGTAATTTATGGTTTGCAGAAAGACCGTCCGACAGCACCGCGATTCATTACATCCTTCCCGTATTTTAGGACATAGTTGCGAGTCACAAGATTGAATGCATTAATTGCGTCCTTATTGTTACATTGTTTAACCGGGTCAGCAGATTGATTCAATTATATCAGTTCCCGTTTTTAAGAGTAGGTTACAGGAGTCACCGCCATTTAATGCATTATATGAGCCCCGTAATTTAAAAAAACATGGGTTTGCAGGAGGTAGCAGCATCTATTCATTACATGAAGTTCCCGTAATTTAAACCAGGGTTGCAGGATGCAGGAGGTCACGGCATCGCTTCATACACACAGTCCCGTAATTTAAACATATGTGCAGGAGTCACCGGAATCGCTTCCATAACACAGTCCCCATATGTAATCTTATGTTCCAGGAGTATCGTCATTGATTAGAGTAACACGAGTTCCCTGTTTTAAAAATATAGGTTACTATGAATCTCCGTCATGACTGTCATAACATGAGTTCCCGTGTTTTAGACATGGGGTTGCAGGAGGTTACAACAAAGCGGCATCGCTTCCATTACACCTATACCGTAACTTTAGAAATAGGTTGCAGATCTCAAGTTTAATTCAACTACACCGAGGCACTGGTGAGTTACACATCGAGATTCGGGGGGTGGAGTGTGTGGGGGGTGTGTGTGGGGGGGGGGGGGGGGGTCCAATAATTATTAACCTGCAAAGGCTATCAGATTATACAGTACTTTCTACGAGCCAACTGCCTATATTCAAAGACATTTGAGGAAGATTGAAACTGCCTTAGATCGGGTTGTAATTAGTCCTCAGCAACGACATTTTAGTGTTGGTAAAAGGTGACCCACCTCATAGGGTGGAATGGATTTCAAACTAAATGGTACGGAATCAAAGCGGAACAATGCCTCACGGAAAATGGTAAAGCATACCATCCAGCCCTAAGTATATAGGTCAGGCTGGCACATCTCAGTTGGTGGGGAAATGACCTGTACGTCACAGAAAGCAGGCCAGCAAGGGGCCAGCGACATCCCAAAGTTCAATCCATACCATCTATAAACAAGGAAAACTGCATATAATGCGCTAGGTAGGGAAGCCTTTGAGGGACGTCCGCTGAATGTTGTAGTCGCAGTAGTGTACTCAGTGTGAGAACCTCGCCAGGATTTCATGTTAACATCACCGTACGGGCCTTACAGTTACAACACAATTAGTAACCAAAACCATTTGTGTGTTTTTCCCACTATGGTGTGTTTTGTGGTGTTGTGTTGGTGGGTAGGTTTGGTGGTGGCATATACAGTGTCGGTGGCAGAGCATGGTGCCCTAGAAAAGAAGAAATCGAAAAAAAGAAGTGTGTGTGTGATAGTGTGTGTGTGTATGTGTGTATGGATGTTTGGTGTGTTGGTGTCGTATTGTGAATGTGTGTGTGTTGTGTGTTCTGTGTATGTGTGAGTAGACTGGATGTGTTTGTGTGTCGGTTTTTGTGCGTGTGTGAATGTTGTGTTGCGTGTTTGGTCGGGTTGAGTGTGTATGTGGGTGTGTGGGGTGTGTGAGTAGGGTTGGTGGTGAAGGGTGTGTAGGTGTGTGTGTGTCGTGGTGATTTGTGTGATGGTTGTATGTGAGGTAGTGGTGTGCTAGTGGGTTGCTTGTGTGTGTGTGTACGAAAAAATGTTTATGTGAGCGTGTGGTTGTATGTGTGTAGGTTGTGATGTGGGAGTGTGTGGTGGGGAATGTGTGGTGATGGAGTGAGAGTGTGGTGTATGTGTGGGTATGTGTTGTGAGGCTTGTGTTTATGTATGTTGTGATGAGTGCAGGTGGGAAAAGGGTGTGTGTATGAATGTGTGTGAAAAGAGGTCTGTGTGAGTGTGTAAGTGTGGGTGTTATGTGTGTGTGAGTGTGTGTATTGATGTGTGTTGTGTTGTGGGTTATGTGAGTTTGTTTTGTATGTGTGTGTGATTGTGTATGTATGTAGTATGTGTGTGCGATGCGTGTGGAGTTGTGCGAATGATGTGCGTGAGTATGTGTGAGTGTTGTTGTATGTGTGCTTTGTGTGTGTGCATGTGTGGTGATGTGTGTTCATGTGTGATGTGTGGTGTGTGTAATGTGTTTATGTGTAGGAGTGAATGTGTGCGTTTGTTTTTTTTTGTAAGTGTGTCGTGTGTGTGGTATGGGAGGGTGGATTTGTGTGTGTGTGTGGTGTGTGTTCTGGGTGGTTTGTGAGCGTGTGTGATCGTGTGTGTATGTGTGTATGAAAGATGTTTATGTTGTGCGGGTGTGCATGTGTCGGGGTGCATGTGTGGGGGGATGTGTGTGCCAGTGAGGGGTGAATTTGTGAATGTGCGTGGTGTGTTGTATGTGTGTTTGTGCGTGTGTGTGTGAGTGTGTGTGTATGTGCGTTTATGGTCTGTGCGTGTGTTGTGTATCGGTTTTTGTTGTTGTGTGTGTATGAGTGAGTGTGTGAACGTTATGATGAGTATGCGGTGTGTTGCGAGTTGTTTGTGTGTGTCATTGGTGTGTGTGTCTGTGTGGATGGGTGCGTGTGTGTGTGCGTTGTGTGTATGTGTGTGAATGAGAATTGTGTGAGAGTGTGGTGTCTGTGTTTTATGGAGTGCATGTGTGCGTGTGTGTATGTGTGTGTCTGAGTGTGTGTGTGTGTCTGTGAGCAGGGTATGTGTGTGTGTGTCTGTGTGTGTGTCTGGTGTGTATTGTGATGTGTATCTGTGTGGTGTGTGTGTATGTGTGTGTATGTGTGTGTGTGTGTGTGTGTGTGTGCGTTGTGTGTGCGTGTGTGTATGTGTTTCATGTGCATGTGTGTCGATGGTGAGCAGCATGGTGAGCAGCAAGGGGGGGAGGTTTGATGCTGCCATGTGTGTCTATGGGGAGCAGCATGGGGAGGAAATGTCAATGTGCATGTGTGTCGATGGGGAGCAGCATGGGGAGGAGATGTCAATGTGCATGGGTGTCGATGGGGAGCAGCATGGGGAGCAGCATGGGGAGGAGATGTCAACGTGCATGCGTGCCGATGGGGAGCAGCATGGGGAGGAGATGTCCATGTGCATGCGTGTCGGTGGGGAGCAACATTTGATGCTTTGGGGGCAGTGTGATCACAAGGGCTCATATTCAGTATCACATGCGAAGAACGATTCCGCGCCACCCTGTTCATCTTGGAATTGAAAAGATGACTCGGAGAACGATCCTCTGTTCCTGCGACGCGTACGTGCAGCAGACGTAGCGGACGATGTCGGGTCTGGAAGGTTCTCCCAAGCCATGGATACCCAAACTCCCAGAAAGGGAACAAGGAACACAGCATACAGCAGGAAGAACATCTTTTCGCGAAGAAACAGAAAAGGTAGTTCGGAGGAAAAGAAATATGAAAGCGAATTCGAAAAGCAGAAACGAAAACGGTCGAACCTGTACAGGTGAGGGGGCGCACTACGATAGCGTTACATTTGATGCGTACTGCCCTCTGTCTGTCTGCCGAGGGCCCTCGTGGGCAATACGCATAGAAGAGAAGTAGAGCCCCTCGCGAGGGGCTCTACTTCCCTAAATCAGGGGGTCCTTGCTGGTGGGGGGTCACTACCCCCTAATTAGTAGGTGCTTGCTGGTGGGGGTAACTACCCACTAAATTAGTGTTGGTTGTTGGTGGGGGGTGACTACCCCCTAAATATTGGGTGGTTGTTGGTGGGGGGTCACTACCCCCTAAATTAGTGGGTGGTTTGCTCGTGGAGGGTTACTACCCACTAAATTAGTTGTTGTTGCTGGTGGGGGTAACTACCCCCTATATTAGTTGTTGCTTGCGTGGGGGGTAACTACCCCCTAAATTAGTGGGTGCTTGCTGGTGAGGGGTCAGTGCCCCCTAAATTAGTGGGTGGTTGCTGGTGGGGGGTAACTACCCCCTAAATTAGTTGGTGGTTGCTGGTGAGGGGTCACTGCCCTCTAAATTAGTGGGTGCTTGCTGGTGAGGGGTCAGTGCCCCCTAAATTAGTGGGTGGTTGCTGGTGGGGGGTAACTACCCACTAAATTAGTTGGTGGTTGCTGGTGAGGGGTCACTGCCCTCTAAATTAGTGGGTGCTTGCTGGTGGGGGGTAACTACCCCCTAAATTAGTGGGTGCTTGTTGGTGGGGGGTAACTACCCCCTAAATTAGTGGGTGGTGTAGGTGGAGGGTCACTACCCCCTAAATTAGTTGTTGGTTGCTGTTGGGGGGTCACTACCCCCTAAATTAGTTGTCGGTTGCTGGTGAAGGGTAACTACCCCCTAAATTAGTTGTTGGTTGCTGGTGAAGGGTAACTACCCACTAAATTAGTTGTTGGTTGCTGTTGGGGGGTAACTACCCCCTAAATTTGTTGTTGGTTGCTGGTGAAGGGTAACTACCCACTAAATTAGTTGTTGGTTGCTGTTGGGGGGTAACTACCCACTAAATTAGTTGTTGGTTGCTGTTTGGGGGTAACTACCCTCTTAATTAGTTGTTGGTTGCTGGTGAATGGTCTCTACCTACTAAATTTGTGGGTGGTTGCTGGTCGAGGTGCCCTGCCCACCAAATTGTCCTGCGATTTCATAACTACTAAATTTGTGGGTAGAATTTCATAACTACTAAATTTGGGGGTAGCTTATCGAACAACCTAGTTGGGATATTGGTGCCAATGGATTCGGGGGGGACATTGAGGCCATAAAGACCCATAGTCTTGCCATTGAGAACATTCGAGGAATGCAAAGGTCCGCATGGCAGACAGAAGCAACAGGAACGTAGTTGAGCGATATTCTAGGCGGCATGGGTGTTCATGATGAAGACCAGCCCGACTTTAGACCTGCCATCCATGTGCGAAAAAGGGTGAAAACGGGAAATATTCTCCTTGACCTCGATGCTGATGCTCGAAATGTTCTGCCTGAATGAATGGTAGCTACTGGACGTAGGGAAGGCCATGCGCTTAACAGATAGCCAATTTGTCGCTCAGCGAGTTTATTCGAGTTCGTTTCCTGAACTCACTAGTGCCTACTCACCACGACTTGGTGAGGGACTTAGATCAGCCCGCGAGCTCTTGCGGTTCCGAGCGTCCACCACTTCCTAATCTATGAATCGCAGGTACAAGCTCTACTCCGGTAGCTACCATCATGCTATCTAGTGTTCTGAATAGTTTCGCATGCGGCTCAAGACCACCCTGGAATATTGAGGGCCGAATATCGGAGCTTTCTCAGACTGGGTTTCCAGGCCACCCATTTGACGGCGGGGGCAGCTTGTTATCCTAAATATGCTTCAGAAAGCTTGCGAAGAAAAAAAACTGAGCGCGCACGGGGCCCAAACAAGAAAAGAAGAATCTGAGATGACATGAACATCCTGACCTGACATTACACGCGGGTGCTGTACTGCCAGGTCTGGAGATATTGCCGTGCGCCCATCGCCCACGTCAGCCTCCGCCTCCGACACTTTCCTCCCTCAGGGCCTGACACGCTCCGACACACGGACACGCGCTAACTGTTTTTTGAAGACAGGGTTTTACTGATAACCAACTGGTGTAGATCAGTAACGATTATCAACAACCAAGCTGCCTTGTAAAGCCAATAGCCGTTCGTGAAATAGCCTGAGCTAATCAATAAACATTATGTCGCAGCTGTTTGGCAAGTGCTTGCACCAGTCTTCTCCTTTTGGACCCGCTAGAAGAGACCCAACCAACTTGATGAAATGCTCGTCAGAAGTTCATCCACTACGCCGCGATGGAGAGGTTTCTAAACCATCGCAACAGCCTGTGGGACTAGTCTCGACACCAGCGCGTGCAAGCAACACCGAAGCGATAGCCAATCGCCCAAAGCTTCCGAATTCGAGAATTCGTAACGTGTACCAAAGCGTCGCAATGGTGAGTCAGCACGTCGACAGCCTGCCATGGGACTGGATTATGCAGGAAGGAGGACCAGGTGACGGTCACGACCCGGGGGCAGGGCAGGAGGAGAGAAGTGGACGCAGGGGGATAGATGGAAGGGGCGTACGTGTGCAGAGGAGGAGTGGGGAAGTGGAGGAAGGGGGAAAGGATGGAGGGGGCGTAAGTGTGCAGGGGAGGAGGAGGGAAGGCCACCCGTTATAAAGTTTTGAATCCACGAGACCACTTGCTTTAGAGCCAACGTAGCTTTAGAGCCAAAAGGGCAACCCAGATTGCTGTATACGCCCCCTGGGGGGTATGCTTTATAGCTAAAGCACAGGGTTTTACTTTCCAGCTTTTCTCAGCAGCTTCATAGCTTTTATTTTCAGCTACGAGCAGCAGCTTCAAGGCAGCTCCACTGACTGGCTAGTCAGCCAAACCTGGTGCAACCTAGTGTATCTTGAAGGTGACACAACTAACTTTCCTGTATAGTTGCCATCTTCGGGCTTGGCCCAGTGGCTGGCTCTGGGATCTGCCTAGAAGCTGCTGCTCGTAGCTGAAAATAAAAAGTTGGAGCAGCTTCTAGGCGATTCAGCACTTCTGGACAGCCGGTTGTGTCAGCTTCAAGGTGCACTAGTTTTGTTAGGTTCGGCTGAATAGCCAGGCAGGGGAGCTGTCTAGAGCCTGTTGCTTGTAGCTGAAAAGAAAAGCTATGCTAAAGCAGCCACCCCTTGTGTAGGAGATGAGGGGGAAGGACCGAAAAGGAGGAGAAACGTCAGGGCAGGATTTGTTTTTAACCTCGAAGGAACTAGTGTTTCTCTGTAGCATTATTGTGCTAGGTATGGGAGGAGGACCAGGGAAGGAATATTGTAAAGGAAAGAAACCAGGGTCTTTCTGTACCACCATGGTGCTACGTAAGGGACGAGAAACGAAAAAATGGAATACTTCAGGGATTAAAAAAAAACTAGAGTCTGCACTTGGCACCATGGTGCTCCTCCTAGCCATTTGGGTTGAGGGGCGGATCGTGGAGGGGAAGGCATATGTTTGCTGATTAGAAGAGGCTGCCAATTGTTTGTAGATTGGCTCGCTTGTGTACGTGTGGTGGGTTGGAGGGTAGGGTGCTACTAGCAGCTTGTGGGGTGGGTGCTCGTGTGTGGGTGTGTGTGTGGGTGGAGGGTGGGGGGGTGATTGTGTGGGGGGTGTGGAGGATGGGGGTCTTGTGGGTGGGTGGGTGTGTGGGAGCTTGTGTATGTGTGGTGGGATGGAGGGTGGGGTTGCTACTATCAGCTTGTGTGGTGGGTGGGCGGTGGGATGATTGCTTGTGGGGGTGCTTGGGTGTGTGGTGTTTGTTTGTGTGGGTGTGGGTGTGGGTGGCGTGGGTGGGTGGGTGGGTGGGTGGGTGGGGGGGATTGTGTGGGGGGGATTGTTGTGTGTGGTGGAGAATGGGGGGTGGGGTGATTATAGAAGTTGGTGGTGGTGGGCGTGGAGCGGTGGGGTTGATGATTGTGGGGGTTGATTGTGTGTAGTGTGATTTGTGTGTGTGCGTTTGGGTGTGGCGTGTGTGGAGGTGGTTGGGGTGGGGAGGGATTGTGTATGTGTGGTGTGGTTGGGATGTGGTGTGTAAATAGACAGATGTGTAGGGTGGTGGTGGGAGGGTGGGGTGATAGTTTGTTAGGGATGATTGTGTTTGTGTTGTGGGTGTGTGGGGGCTGTGTCGGGAGTGGTGTTGTGTGGGTGTTGTGGGAGTGTGTGTGTGTGTGTGTTTGTGGGGGGGGGTGGCGGGGCGAGGGCACGGGTGGGGCGGAGGATTGTGTTGGTGCGTGAGGCTGGGGTGTGAGTGATAATAGAAGATTGTGGGGTGGGGTGGTGGTGTGGAGGGTGGGGTGTTGTATGTGTGGGAAGTGATTGGTGTGTGGGGGGGGGGGTTCCACGTGGGGGCCTTGCGGGTGGGGGTGGGGGGTGGGGGTGGGTGTGGGGGGGCTTTGTGTATGGGTGGGTGGTTGGAGTGTGGGGTGCTACTAGCAGATGTTTGGCATCCATATCAACCCAACAAGAATATTAGTGTAGAACCCAAAACACATTACGTAATGTAACTGGGGGGGGGGGGGTGGGGGGGGGGCGCGAGATTCCTTCCAAGTGGTACGTACAAATTTCGTCCTGCAAATCCATTAAATGCTGATTGGAAACAATGCCTCCTCCCTCTCAGGGAGTACACCCCCCCTGACCTCTACACCCCCCACCCCCCCCACCCCCCACCCCCCCACACACACATGAACGCAACCACTCACATACAAGTAAACTCACACCACACACACATATGCACAGGACACCACAGAACATGGCATACACACCACAGACAAGCCCAAACACTAAACCGCAAAATTGCAATACTACCCACACACCGGACAACATATACTCATCACTGCACAACTCACAACCCCTAAACACCAAGGCACACACCACAACAAAACAAAGGCAGCCACACAACCACACATGCCAATGAACACATACCACACATGCACACACACATGTACACACACAACCGCACACGTACACACACACAATCACACATGCACACACACATGCACACACACATGCACACACACAACCACACACACACACGCATGCACACACCCACTCTTAGATTGCTATATATATACCGGTAGCGGGAGTGCTAAATGATGCACCTTATTTTTCTTTTTGGGGGGGGGGGGGAGGGGAGATGCCTTGGAATCTTCTGGGATTGCCTTTACAGCCGAGCAGCTGCTAGGAGTATTCCAAAATTGCCTAGGAGCACCCTAGTGCTATGTTGAGACACTGGTTATTTTTGGGGCGGAGCCCCCCCGTCCTGGGGGGTGGGAGCCTTCAGATTCACCCTGTTGTCCGTCTGTGCGACCGACACAAAAATTGAAGGCTGACAAGTCAGCCAACTTTTTCATAACTAACTGGCTTCGGTCAGCTTTATAGTTGCCACCTGTCATTCCGTTGCCAAGACACTCGCTTGCGACGCTGCATAGAACTTATTTTTGCTTCTTATGCGTAATAAATGGACCATGTTGTTGTGGATCCATTTCTTACACACAAAACTGCTTGCCCTTTGCCATGAAACAACAAGTGCTATGCAACTGTTCTGGAATCATGCTTGCGTGGCATATCTTGCTACTGCTCCCGATCCTTACCCACAGAGACTTGAGAGGCAAACAACTGCTCGCCCTCTGCCATGCACACAAAAAGTGCTATGCAACCGTCCTGGAATCATGCTAGCGTCGCACACCTTGCTACTGCTCTCGATCCTGACAGAAACTTGACAGAAACTTGACAGAAACTTGACAGACAAAAAAAACTTGCCCCGCTCCGTACAAGAGAAAAAGAAATCCATGCTAGAAAAATAAATCTATGCAAAAAAAACATGCAAGCAAAAGAAATCCATGCAACAATAAGATCTATGCAAGCAAAAGAAATGTATGGAAGCAAAATAAATATATGCAACAATAAGATCTATGCAAGCAAAAGAAATGTATGGAAGCAAAAGAAATATATGCAACAATAAAATCTATGCAAGCAAAAGAAATATATGCAAGCAAAAGAAATCCATGCAAGCAAAAGAAATATATGCAACAATAAAATCTATGCAAGCAAAAGAAATATATGCAAGCAAAAGAAATCCATGCAACAATAAGATCTATGCAAGCAAAAGAAATGTATGGAATAAAAAGAAATATATGCAACAATAAGATCTATGCAAGCAAAAGAAATATATGCAAGCAAAAGAAATATATGCAACAATAAAATATATGCAAGCAAAAGAAATGTATGCAACAATAAGATCTATGCAAGCAAAAGAAATATATGGAAGCAAAAGAAATCCATGCAACAAAAAAGATATCCATGCACAGCCATGCAAGAAAAAAAAACTGCTCGCCCTCTTCCATGCAGGAGAAAATCCATGAAAGAAAAAAACTGTTTGCCCTCTTCCATGCAGGAGAAAATCCATGAAAGAAAAAAATGCATGCAATAAAAAAACTGCTTGCCCTCTTCCATGCAGGAGAAAAGCCTGTAAAAAAAAACATGCAAGAAAATTAAATCCATGCAAACACGAGATCTATGCAAGAAAAAGAAATCCATGCAAAAAAAACTGCTCGCCCTCTGCCATGCAAAACAAAAATCCGTGCAATAGAAAAACTGACTGGCCTTTCTCAGGCAGGAGAAACGCATCAGGTAAAAAAAAAATGGAAGAAAAGTTATACATCTATTGCATACATAAGATCCCGCCACCCATTCTTTTATCCTTCCTCTCCTCTTTTCTTGNCCCAAACTATCCCTCTCCCTTCCTCTGCTAAGCTCTAACGTACTAACCATTCCCGCTGCCCTCAATCGCCCCTTTTTTTCTTTTCTGCAAATAGCGTTCCCTATCATATTGTACCTTCTTTGCCTCTTAACCTCATTTTCCTTTGCTTCGTGATGGTCCTTCTCGACTCCAACATCATCATAGAAATTCGCTAGTGATTCGTATCCCTTTGCTATCACATATTTCTCTGTAATCCTACGCGGAGCTTCCCCTGTTACCATGTGCTTCTTGTAAAATTTTACCAAAGTTTGTCGTGATGCCATTATATGTTTTGTTATAATATTATCTATGGAATTTATCTTTAAGCAACAATCTTAAAGAACTTAAAAAATAATAATTTGTATTTCATTTTTTTAATTCACTTACACAGACGCTGCCTTCAACATAGCCTTCCGTTCCTTCAATTTTGCATTATAAATCCGCGAACGTTCATTTCGTTGTGCACGGTATTCTGGGTCATTCTTATACCTTTCATTCTTCAATTGTTTTTTGGCGCTCCCTGTACACATCATCTGTCTGATATCTTCTAACCATTGCAATGCGAGCCATATTGTTTACATGACTTCTGTACTCTGGATCCTCCGCCATTTTCGTTTTGTGCATCAATGAGTTGTATTGAAAAACCTTATCGGCTGTTGTTGAACGTCAGTCATCTTATACTGTATAATATATTATAATCCTTAAGTATTCAATTTCTTTAGGTCATCAACCTCGACTGATAAAGCCCTTATTGCACCAATGAGATGTGGTACAAGGGAGTTGTAATTGAGACCCCAATCTCTCTTTTTCTGAGTCTAGGAATCTCACAGCTTCTGGACAAACGCCTATCACTTCTTGGGCATACAGCCCAATTTCCACTGCATTTTTAGCATCTCCCTTGAACGTGTATTTTGCCGGCTGCAAAGATTTGATCGCCTTCAATGACTCCTCAGGGTTGAGGTATTCAATATGATTTTTATATGACTTGTCAGAAAGGTTAATGTATGATCCCGTCTGGTCAATCCTAGCTTTGGTCATGAATTCGAAGAGGAAATTGAATGATTCACTACCCCCATCGCTCAAGAAAGATATGCTCCCATTAATCTCCGACCCTGTGTCTGCAAAGTGAATCAAACCAGGCCCATTGGCTCCAGTCTGCGTTGGTAGTTCAAGACGACTCACCTTCACTCCGGAACCAATAGCAACAAAAGCGTTTTTTACATTCAATTGGTCTGTAAGATCATTGTAAGACCCTGAAAATAAGGTGGGCTTGTTTATAAGTGCGTTATAGTCTCCTGAAAAACTGTTGGTGATCTTTTTGGTGTCTCTGGGCTGAGCAAATATATACTGAGAGGTGTTGTACATTAATTTATAACATAATTTAAACCATGAGGTCCAGAAAAAATGTGGGAAAAACAAAAACAAAAACAAAAACAAATACAATCAAACAAAGAGGGAATACTACAAACCAAAGAGCAACAACAATTAATGTTAAATTACCTACTGATAGGACACTCCCTCGAATGATGGGATTCAACCCTTATGCATATGTTATAGAGATCCCAAAACAACCCCATCAAAATATGATAGCTCAGGCTGTAAATGGGGTATCTGCTGTAGAACAGCTTGCTAGATCTGCGAGGGCTGCCATGACTCAACAAAACACTGCACCACAAAATGTTTTTCAAGGAACTAGGACGTATATAGACCACTTACCTAGACCACCTTCCTTTCGACCATCTCCGTCTAATGCCAATAATGCAGCACCTAAAAAACGGTATGATTTGAGGCGGTCACTAGATAGATTTGACTTCAGGCACGCATCGCCAGATTCAAGTGGCCAATCTAAGAGGGAGGTGCTTGCAATTGCAACCGAATACCAAGAACGTTCTAATGAGCCTGGATTACAAAGACTACTTGACAAACGGAGAACCAAAAATCATTATATAGATATCTATAATTATCTGAAAAATAAACTTTGATTATTATCAAAATATAGAAAGTATACCGGTATAAGCTACATGTCTGCATACCCAAAAAACCTCCAGTACATTACAAAACGGATCTCTAACTATAGTCGAGCAACTAAACGGCTGTCCACCCTTAATAGTACTTCTGCAACCAACAATGGTGTGATTACAGTCGACATGCCTTCCAACACTTTGATAGATACTGATAGCCTGATAATGAGTTTCAAAGCAATCACAGATACTGGGGGCATGCCAAGGAACATTGAATCAATCATACAAAGGTGCGACTTGGAAGTGAATGGGCAAGTGATAGGAGGGTTCTCCAATTATAATCAGCTTTTTAATATTATCGCGGATACCAGCTTTGGTGCAGATTGCGTCAACAGACGTAAGATTGTCCAATCAGGAGGTGATGGTTCAGCTATTCCCATTGGTATTCCAAAAGATTATTGCATTTGTAATTGGCTGACTCTCAATAGCTTTCAGCCAAGTATTTTGGACAGCAAAATTTTAGGACAGGTTCGCCTTAGGATACAGCTAGATGGATCCAATTGTCTAATTGGGGGAGGACAGTTTATTCTATCAGACATTTCATTCAGTGTTGATACTATCTCAATAGATGATGGGCTCTTTGATGCCGCACACAATGCCTTTCTGCAAAATGGAGGTGTGTATGAAATCATGTTCAAGAACTATTTTTCATTTTCATCAGCTGCATCAAGTTATAGCCAGTCCACCAAATTTAGTGTGTCGTCCCAGTCGGTTAATCGAGCTTGGGGATTGTTTTTAGACCAATCACCTACTGGAGCATTGGATGCTGTGACCAAAAACTGTAACACGTTCGTCAGGAAAGCGACTGGGATGGAAAGTGCTCAGTTCACTATCAATGGGACTTATTATCCAGATTTTAGGGCCAATGTTGGACAGTGTTTTTCGTTAACACAAAGTTCTTACAACCAATTACAGGACACCCTAGGAGGGTTAAGTCCCCTTTGTGATTCATTTGCAAGCTGGCGTGATAAATTCTTTGTACTCTCATGCAAGTTCTGCCACAATGATGATGAGTTCATGTCGGGCATTGACACAAGAGGGAACAGTTCGATTGGAGCATTCGAGTCTCAAGCCGTTAGTGGAGCAGCAGGCTCAGCCAACTTGACTGCAATGGTGTTTATTGAGTGTAGTAGCATGATCCGTGTGGGAGCGGGTCGGCAGCTCGAATTAGTTCTATAAATACAAATAATTATAAATGTAACAATAATATAAATGAATGCACTTCCTCAAAACATTAATAAAATCCATAGAATTGAGCCAATAGGAACAAAAACAGGTTTCCCCCAAACACAGACCGTGTTTGAAATAACTGATGGCATTTGGGATTTATCCAGTGTCAAGCTTTTGTTCACTTTTAATTCGGATGGTGTTGCACCCAGGGGAATAGATTGCTTAATCAGTTCATTATCAGTTTCGTTTGATGACGTTGAGGTCCAGTCCATCAACAATTATCATCACCTCACAAGACTAATGGCTGTTCATAACTCCCCTGCAAATTCCTCCAATATGTTAGATAATGCTCAGGCTGTGGATTTAATTTCCATGTCAGATGATGAGCCATATGTTATAGACCGTTTCCATGGTATCTTAGGTACCAAGGACTGTGTAATCAAAGGCAGGGTTCGAATCTGTATTGTTTGGGCAGATGCTGCAGTATTGTTGAGAGACAATGATTCAACAAGCTATGAGATTTCCGATCTACACCTTATTGTTCGAAGTGAAATTCAAGACAATGTCACAGAACGTGTTGAATTTGACAACTTCTCATCCATGTTTCAACTCAATGAAAACGAAAACCAACAAACTAATTTATACATTGCTTCCAGGGATATTGAGTATGCTGTCAGCATGAATTGCGTTGCTCTCACGCGTTTTATGACTTGGTGACTACTTCTGTACTCCCTTAGAACTATCGGCCCTGACAGCTTCCCGTAGTGACAGTTTCCCTTAGCCTGAGTCATTGAGTGACTCAGTGATAGGTTCCTGTCAGCTACTTCACCGGTCTTGCCTTTACCCTGATAGTTTCCCCGGCTGCCCGGTTTCCTCTGACATTGACTGTATAGTGTCTAACCCTTATCAGGGTATAGCCTACCTTTCTTTCTTCCTCCACTGGTGCCCCTTAATGGGTCTCCTGTGCTTGTAACTTACTCTCGTCTCTGCATATATAGATTGGCGTGCTGCACACACAAAGTCCACTCATCCGGAGTGTTATCAAAGCTAATAGGTTATCCGGCCCCTCATTTCTACCACTGCTTTGAAATGCAACTTCCGCGAGGACCCCCGGCGACATTTGAGAAACTCCATGACAAGAATGGAGAATCCTGGTCGCGCGGGATGCGCAGCGTTATTATAAGTAATGGCTGCGACCGTGTCCTTCCCAAGGAGGACGCGGTTTCTCAAGACGATTGGCTAGACGTCTGTGCACCAGCGACCTCTGCTGGCGGTTATGAGAGTCCTTCCGCCATCATGGAAGTAACCCCCCCCAATCATACCTCTACCTTTGCGCTCCTTCAGCTACCGTCTGTCGTAGACGACTTTGACGTGCAGACTCAAGTCGGCGACTAGCCTGGACATCGGTGGAGATACCCCGTCTTCGTCTGCTCGCGTCCTTGATGTCGCTAACTCCGGTGTTTGAGGCTCTGCCTGCATACCGGAGGTTGCCAAGCCGACCAAGCTCCCTGCTGATGTCTACGTCGTCTTTGCCCCCCCCCCCTTTGCACTCTAGTGGCTATGTGCTACCTTCTGGAGAATTTTTTCGATCAAGCTGGCGGATCGCCGGCACTGCCGTAGGGTTCGCCACAGGAGGACGACCTACGCGTCTGGACCTGGAGATTCTGGAGGTGGTAGGAAGCAGGGGGGTATGGTCAGCACCACTCGGGTGCTGCTCCCTCTACCCCCCATCCGGGTGAGTCGAGCGATAGAGGGGGGGACTTGGGATTGACTGCTCATCGACGGCGGAATATTAGGACCTTTGCATGCCTCGGCTCTGCTCTTCGCATCCTAGCGATAGATTTTCGAATTCTGCCCTTGCGATTTGCGATTTTCTGCCATTGGTGCGATTTTCTGCACCAGGTGCGACTTGCTGCACTGTCATTCTCGTCTCCTTTTTTTTTTTTCCCCCATACCTCTAATCTCGACTTCGCCTAACGCTTCCCCACCTTCTGTGATCCCAGGTCTCGCAGCGCCGGACTTCGCCCATGCTACAGGCCGAAGTGGAGGCCGAAGTGGACGCCGTCCTGGCCCTAGTCCAGCGGCCGTGGAGGATCTTTGGCATGATATCTTTGGATATTTTTCTCTCTTAGGCTCCTTGTGACCCCTGGGTGCGTTCTGTGGTTCGACAGAGGTTACTTCTTTGTCTTCCCGTGCCCCTGGTTCCCCCCTTAGGTGTATGCCTTAGCAACGTGCGTTTGGGTTCGAGTGTTTGAGTTCTGATAGGGCTAAGGGGTTTTATAGTAAAGTGGTTTGAGGATTGGCTGATATCGGTTGGGGAGGAGCATGAGTTATCTTTGGCATACACTGCACAGCAGAATGCAACTGTGGAAAGGTACAATGGGGTCTTACAGTCTATAGCTAGGAGCATCCACTTGGAGTCCAAACTTGCTAAGTCTTTCTGGCCCTATGCCTTCCTCGCTGCTTGTTACCTAGTTAATCGCTTGCCCAATCAGGGAGAGAAGACTCCTTACGAGCTTTTCTTTGGGGTTCAGCCTGATGTGTCGATGTTGCGTGTGTTCGGTTGCCCTTGCTACGTTACGCTAGTAAATGGGAAGAAGCGCAACAAGCTGGACGAGCGGGCGCTATGTGGAAGACTGGTTGGGTATTCCCTGGTGAGTAAGGGTTATTTTGTTTGGGTTCCAAAGTTGCGCGAGGTAGTAGAGAGTCGTGATATACTCTTCTATGAGCAGTTTGAGCATAACTGTTTACCTGGGTTATCTCCCTATGACGGGTCTCCGTATTACACTTGCATCCCTGCCGCAATCAACGGACATATGCATGTGCCTGCGGTTCATTCCCTTGACCCTTTGCTAACCCCAATTGTCGACCGCTGCCCTGATCATGGGATGCCCTTCCATGGGATGACCTTGCGCCCCAGGTCAGGGGCTGATGGTGCTGTATTGCGTGTGAAGGCATTGGGTCAGCGAGATTCTGCGGTCCTTTCAGATAAAATCTTAGCCGAATCTCAGGGGTTCGCTGGGATCTCCAATACGTCGCTCGTCGGTGAAGCTTTAGGTGTACGACAGCCTTCAATCATAGTGGTATCTGGATCAGGTCCATTGCCTAATAGTCCCCACCCTCCGACCACCTTGAATGACTCGCAGGTGTCGTTCATTCAGACGCCTCCCGTTGTCCCTGGTGGAACACTCGGGTCCCGGCCTGGGGATGCTAATATATGCTATTGCAACGTTCATGACAGAAGATTTTCACTCCAAGACTTCAACCCAAGACTATAACGGGACAAGCTACTATTTTTCACATGGCATTCCAAGTATTCTAACAAATGATGCTCCAGTTTATGTTGGTATTAGTGTCAACAATATACCTGTTGCAGACCACCCAATAAACTATTTCAGGGCAAATGAATACTTGGACATGATTTTTGACAACGACAACAGATCAATGGAACACATGACTACATTGACAAAGGATGGTACCCTATTAATACGAAGTGCAAGTACTCTAGCAACTCGTCAGTGGGCCCTGGGTCTACCAATAGATGTAATGGATGAAGACATATCCTATAACATCACATTTCACAGCACTGGTAATATCAACACGAAGAACTATTCACTTTTATTCGTCAAGTACAACTTTCTTTTGGAGATAGATACTGGTGAAAACGGCTCGAAATACTTTTTCACAAGGTAATGTATAAAATGGATAAATATTTGCTACCTCTCTGTCTAGAAACATGGCCTAATAGAGCCATTCAATATGCTCAACCAGCTACAAACTATGTAGGTAGGAGAATGATCCGACAACCGTTACATGAGACTGAGTTGCTGTGGGGTCATCCTTTACCCAACAAGCCCAAAGCCATACATATCCTGAGGACATCTCCAGTGGTTCCAAAATTCCAGTGATCATTTGTAAATTCCAGTAATTGTTTCTATTATTTTCTAACTTGAAATTATATATGGAGGATATTGAACAACTCAGTAACAATTTGGAGGATGTGGAAGTGATTCAACCCAAAGCAAAGAGGGTCATGTCTGAGAAGCAGAAAGAGGTACTAGCAAGAGCACGGGAAAAAGCTTGGGCCAAGAAAAAAGAATTAGGAGAAATCAGTAGACAAGAGAAACAGCTCCAGAAACAGGAGAAACAAGTAAAGCAACAAGAAAAGGCTATTGAGATGAAAATTCGTAAGAAGGAAGTCAATAAGAAACTGAAGACAACTATTGTTGTTAGTGATGATGACTCTGAAGAAGACGAACAGGTGATAACAGATGATTCCCAGCCAGAATCAGAAGAAGTTGAAGTGAAACAGATGTCAAGACAAATTAAAAAACGCTTGAACGTTACAAAAGTTCCAAAAATAAGCCAGGAGGAAACTGTTGAACTGTTTAGACAGAAAATAGTGAATGATGGGAAACGACTGGCTTATCAATCACTCTTCCCTGGGTCACAATGCCCTTTTTAGTAAAATATTATGTCCTGTAAAAATAGATGAATATCACAGAAAACGCAGTCAGTAATTTTATTCATAAAAAACTCGTTTATAAGCCAAACACTTACCCACAATGTTTAAACACGTCCCTGCCACGCAACTATTTTGTAGCCCTTTTCATTGGGAGCCGAGGGACTGGTAAAACATATTCTGTTTGCCAATTATTGAAACAATATGAGCTTGCGGGTTTTGATAAAAACCAAGCTATGAGAGTTATTGTTTTTAGCCCCACGCATGATGCAAATCCAGTATTCAATTGTCTGAAGATTGATCCTTCTGATATTGTAAATGATTACAGTGACTCCAAGCTTTTAGAAGTTATAGAAGACATCAAACAAGAAAAACAAAACACTGCAGAATACAAGAAAGATTTGCAAGTTTGGTCAAAGTTTTTCAATGGAAAAATAGATGCATTGACATTTGATGAGATAGATTTTCTTGAGAGAACTGCATATCAAAAGCCTACTTGTAGATACCCAAACGGTGCAATAAATTATTTTGTATTGGATGATCTGGTGGGTAGTAGTGCATTCAAAAGTGTGGGTAAATCAGCATTGACAAACTTGGTTTTGAAGAACAGGCATTTGGGTATAAACATCATGATTTGCTCACAGAATTTGAAAGCTATACCCAAGAGCATCAGAACTAATACTTCATTGTTCGTTTTATTCAAGTTTGCATCAACCAAAATATTGGTAGATCTTCATGATGAAGTCAGCTCTACTCTCACCTTGAAGAAGTTTGAGAGGCTGTATATACATGCAACACAGGATGAGCATGACTCTCTTGTTATAGATTTCACAGGAGACAAACTAAATAGGTTCAAGAAAAACTTTGATATTGTTCTGAACCTGCAATAAAACATTTTATTTTTTCTAACTGATTGTTAAAGAATGGCCTCTTTGACACAAGAATACAAGCAAACCAATGAATACAAAAACTTCAGAGCTGCAATTTTAGACATGTCTCCTGGTCTACCTGAATACTTGGTAGATGTAGCTATTTCTGTACATATCAATAAACCATTGTTGTATAGGGACAAGAAAGCTATCAGGAAAGACTTGCTGAATAAAATTAAACCTGTTTCTGGTACTGAGGTTTTAGATGGCTTGGTTACAATACAAAATGTTACAGTATAATATATCCCATCTTATAAAATGTCTCCACCTGTCTTGAAAACACAATTGTTGTACATATCAAGCACGTTTCGAACAAGTGGAACGCCTGACAATTTCACAACATCATTGCCTGCAGGAGTCCTGCAAAATCCCTATGGAGGGAGGACGAAAGTCACAGTTGCAGATGTCATCATCAACAGGTGTTTTTATTCGATTAGAGCAAGTAACAATGACTTTATTGTTAACAACAACGGTACCAAGACATCAATCAGAATTCCAATTGGGAACTATACCCTTGATTCTTGGCTGACAGAATTGGGTGTGTTGCTTACGGGATGGACAATAACCCATAATGAAACAAACGGGCTTTGTATATTCAACCCTCCTGGGCCAGGGTATTCATTCGAATTCAAAGATAAAAGTAGTTATTTGTTTGGGTTTCTGCCTCACGAAACACCTGGTGGTGCTCCCATTGTTAGCTCCTTTCCATTGCGTTTAAATCTTGAAAGTTTCCTGACAATCCATCACAATTTACCCAAGGTAACTAACAGTGCTGTCAACAATTTCAGACAAAACAATATGCAGGAATCTGATGTATTAATCCGTCTACCTGTTAATGTTGAAAGTTTTGCCAACATCATTTATCAGAATACAGCAGACGACTTTTCTTTCTATACAAGCGCCTCACATGTGTCAGATTTGAGTTTGAGCATTAAAGATGAACATAAAGACTCCATAGGGCCTTTTCCCTACGACTGGAGCATCACTCTCATAATAGATTATGAATCTGATACTGATCCTATGAATTCTATTTTATCAATTTTGAAATCCATAGACCAGAAATTGCTTTTACTTTCCATCAAATAATATCAAAGAGTATATTAATGGGATTCTTTAATACTCTCAAATCTGGCGTTGGTAAGGCTGTAGGCACTTTCGGGAATGTGGTTAGGAAGGTAGCTGATTTCGGTGGAGGTGTAGCTCGGAAAGTGGGACAATTTGCGGGACCAGTGTCCAATGCGGCAGCCTCCATTGCTGACTTGTTGGGACAGGGAGGGGTAGCGGACGGAATAAGGGGCGTAGGAAGCGCGTTACAGCAGTTCAGTCCAGAAGTTGAAAAAATACTATCCAAAGCTAGTGGGGTAGGTCGAATAGCTCAAGGGCTAGCAAAAGTCATGATGTAACGATATCTCTTTACGCTATCTATCCATCTAAGCCGACTGCATCCATAGCATTGTCCAGCTCGTTCATGTACCCCGCATCCGCTTCATCCATTTCTTGAGTGCCTTCTCCGCGATGGCACCTGCAATACAAGAGAGTGAGAAGGGCGGACATCAGATCGGACAGCGGAGTGTAAAAACAGTACTAGATAAATTATTTCACCAACACACACACCTCTTCTGCGCTGACTCATAACCATACTCGTCGTCATCCTCGAGGCTCGACATCTCTGGGGGTGCAGATCCGAAAGCTTTCGCATGAAGAGCATCATCATCCTCTTGGCTGAATTTGACCTCACTTGTATCCATCCCCCTGATCTCCAACTTTTCTTCGCGGATCCTCTTCGCGATTGTCCTCACCTTCTCAAGCGAATCATGCAGCTTACCAGATGTCTCCGCTTCAGCTTGCACGAGAGCGAGCTGCTTATCCAGATTATTCTGGACTTCGATGGCTGCTTCATCAGTCCTCCATATGTTTAATATGGAAGATCGCGTCTTCATCGTCTTTACTTGACAATGCACTCCATAGCTCATCTATGGAAGATTCAGAGAAGGGGATTGCTAGTGCTATTGAACTAGCCATAAGCAAATGCACACCATGTCACAAACCTGTAGCTAAGCGTAAGCACGGGCCCGTGAACGCATGGTATGATGATGAATGCAATCGTGCTAGACAGGCAGCAAGCCAAGCAGAACATCAACATGGCTCTAGCTCTGACTTGGCTGGTTCTATGCACAAGGAGTACAAGAGGATTCTCAGAAGAAAGAAGAGTATCAGCTTGAAATCACTCCGGTAGAGTGGACAGTAGATTAAAGCAGCGGAACAGACGCACCAATCTATACACGGAGACAAGGATAACGTTACGTAGATAACACACTCGCACTCTGCTGAGCAATGTATACCATCAATAATGCGTGCACAGCCCAACCGATTCTAACCACGCCTCTATACCACTTAACTAAAAAATCCTTAGCCCTATCAGAACTCAAACACTTGAAACCCAAACTCACGTAGCTAAGGCATACACCTAAGGGGGGAACCAGGGGCACAGGAAAACAAAGTTAGCAACCTGTGTCGAACCACGGAACGCACCCAGGGGTCACAAGGAGCCTAAGAGAGAAAAATATCCACCAAGATATCATGCCAAAGATCCTCCACGGCCGCTGGTCTAGGGCCAGGACGGCGTCCACTTCGGCCTGTAGCATGGGCGAAGTCCGGCGCTGCGAGACCTGGGATCACAGAAGGTGGGGAAGCGTTAGGGCGAAGGCGAGATTTGAGGTATGGGAAAAAGGAGACGAGGATGAAAGTGCAGCAAGTCGCACCTGGTGCAGAAGATCGCACCAATGGCAGAAAATCGCAAATCGCAAGGGCAGAATTCGAAAATTTATCGTTAGGATGCGAAGAGCAGAGCCGAGGCATGTAAAGGTCCTAATATCCCGCCGTCGATTATCAGTCAATCCCAAGTCCCCCCCTCTATCGCTCGACTCACCCGGTTGGGGGGTAGAGGGAGCAGCACCCGAGTGGTGCTGACCATACCCCCCTGCTTCCTACCACCTCCAGAATCTCCAGGCGTAGGTCGTCCTCCTCTGGCGAACCCTACGGCAGTGCCGGCGATCCGCCAGCTTGATTGAAAAAATTCTCCAGAAGGTAGCACAGAGCCACTAGAGCGCAAGCTCATGCCAGTAGCCAACAGTCGGCTGGGCAGGGCAAAGGGGGGGCACAGACGACGTACACATCAGCAGGGAGCTTGGTCGGCTTGGCAAACTCCGGTATGCAGGCAGAGCCTCAAACACCGGAGAAAGGTTAGCGACGTCAGGGACGCGAGCAGATGAAGACGGGGTATCTCCACCGATGTCCAGGCTAGTCGCCGACTTGAGTCTGCACGTCACAGTCATCTACGACAGACGGGAGGAGGCGACAGACGGCAGGGGAGGAAAAGGAAGAGAAGATGGAGGAATGACCGGGGGGGGTTACTTCCACGATGGCGGAAGGATCCTCCTCTCCGGCAGCAGAGGCCGCTGGCGCGCAGTCGTCTAGCCAATCTAGAGGAACCTGCACCCCCGTCGGGAGGATTCGGTCGCATCCATTGCTCACAATGACACTGCGGATCCCACGAGCCCATGAAACACCATTTAGTTTGGTAAGTTTCACAAGGCCGGCAGGAGGCCCTCGCGGAAGTTGCATTATCAAAGCAGTGGTAGTGATGAGGAGCCCAGTAACCTATCAGCTTGAAATCACTCCGGTAGAGTGGACAGTAGATTAAAGCAGCGGAACAGACGCACCAATCTATACACGGAGACAAGGATAACGTTACAGACACAGGAGACCCATAAAGGGGCAGCTGTGGTGAAAGGAGGCGGTAGACAGGAACCTAACAGGGTACAGATCAGACCGGAGACGTAGGTGACAGGAAGCTGCCACTGAGTCATCTCAAGATGACTCAGTCCCACGGGAAGCTGGCTTAGGAGAGCCGATAGTTCTAAGGGAGTACATAAGTAGTCACCAAGTCATAAAACGCGTGAGAGCACCGCTATACATGCTGATAAAGAGGAAGTGGCTAGAAACACGCATGGAGAACCTTCATACGAATCTTCGGCATAATCCGAAAAGTTTTTGGAAAGACGTGCGTGAGCCTAACAAGGCCACTACGGCAGACATCACAATTCATGATTGGACTGATTATTTTGCAGACCTCTTTGATGTGCAAGTAGGTATTGATCCAAGTCTGGATGCTAGGGACTTTGTCCCTCAAGCTGATGGACCTCAGATAGAGGCCGCACCAACATGGTTATGTCAAGACTTTACCACCAAGGAGGTGTTTTCTGTTCTCCAATCCCTACGGAAAAACTCCTCCCCCGGGGTAGATGGTATCCCTGCAGAATGGTACAGATTTGCTTCCCATGAGGCCAACTCCCGATTTGTACAAGCTATGACTAACCTGTTTAATCTCATCTGGAAGACTTCTTACCCTAGCCAATGGGCTGCAGCTGCCTTGGTACCCGTACCCAAATCCAAAGGCAGTGTGTATGACAAGGACAACTATCGAGGTCTTGCGGTGAGCAACTCCATAGGAAAGATCTTCTCCCTTTGCATGCTACGTAGACTAGATGATTGGTCAGAAGAATTCAACCTCAGAGCCGCTGGCCAATATGGATTTAGAAGTGGTAGGGGTACTGCAGATGCATCATTCATTCTTAACCATATTGTAGATAAATATAGAGAAAAGAAAAAACCACTCTTTGTGGCTTTTGTTGATTTCAAGAAGGCTTATGATTGGGTCAACAGAGACTTGCTATGGGATTGCTTAGCAAGGCTAGGAGTCAAGGACCCCTATCTCAGTATTCTGAAGTCCATGTATATTCATGTTGTTTTCCAAGTTCGCCTACATGGGGACATTGGATCCTCCTTTCCATCCCTTGTAGGAGTTAAACAAGGAGACCCCCTATCCCCACTCCTATTCGGTCTGTTCATTGATAGAATTGAATCGTTCCTCCAATCCAAGCTCCCAAATGTAGGGGCTGAGCTTAGGGGAAAGATTCTGCAACTGTTACTTTATGCTGATGACCTAGCTATAATGGCAGAATCCCCGGCAGATATGCAAGCGATGCTTGACTGTCTGAGAGATTTCTGTGAGGCTACTAAGATGGCTGTGAATATAAAGAAAACTGAGATTGTCGTTTTCAACAAGCAATTCTGTGATGAGGCCCGCATGGATCCTGATTACAAATTTGTCTATGATGGAGCACAACTTTCTACAAAGTTATCTTTTATCTACTTGGGATCCCTCTTTGTGGATGGTGACTCAAGCAATCGTGCAAAAGCTGCTTTTTCTAGGATGCTCACTAAGGCCCAAAAGGCACACCACATGCTCCGTAGGCGATGCCATACTATGGAGATATACAATATTGATATTCTCACCCACCTGTTTGATTCTCTTGTACAACCTATCCTGAATTTTGGCTGTGAGGTGTGGGCTCCTTCTATTCTGAACAACACACTTATCTCAAATGACCATGCTTGTGAGAAATGGCATAGAGGTATACTTAAACAAATGTTGGGTGTTTGCCAATCTACTACATCTAATATTATCATGGAAGAGCTGGGTAGAACCCCGTTGTGTTTTGCTTGGCTTAAACAAGCTTTGCGCTTCTGGAACAAGACCATACATAAAGAACCTGAGGATCTCATTAGAATGGCTCTTGAGGAATCTTTTGACTCCAACACTGGCTGGGTTCATGACTTGCGTTGTGCTCTCCACAAGCTAGGATCCAGTAAAAACATCAACATTTTGGAGGCTGTCGATGCCGAAGGTATTATGTCTGAAGTTTTTGAGTCATGGAGGTTTAAGTACCCAAGTGACACCAATGCAGTTAGAGACATCCCTGATGAGAGAAGGGTTGGCTTTAAACGCCTCCGATACCAAAAATGGTTCGCAGCCAACAGCAATGATGAGAATGGCTTGATTCCCTTTACATCCGCCTTACATAAGCAGGATCAGATTCGTTCTATAGCACAGTTTAGAATGGGTTCCCATTGGCTGAACACAGAAAGAATGAGGGTGGTGGATAGAGCACACATCCCTCGCTCAATGAGACACTGTCAAATGTGTGGGTTCCAAAAACCTGAGGATGAAATGCATATGTTTGAGTGCCCTTTTTATAATGATATTCGCCTCCGCTACCAGAAGCTGTTTACAGATATTTATAGGCATGTCCATGAGGATACCAACTTAACCGTATGGAATGTGGAATTCTGCGATTCCACATTCAGAACCTTTATGAATGGAAATGGCACTAAGTCTTTTTGGAGCAACCTAGCCGACTATCTTTCTACTTGTAGAAGAGCAAGACAGGAAGCCCTGGACTGCTTAGTGGCACCGTAATTTATCATCCCTTTTTTTCTTCTTCTTGTGACTTCTCATTTGTTAGCTTCTTACCTCCGCCACTGTAAGTGGTTGAGATCTGGGTCCGGCTCTAAGGGGTTTAATACCTACGCCACCAAAACGGTGGTTGGGAGTTTGGTTTGTTTGTCCTCGACACACCCCTAATGTAATGGGGTTTTTTGCTTTGTGGGTGCTTTTTCTTTTTGTTTAAAGCACAGAGTCTCATACACCCTCGCGGTGTCAAGTAGACTTTAACATGTAATGTAATGTAATGTAATGTAATGTAATGTAATGTAATGTAATGTAATGTCTCAGCCCGCGAACTGGTATCATTCCAGTCATTAAGCTCCTGCTGATACGCAGAAATGAGAGCCGTCCTAACAGGATCGTCACCAACGAAGGATGTTACGGCCTCACCGCATGTAGTAGAGCATGTCATACCATTCCTGGATTTCTTGTTGCAACTGAGTGAAAGACAACCAGGACGAATTCGGATGCTTTTGGGAGGCATCTCGAAGGATGAGAGATACTGACAAAAAGTCGCTAGCGGACACGGAATGGATGAAGAAGCGCCTGTCCTGATTTCCTCTTGACTTCCTCTTGACTTCCTCTCGACTTCCTCTAATGGTCGGCTGGAATTCTAGGGGGGGGCAAGGATGATACTGTCATCCTTGGGGGGGGGGTAAACGACGCACGACAGTTTTACTACTCGGAGTCAGGTTCACACTTCAGCGTAGGGCGATTCGCGGCTGGAATTCTAGGGGGGGGCAAGGTCCATACTGTGGACGTTGGGGGGGGGGGGGTAAACGTTGTACTGGGCCTGCCGACGACTACTATTTTTTCTTATCCATTCGCCTGAAAGGGCTCATACGCAAAGCGTGTGTCGCGTCAGCTCCCGAATCTTAGGCGAATTGTTGATCAAAAATCACGGTAATGCACCCGCCCACGGTACAAGCCGCCCACGGTACTACCACGGTATTGCACGGGGAAATCTATCGGACATCCCCCGAGATATAATTCGTGCGGAGGGACTATCGGAAAGACCCCTACTGGTTTTTGGGGGTAAAATGAAGTTATAGAAAAAGACCCGAAGACCGGCATGCTCCATAGGTAGGTCACATTCCCTCTCTGCCATCCGCTACGGCCATGGGGGGGGGGGGGGGGGGGGGGGCAGCTACTGAGTCAGTGTACTGAATCGTCATCTGACTCACCATAGTCGCTCCATTATTGAATCCGAACCAGTTAGCACCCTTTAGCTCCACTGTTTCGCCTAACTGGTTCAGGATCTTGTCACCATTGGTAGTCATCGCGTGGTAGCATGGAGTGAGGGAGAGAACCACAGCTACTACCAACAGGGCCACCTTGGATGCCCTGGCCGACCACAGGGCGGGAAGAGGGAAGGGCGTGTCTCGCCTGGACGAGCGCACGCGTGCCATCGGATCCGGGAAGGGCGATGTCATGTGGGTGGCACGGTCGGGAAGAAATAGTCACGCGGCGAGACGCTGGGCTGTTGCCGTAGTTCAACGGAAGATGGGAGGAGTCATTGGCGCTGATCAAGCACCTGTGTACGGTGGGTGGTCACGTAGGCTGGGTTCACTGCCGATGGATCGATCGCAGGGGTGGGGGTGGAGGGTGGGGGGTGGACACAGACTTACACCTGATCAATTCAATCCAGAAGTGGATTGATGGGGAGGGGTTTATATGGCCTCGCTTTGGCGCTGGTGGTAAGGCATGTAGCAATCCAGTCCGCGGGGTCCCTAATAACAGATATGGCTTCGACCTACCAGGAACAGTAGGAAGCCGGGAATAAATAGTCTGGCGCTCGAGCTCGCCAGACAGAAGGAGCAAATGTTCGCCGGTTCGATGGCCACGCTGGCGCGCGTTACGGCCGTTAGACTGTTGCAAGTTGGTTTCATATCTGCCAGAGCCCAAGCTGAATTCGGTTGGGAATCGGTTGCTGAAGGGGCGCGTCCACGCGCTTGGTGTGGAAGGCCAGGTCGGCATGCTGACGGCTAGAAGGAAGGTCGCGCGAGCAGCGTTCGAATCGTACCCTCGAAGTCCACCTGCTACGGGCTCGATACGCCCATTCTTTTTCCCGTGCTCCCGACACCTACAACCAAGCTCACAGCTCACCCCGCTGCCCCAAAACATATTCGGCCATTCTGTAACGCCCGTCTCTCACCCACTCACATTCCCTCTCTGCCATCCGCTACGGCCATTTTTTCAGGCCTGCATGCACCCCACCCACTCCCATTCTTTCAGTCCTGCATCTAATCCCACCCACGCCCGACCGACCGACCCACACTCACCCCACTGCCATCGCTATGGTCACTCTTTCTCCGATTCTGTCAGCCATGTACACGTTGACCCCCCACTCAAGTACCTAACCTCTCACCCTACTATCCCCCGACACGGCAATTTTTCACTCCCCTCTCCCACCCAACCACACGCAATCTCATCCTTCCACCCCATCCCGCCGTGCCTGTCCTCCTATGCTCGCCTTTGCTGCCCTGCGACCCTCGCACGGCAACTTGTGGAGTACTGAAGCTGTCCTGAATTAAGTACAAGGGATTTAGCCTGAAATGGGCGTCAGCGCACCGTCAGCGGCAAAAAAAACTATTTGTGGCCCTTAGTTTTCCGGGTGATCATGATCGCAGACGCCTCCACATGACGCCTTGCCCAACCATTCCACTGAGATTCAACTTAATGCGAAATTCTCGATCGGTTCAATGAAAGGTTACTAGCTACTTATACAAGTAAACCAAGGGCGGCTTAGCTATGGGCACGGATGGGCTCTGTCGGCTGCTGGAGGCTGAATGGTTACTAGTTATTAATACCAATCAGCCAAGGGCAGCTTTTCTAGTAATCGAGCAAAGGGCACGGATGGGCTCGTTTGCTGGAGGCTGAATGGTTACTAGTTGTTAATACAAATCAGCCAAGGGCAGCTTTGCTAGTAATCGAGCAAAGGGCACGGATGGGCTCGGCCGGCTCACAGTAGGCTGAATGGGCAGTTGTCAATCAAGATGAGGTCTGACAACAAGCAGCAGCATCGTCACGACTCTGCATTATTAACTGAACGCACCTGAGAGACAAAGAACGAGTGAGGGTTGTGCTCAACTCGCTGCTCTCTTTATCGTGGTGCGAACTCATTCGAGATGTAAAATGAATAAATGATGCTGTCCTGGTCGGCATCTGATGCTGTCCTGGTCGGCATCTGATGCCAGCCGGGTTGCAATTGGATACTGACAGGTTGGCGTGTTACGTACTCAGCGTGACAACCAGTAGCATGACCTGAACTTGTGAAGACCCATAAGTCATGTAGGAATATGTTTTGGCAGTTACACTTTGAAAACGTGACTAAGGACAAGTGGAAAAGTGGCCAGGCTAATTATATAATAAGTTAGTATCGAAGTGCTTAAGGGAGACGTAACAAAAGGTATTTCCGTGATTTGCAATTGTTACGGTGTATGTGCTTCCCTTAAAATCCGAGAGATCTACGGTATACGTATTTCTTCGATTTTTTGTCAAATATAGTACGTACAATTACAGTGATGTTATTTACTAATTTTACACGAAACCTGAAAAATATTTTGGAAAATTGGAACAACTGGAAATAAGTGCCCTTGTTTGATACGCTGCGTCATTTAAAAAAAGCACTTCGAATTGGAGTATTGGGCAATGTATCGCGTTCCTGAATTGCATCATCTGTTGTACATGAATAAGCGGACATAACGACGTGAATTGTTATTCGAATTGTGCGGTTGACTGAATGTCCCGAATCCCGAATCCTAAATGTATTCGGAAGTAGTTTGAAAGTAGTCGAGATAAATTGGAAGCAATCGACCCAGCCTAAGGGCTTGACCGGGAAGCGGTCCACCACCTTGGAGTGTTTGTGTGGGCCAGATGCGGTAAAAGCCTAAAAGAGCTATCGTAAGGCATAGAGCGCATGCTTTTTGATAAATAATATCCGAAGGATAATGCAGAAAGTATATGTGTGTATGTTATAGTCCAGGGCGGGGTAGGCCAAATAGGCTTAAGGGACTTAAACCAACCGTGATTACATTACATGACATGTTGAAGTCTACTTGACACCCCGAGGGCGTATGAGACTCTATGCTAGGAATGATAGGAAGGGCATAACAAAAAGTACAAAGTAGTAACGTAATAACGTGCGACATAGCCAACATGTCCTACCCTGGAGGATATGTGTCCTAGCAGGTTCCGATAGACTTGCTCTATTTCATACCGACACTCAAAATAGAATCCACACAGGGAACGCCCGGAGTCACGGCCTCAAAGCAGTTCATCTTCAGCGCTGCAGATCCATACACTCCAAAGTAGTTGCCGGTGCCACCAGTGATAACTGCAACGCTGGTCACCCCCATGGGGTACATGGTCAGCAAGGCCTGGAACAAACGAACACAACATAATGTAAGGGTAGATTTGATCCGTACTTGTTAACCGTTGTCGGTGATTACAACGCCGCTGGTCACCCCCATGGGGTACATAATCAGCATGGCCTGGAACAAACGAACAAAATATGATGTAAGGGTACATTTGATCCGTACTAGTTAACCGTTGTCGGTGATAACTGCGACGCTGGTCACCCCCATGGGGTACATGGTCAGCAAGGCCTGGAACACACAAACACAATATAATGTAAGGGTAGATTTGATCCAAACTTGTTAACAGTTGTCGGTGATTACTGCGACGCTGGTCACCCCCATGGGGTACATAGTCAGCAAGGCCTGGAAGAAACGAACAAAATATAAGGAAGGATGGATTTGATCCATACTTGTTAACCGTTCATGCACCCCACTTCATCTAATCCTCCTCTTTTCTCATCTATACTTAGCTGGTAAAACGATTGTTTGGGGGTCAGTTTATCAATGCTTTTTCTTTTCAAGCCTTCCTATCACGGTTGGGCAAGCCCCTTTAGCCTACCCCTCACCTGGACTGTAACAAACTTACATACTAGACTTTGTCGCTGAACCGCCCTTGCGCTGAGGGTACCTTCTTGCATTAAGGGCACCTCCGACCAGGGTACGTCAGGAGGACCCCCAGCTCTGCTGCCTGAGACACAGCCAATTTTATAGCCTGCGTCCTGCGACGCAACGGACCATTCCTTCTGCTCAACGGACCCTCCCCACGATGTTCTTCGATGTTGTGTCTGAGACGGAGGACCAGGGTACTACTAAGCGCGCACGGCAGCGCGATCTCGAGCACATTTTTTGAGCCCCACTGCGCGTTTCGCGCAGTTTTTCAACCCCCTGTGGACGCATCGCGCAGTTTTTGCGCCAATTGCACTACAAAGCGCTGACCAATTTGACGTTTGTGTGCTTTAAGCGCTGTCCAATTTGACAAAATGTAGTACCCTGCGGAGGACACAGCGTCCTGAACAACCCTGACTTCTCCCTCCCTCCTTTTCATCCCCGATCTTCCATGCATAGCCTACATGTCCCTTCTGGTCTTGATAGGTCACACCCTCTCCTCGCCTTTCTTCTTGAGGTCAGGGTACAACATTTTGTCATTTTGGGTTGCGCTTTTGAGGCAACTGGCTCCTTTTGGGTTGCGCTTATGACTCAACTGGAAACGGAAATCTGTGCGCTTCGGGGGTTTAAAAAATTGCGTCAATCGCGCAGTCGGGCTCCAAAACATTGCGTGCTAGCGCGCGTCATGTAGTACCTTGGCGTAGCCCACATGTCCCTCCTGGTCTTGCTAGGTCAAACCCTCTCCTCGCCTTTCTTCTTGAGGTACAGGGTACTACATGACGAGCGCTATTACGCGCTAGCATCAAAAGCGCAACCCAAAATGACAAAATGTAGTACCCTAGGTTGGACGGACATAACTATCTTGCCCAATCCCTCCTTACGCCAATGGTGGATAGGCAGCTTCCGGGTAGCTAGCTAACTACCATGACCGTAACTAACAATATCCGAGGTAGGCACATATGTATATTTTGTGTGATTCCAACACCTAGGCCTACATTTTGTTGATTCAGATACGATAGTTGGAAGACCCCCCTACGATTGTTGTGTGCAGGGTACTTCCAAGCGTGCGCTTTTTGAGCCCCACTGCGCGTTTCGCGCAGTTTTTTGCACCCCCCTGTGGGCGCAGCAACCAATTTTTATGCTTTTTGCTCTGCAAAGCGCAGTTTTTTGTTTCCAAGTGCGCTAAAGCGCTGGCCAATTTGGTCAATGGAAGTACCCTGGTTGTGTGAGATCGTATCGGGTCAACACTCGCCTGCCTGGTACATGCAAGAACCCACACAAGACACAGCTACAAATTGGTCGCAATGAGACGAGTTCGGTATCTGCAAGTTATGTGAGTGCCACCAATTTGTAGCTGTGCACGGACTGGGTTCTTGCACTAAGCCACAAACATTAAACCTGTCTGGTTGCCACCAATTTGTAGCTATGCCTGGACTGGGTTCTTGCACTAAGATGTAGACACTAAACCTGTCTGATCGCCACCAATTTGTCACTGTGCCTGGACTGGGTTCTTGCACTGAGCCACAAATATTAAACCTGTCTGGTTGATTGCAACTGGTGGATGTGTCATCACTAGGATCGTGCGCCAACCGATTGGTGCAAGAGCCCAGTGCTGACACATCCACAAGCTGCAAGCAACCAGACATATTTAGTGTCTGCAGCTTACTACAATAACCCAGTCCAGACTCTTCCACAAGCTGCAAGCAACCAGACATATTCAGTGTCTGCAGCTTACTGCAAAGAAAGGGTAACCCATCCCGACTCTTCCACAAGCTGCAAGCAACCAGACATATTCAGTGTCTGAACTTACTGCAATAACCCAGTCCAGACTCTTCCACAAGCTGCAAGCAACCAGACATATTCAGTGTCTGCAGCTTACTGCAATAACCCAGTCCAGACTCATCCACAAGCTGCAAGGAACCAGACATATTTAGTATCTGCAGCTTACTGCAATAACCCAATCCAGACTCATCCACAAGCTGCAAGGAACCAGACATATTTAGTGTCTGCAGCTTACTGCAATAACCCAATCCAGACTCATCCACAAGCTGCAAGCAACGAGACAAGTTTGGTATTCGCAAGCTGGTGCAAGACCCCAATGCTAACACACCCACATGCTGCAAGCAATAATAAAGGTTGGGTGGTTCTTGCACTGAGCCACATACATTGAACATGTCTGGTTGTTTGCACCTGGTGGATGTGTCAGCACTAGGATCTTGCACTAACCGGTTGGTGCAACACCCCAATGCTGACACAGCCACAAGCTGCAAGCAATAAGACTGGATTAGTGTCTGCAAGTGGGGCAAGATCCCAGTGCTGACAAATCCACAAGCTTCAAGCAATAAGATAAGTTTAGTGTGTGAAAGTGGTGCAAGATCCTAGTGATGACACACCCACAAGCTGCAAGTAATAAGACAGGTTTTGTGTGTGCAAGTGGTGCACGATCTCAGTGCTAACACATCGACAAGCTGCCGGCAATGATACATGTCTAGTGTTTGAAGGCTGAGTGCTTGCACTAAGTTGCACACACTGAAGTTCAGTGACTGAACCTGTTTGCTTGCTTGAAGCTTGTGAATGTGTCAGCACTAGGATTTTGCACCAACCGGGTGGTGCAAGACCCGAGTGCTGACACATCCACAAGCTGCAAGCAACAAGACAAGTTTAATGTCTGCAGCTCAGTGCAACAACCCAGTCTTTGCACACCGACAAGCTGCTCGCAATGCGGCATGTATGGTATAGTGTTTGAAGGCTATCACACGAACCCAGGCCAGGCATAGCTATAAATCGCTGGCAATAAGTCACGTTTAGTGGCTGCATGTATCTGCATGGTACAAGCTAAAAGCTACACGCTCCAGCAAGTTGGAGTCACTAAGCTTGATACTTCGTGAAGGGCATGTAGGCGCGTTCATATTTGGTAACTGCACTAGCTTGCAGACACTAAACCTATCCCTTTGCACCAAGCTTGTGGATGTGTCAGCATTGGAGTCTTGCACCAACCTGCATATACTAAGCCTGTCTGATTGCCACCAATTTGTAGATGTGCCTGGACTGGGTTCATGCACTAAGATGTAGACACTTAACCTGCCAGATTGCCACCAATTTGTAGTTGGGCCAAGACTGAGTTCTTGCACTTGCCTACAGACATTGAACATGTCTGGTTGTTTGCAACTGGTGGATGTGTCAGCACTAGGATCTTGCACCAACCGATTGGTGCAAGACCCCAATGCTGACACAGCCACAAGCTGCAAGAAATAAGACAGGTTTATTTTGTGCAAGTGGTGCAAGATCCCAATGCTGACAAATCCACAAGCTGCAAGCAATAAGATAAGTTTAGTGTGTGAAAGTGGTGCAAGATCCTAGTGATGACACCCCCACAATCTCAAGTAATAAGACAGGTTTAGTTTGTGCAAGTGGTGCACGATCTCAGTGCTGACACATCGACATGCTGCCGGCAATGATTTATGTCTAATATCTGAAGGCTGGGTGCTTACACTAAGCAGTGCACACTGCAGTGGCTGAACCTGCTTGGTTGCTTGAAGCTGGTGGACGTGTCAGTATAAAGTTCTTGCACCAACCTGCAGACATTAAACCTGCCTGATTGCCACCAATGTGTAGCTGTGCCTGGACTGGGTTCTTGCACTAAGGTGTAGACACTGAACTTGCCTGATTGCCACCTATTTGGAGCTGTGCTTGAACTGGATTCGTGCGCTGCGATGTAGACACCAAACCTGTCTGATTGCCACCAATATGTAGCTGTGCTTGGACTGGGTTCTAGCACGTGCACTAAGATGCAGACACTAAATCTATCCCTTTGCACCAAGCTTGTGGATGTGCTAGCATTAGGGTCTTGCACCAACCTGCAGGCGCTAAACCAATTCCTTTGCACCAAGTTTGTGGATGTGGCATCATTGGGGTCTTGCACCAACCAGCAGACACTAAAGCTGTCTGGTTGCCACCAATGTGTAGCTGTGCCTGGGCATGGTTATTGCACGAAGGTGTAGACACTAAACCTGTATAATTGCCACCTATTTGTAGCTGTGCCCAGACTGGTTTCTTGCACCGAGCCACAAACATTAAAGCTGTTTGGTTGCCACCAATGTGTAGCTGTGCCTGGACATGGTTCTTGCACGAAGGTGTAGACACTAAACCTGTATAATTGCCACCTATTTGTAGCTGTGCCTGGGCTCGGTTCTTGCACTGAGACACAGACATTAAACATGTCTAGTTGTTTGAAACTGGTGGATGTGTCAGCAGTAGGATCTTGCACCAACCGGTTGGTGCAAGACCCCAATGCTGACACAGCCACAAGCTGCAAGCAATAAGACAGGTTTAGTGTCTGCAGGTGGTGAAAGAACAGAGTGCTGACACATCAACAAGCTGCTGGTAATGATACATGTCTAGTGTTTGAAGGCTGAGTGCTTGCACTAAGTTACACACACTGAAGTTTAGTGACTGAACCTGTTTGGTTGCTTGAAGCTTGTGGATGTGTCAGCACTAGGATCATGCACCAACCGATTGGTGCAAGACCCCAATGCTGAAACAGCCACAAGCTGCAAGCCATACGACAGGTTTAGAGTCTGAAGCTTAGTAAAAAAACAGTCCAGACACATCCACAAACTGGTGGCAACCATACATGTTCAGTGCCTGCAGGTTAGTGCAAGAAACCACTACATGCGCAGCTACAAACTGGTGGCAACCAGACATGTTCAGTGTCTACATCTTAGTGCAAGGACCCACTCCAGGCATAGCTACAAATTGGTGGCAACCAGACAAGTTCAGTGTCTACATCTTAGTGCAAGGACCCACTCCAGGCATAGCTACAAATTGGTGGCAACCAGACAAGTTCAGTGTCTACATCTTAGTGCAAGGACCCACTCCAGGCATAGCTACAAATTGGTGGCAACCAGACAAGTTCAGTGTCTACATCTTAGTGCAAGGACCCACTCCAGGCATAGCTACAAATTGGTGGCAATCAGACAAGTTCAGTGTCTGCAGGTTGGTGCAAGATAATGCGGACACATCCACAAGCTTGGTGCAAAGGGATAGTTTTAGTGTCAGCAGATTGGTGCAGTTACCTTACTGACAGGAAATTTTTACGTTTTAATTTAACGGAGGCAACCGTAAAATTGAGGCGTATAGTACATACATGCACATGCATGATCACTACTTATGCCTTGCAGGCAGATCGAGGCCCTAAAGGAGGTCAAGTTGGCAAAGTGGCCATGCAGGTGATCTGTTAGGCCCTTGCTCTAAGGCATCGCATGTTCATCAAGGTCGAGGGGATAAATCAGACATTCCCCACGTAGCGATCCAGTGTATGTAGCGAGCTACGGGATCTGCCTAGAAGCTGCCGCTTGTAGCGATCCAGTGTATGTAGCGAGCTAGGGGATCTGCCTAGAAGCTGTTGCTTGCAGCGATCGAGTGTATGTAGCAAGCTAGGGGATCTGCCTAGAAGCTGCCGCTTGTAGCGATTAAGTGTATGTAGCGAGGTAGGGGAGCTGCCTAGAAGCTGCTGCTTGTAGCGATCCAGTGTATGTAGCGAGCTAGGGGAGCTGCCTAGAAGCTGTTGCTTGCAGCGATCCAGTGTATGTAGCAAGCTAGGGGAGCTGCCTAGAAGCTGTTGCTTGCAGCGATCCAGTGTATGTAGCGAGCTAGGGGAGCTGCCTAGAAGCTGTTGCTTGCAGCGATCCAGTGTATGTAGCGAGCTAGGGGAGCTGCCTAGAAGCTGCTGCTTGCAGCGAGCCAGTGTATGTAGCGAGCTAGGGGAGCTGCCTAGAAGCTGCTGCTTGCAGCGAGCCAGTGTATGTATCAAGCTAGGGGAGCTGCCTAGAAGCTGCTGCTTGCAGCGAGCCAGTGTATGTAGCAAGCTCGGGGAGCTACATTAAATTTTTGATTGGATTTTTGACTGTCATTTTTGAAGATAGTGATTTGAATTCCTAAAACATAGCCTCGATGAGCATTATGTAAACCTCTATTTAAGTGTAGTGATAGACAAATTTGCCCGTGCATATTTGCTGATGGTCCAAATTAAGGCTGGGATTTAGGGTGGGGCAGGCCAGGCGATTTGCAGATGCAAACTTGAAAATGCAATTTTCGCTGGCCTTTGGCCTCTGCACATACACAGACAATTCGCCGGGAATGTGTGGGTGTGGGTGAGTGGGGGTGGGGGGGTGGAGGTGTGGGTGTGTGTAATCAATAAATTAATAATGTTAATTTAATCAATACATTAATATTGATTAAGCGATTATGGTTGCTTGTAGTACCTTTGTGTGTGGTGCTTGCTCACATTTTTGGCTGTGCCCCCCCCTTCTGGGGGGAGGGAGCCCCCAGTGTTACCCCATTGTCCGTCCGAGCAACCGACCGACCAAAAAATTGAAGCCTGACACGTCAACTGACTGTCTCATAACTAACTGGCTTCGGTCAGCTCCAGTTCGTTGCCACCTTTCGTTTCGCTGCCAACACACTCCGCCAATTTTCCGCGTCGCTTGCGACGCTGCATAGGACTTGTCCAACAATGTGCCACACCATATATACATACCGCACCATGTATACCGGTACATGCGAGTTTTGACTCTCCCACGAAGGTACCCAGCCTTTGAACCTGGTGCATGGGAGCATCCCTCATGGAAGACTAGGGAGATGCTCCCTCTCGGCAGGTCGTCCCACTTTTGGCCCACAATCACTGTCCCACCACACCTGCAGCACAGCATATAAGTATTTTCAGTTGCTCATCATTCGCAACCTGCACTTAATCCAGCCCAAAGCAAGCAGCCAAAAGATGTTCAGTGAGTCTAAAGCATAGATCCAAGTCCAGGTCTGCATCATGTCTCACACGCACCTCCTCTCTTTGGTGGAGGACTGCATGCAACGGAAGCATATTCCCCACTTGAATTCTCTATTCGGGGGACTGACTCTCCTGTGCATAGTCTCCTTCTTGCAGGTTTGATGATGGAAGAAGTTGACCCCTAAGTTGGATGGCAGGCTGCCTTCTTCTTGCACCGACTCATATTTCCTATGGCCCAAAGCAGCCACAAATTGTGGAGGGAAGAGGCAGTCTCATGTCAGAAGCGCGACCAGCAAATTCGCCTGATCATTATTTATCTTCTGATCAGGGCCCTCGGCTTGAGGTCCAGTGTGTGTGTGTGTGCGGGTGGGGGCTTACCAGAGAGGGCAGGTTGCAGAAGTCTGAGAACTTATTGAAGGGGCTCTTGTCATAAAGATCTGACATGGAGAAGGGCAGCCTGATGGTGTTGAAGCCCAGAAGCTGCCAGCGGTAGATGACGGTCGCAAAGTCATAGGACATGCCGTTGGAGGAGTTCCACATTCCGTCAACCTGCAGGGGTAGTTGGTTGGTTGGTTGGGTGGGTGGGTGGGTGGGTCAACCTGCAGGGGTCCTGGGTTAGTTGGTTGGTTGGGAGGGTGGGTGGGCGGTTGGGTGATTGGGTGGGTGGGTGGGTCAACCTGCAGGGGTCACGGGTCAGTTGGGTGGGTGGGTGGGTGGGTCAACATGCAGGGGTCCCAGGTTAGTTGGGTGGGTGGATGGGTGGGTGGGTGGGTGGGTGGGTGGGTCAACATGCAGGGGTCCCAGGTTAGTTGGGTTAGTTGGCTGGGTGAGTGGATGGGTCAACCTGCAGGGGTCCCGGGTTAGTTGGGTTAGTTGGATTAGTTGGGTGGGCGAGTGGATGGGCCAACCTGCAGGGGTCCCGGGTTAGTTGGGTGGGTGGGTGGGTTGGTAGGTAGGTGGGAAGGTTAGGCGGGTGGGTGGGTGAGTGGGTTGGTATGTGTGTGTGTGGGGGTTATTGAATTGTTCCACATTCTGTCAACCTGCACGTACTTATGGGGCTCGGGGTGTGTGTGTGTGGGGTGGGGTGGGGTGGGGGTGGGGTGTGTGTGTGTGTGTGGGGGGGGGATGTGGGTGTGTGTGTGTGTGTGTGGGGGGGGGGGGGGGGGGGTGGGGGGGGGGGGGGGGGCAGCTACTGAGTCAGTGTACTGAATCGTCATGTGACTCACCATAGTCGCTCCATTATTGAATCCGAACCAGTTAGCACCCTTTAGCTCCACTGTTTCGCCTAACTGGTTCAGGATCTTGTCACCATTGGTAGTCATCGCGTGGTAGCATGGAGTGAGGGAGAGAACCACAGCTACTACCAACAGGGCCACCTTGGATGCCCTGGCCGACCACAGGGCGGGAAGAGGGAAGGGCGTGTCTCGCCTGGACGAGCGCACGCGTGCCATCGGATTCGGGAAGGGCGATGTCATGTGGGTGGCACGGTCGGGAAGAAATAGTCACGCGGCGAGACGCTGGGCTGTTGCCGTAGTTCAACGGAAGATGGGAGGAGTCCTTGGCGCTGATCAAGCACCTGGGTACGGTGGGTGGTCACGTAGGCTGGGTTCACTGCCGATGGATCGATCGCAGGGGTGGGGGTGGAGGGTGGGGGGTGGACACAGACTTACACCTGATCAATTCAATCCAGAAGTGGATTGATGGGGAGGGGTTTAGATGGCCTCGCTTTGGCGCTGGTGGTAAGGCATGTAGCAATCCAGTCCGCGGGGTCCCTAATAACAGAGATGGCTTCGACCTACCAGGAACAGTAGGAAGCCGGGAATAAATAGTCTGGCGCTCGAGCTCGCCAGACAGAAGGTGCAAATGTTCGCCGGTTCGATGGCCACGCTGGCGCGCGTTACGGTTAAGTTGGTTTCATATCTGCCAGAGCCCAAGCTGAATTCGGTTGGGAATCGGTTGCTGAAGGGGCGCGTCCACGCGCTTGGTGTGGAAGGCCAGGTCGGCATGCTGACGGCTAGAAGGAAGGTCGCGCGAGCAGCGTTCGAATCGTACCCTCGAAGTCCACCTGCTACGGGCTCGATACGCCCATTCTTTTTCCCGTGCTCCCGACACCTACAACCAAGCTCACAGCTCACCCCGCTGCCCCAAAACATATTCGGCCATTCTGTAACGCCCGTCTCTCACCCACTCACATTACCTACCTATGGAGCATGCCGGTCTTCGGGTCTTTTTCTATAACTTCATTTTACCCCCAAAAACCAGTAGGGGTCTTTCCGATAGTCCCTCCGCACGAATTATATCTCGGGGGATGTCCGATAGATTTCCCCGTGCAATACCGTGGTAGTACCGTGGGCGGCTTGTACCGTGGGCGGGTGCATTACCGTGATTTTTGATCAACAATTCGCCTAAGATTCGGGAGGTTACACGAATGGATAAGAAAAATAATGATTAGCCTGCGAAGCATCTATCTAAATAATGACTCACGTCGTTCGGCCTGTCGGGAGGCTACACAACAATCTGGGCGGAGTCTGCGACAGCGCGGCTGAGAGGAAGTCAAGAGGGAGTTGCGTCAGCTCCGTCACGTGGTGATGACACACGCTTTGCGTATGAGACTGAAGGCGAATCGCGACATACTTCGTTACACTTTGTTACACTTTGCTACTCTGCTCATAGGAGGCGACTGTCTACCGGGTACCGTTCCGCCCCCGCTACTCGCAGGAGGAGGAATGGAGGAAGTCAAGAGGAAGTCATGAGCGAAGCGAATGACTGTAGGTTAGCGGAACGCCGCTGTTACTCAGCAAACCGTTTGGGCTTTCGCACGGTTCTTTTTGCTTTTGGTTCGTCCTTCTTATCAATAGCAGTAACAATCTCGTCATAGGAATTAAGTGCCTTTGACCTTTGCATCCTTCTGATTTGATTGTCTTCTTTTTCTGGCTCCAGTCTATCTTTCACATTTGTAACAACGTTCAATTCGCTTGGTCTATACAGACGTTTGACTCCTCTAAGCTTGAATCTGTATGCTATGTGTTCTTCAATGGTGTAAATCTCTGTAGAAAATCTGGCCTTCTCCTTTTCAAAGGTTTTCTTCTGTAACATTACACGCACTCTGTCTCCTACTTTCAGGGTCACTTTGTCATTCATCTTATGTTTTTTTTTTAATTGAGCTTCATATAGCTTTTGAGAATAATCAAGATCGTCATACACCTCGTTGGGCGAAGCATCTTTCAACCCAGAATGAGGGGAGTCGTTATACAGCTCAACAATTTCACCAAGTGCGTCTACCCATTTTTTAGTCTTGTTTTCCAGTGAGTATTTCTTTATCAGACCCTTCAGTGTCCTTGTAAATCTGTCAACGATTCCCAGCTTGTTCCCCATAGGAGTAATGTGGTCTTCTTTTGCAACGTCCGTATATACCTTTATATTTAGTTCTTTATTGAAAGACTCAAATATTGAAGATGCAAAAAAATTATCTCCTGATACACTGTTGATGTCTTCGTCTACATCGCCTATAAATTCCTGATAGGCATCTAAGACGTCATTCATCTTGCCGCTTTTCAGCGGGTAGCAATAAGCTTTGCGAGAAATGATATCAATACACATAAGAATTTGATTGATGTTGTTATTTATCCTCTTGCTCGACAATGGCATAATTGCCACATCAATCTGGAATGATCTGGGTTTTGCAGTGATCTTGAATTTGAATTTAGTGTTTTGTGGTCTTTGGTAAATTTGTGTTAGCTCTCGTGGATTGAAGTAATCTTCGATATCTCGTTTGGTAATCCCGTCGTCTTTTAATCTAGTAAATAGCTTTGCCTTGGACAGCAATTTTAGATTTGGATTAGCTTTCAAAATGGATTCAAGATTCATTATATATATTATGAATGTTTATGGAGGGGGAGGATCAATCAGTATTTTTTTGGTTCGCTCTGTTGCATTGCAGGCAACACAGATGGCAATTCGATTTGATATGATGCAGGGCGTTGTCCTCTCTGTCTACAGTACATTGGTTTTTTGAATGTTTTTCTACTCCCATGTACTGTTGGCATTTCCTGCAAATTCTATTATTTTCCTTTTTGTAAAGCTCTATGCACCAATCAACAGTGATGTAATTTTTGCAAGGCACGAAGTTCTTGTCTCGTTTCCTGTCTTGTTTCTTGTAGCCGCAAATCTTCCCGTTGAAGAACTCTACCAAGTTCAATTCCTTCAAGTCAAAGTCCAGGAAATACACGTCAGATAGCCTGACACACCTTGAGACAGCACAGTAGGCCCAGCGGATGTCTGTTATAATGCTCCTGTCGCAAATGACAAATTTCTCATCAATACAAGCACCTTGTTCTGAATGGCAAGTGTTGGCGTGTGATAGTTTGAAATGTTCTACAATCATGTCATGGGGGATATCGACTCTAAGTTCTTTGTCTTGAACATCTTGCAGCGTGAAATGTTTATTGGTTTGTCCAACAATAGTGTATCTGTAGTTGGGTCGCATTTTTATCTTCTTGCTCTTGATCTTAGGAGAACTCTTGGAAGAGCTTTGCACCATAGCCTTTGCCACTCTGTTTATTGTTGTCTTGCAGATCAGTTCCTGATTGTAGTGATATTTGATTCCATTGTCCAGTGTCTTGAGTTTATCAGCTTTCTCTATCTTTTTCTTGTCAATCAGACTGTCTAGATATTTGTTGACACTATTCGAACTAGTATCTCGATGTGTGATCGCTTTATTAATACCCAGTTCTTTGAGGTCTACCAATGATATCAATATTTTGGGGGGGAAATGCTTCAAGATAGTTTTATTAACACCCAAATCAGAATGAAATAGGTCATTGAAAAATTCAATCATTTTCAATTTATCTTCATCTGTTTCCAATCGATGATTCTTTGTTAGCGTCATTGTCCATTTGAACATTTTGGTGATATATCCTGTCTTTTCATCAGTGCTTACGTCATCTCCAATGGATTCCAGTTGATGAGAGTCTCCGTTAGCCAGTATGTATAGTTTTTTATTCTGCATAAACTTGTACACGTCAACCAGGTTGCGTCTTGTGAGCAACATTATTTCCTCAAATATGACGCATTTAATTCCTTCCATCGAATGACAACCTAGTGTTTTATTCCCATTATGATCAAATCCCATGAGGCTGTGAAATGTGCATGCGTTGATACCAGTGGTTTTCTTGAGAGCTTCTCTAACTTGCGAATTCCATGGAGCCACTACCAATATCTGGTTTGGTTCAAAATTCTTTAATGCATCTACAATTGTAGTGTAAGACTTTCCACAACCAGCTAGACCGTTAACAAATGTTCTATTTTTTACCTCTTTTGTGCTTGCTGGATTTACACGGGATTGTAATATATACTCGTCTAGATTGGTTTGAAGGTATTGTTTGATCTCCTTTGTACTGAGTTTATTAACGTCTATTTGTGGTGTATTTTGATTCTTTGGATTCGGTGTTAGATGGTCCGTTATTTTGGATTGATCTGAGGGTAGCTTTTGGGTTATCTCTTTTCCAGCTTTTTTCTCGTGTGGGTTTGTCTAGCCTTTGATTCGTCCCTATGGGATTCGCCTGTAGGCTAATGGATTCAGAGCATCCGTCCATATAGTGGATAATCTCTTTTTCAGCTTTTTTTCGTGTGGGTTTAGGAATGTCCTCCTCCTTCTCCTCCTCCTTTATTGAGTTATTATGTGGGCGAAAATCATAACCAATAGGATGATTTGGTGGCATTGATTTGTTCTCCCATTTCAATTGACCCAGTCCGTCTCCAATAAGGTGCTCAATGCAACTGAAATCGTTTCCTTCTTTCAAAACATATACAGCATCGGTTTTGACGGCTTTAACCTCGATGTTTGATTTAGCCAATGTTTCTATCAGTTCGTTTACTTGAAATCTTGCCCTATTGAAAATTGCTATTCTCATTGGTAAAAATCCGCTTGTTAGTTCTGTTTTTTTCGTTAAATTCACAATGTGTAAATCTTCGGATAGTGAGATCACACAAGATGACTTGCCGCTTTTTCTTTTTTTTAGCAAGTAATTGCAAGCGTCATCTTTTTTTGTGAATACAGCCGAGTGTCTTTTGGTATTGTATTTCTTTCCCAACAATCCAGACAACTTGTTGGGTATACCCTTTCGAAGTTTTAGTGGGATATCTTCGTATTTTTCATCAAAACACGATGCCACTACGTCTCCCAATTCTTCGCATTTTACCCATAGAACTTCTAAATATGACAATACGCTATATTCGACGTTCATTGATTCCAGTTGTAACAATTCGTATCCGTATATGAGCATACGTTCTTTGCTGTAAATTTCGTGTCTTTTAGTTATTTTCACAACATACAAGAACTTACTGTTGATAGGTCTGTTTTCATTGGCTTGGAATGTATCCCATGGATGGACAATTGGAAAACCCAATGTTTTCAAAATATATATCAAGCATGAAGCATAGCGTTTGTTAAAATCTATTCCTACGTATTCATCACGTATGCGAAGAGAGAGATCTTCGTCAACAAGTTTACCATTAGGGATAGACTCCGGATACCAGTTAAATACATTTGCAATTAGAGGGTGGTACGTGGAAAGGTTCTTTTTGTTGAGGATAGATTTCACGACAGTTGATTGTAGTATGATAAACTTTTTATAAATATCTATGTCATCAATCACACAATCGATGCATCCATCTATCTTAACGGCGGATTGAATCGAAATCTTAACAGATTCCAAGTGATTCAAATATACGCCAGTGATTGTTGAGCCTCTTTGCGTGGTAAATGCTGGGGTTACTCCTTCGATACACACAAATTGTTCAAGAATAAGTGCCAAGTTGCCATTATAAATGATTTCAATGTTTTTATTTTTAGCAAGGATTTGTTCCTTGATTAATGGAAATATCTCCTCCACAGAGCTTGCTACTGCAATAGGGTGTGTCTTTTTTCCCTTCTCATTTGGTAACTTGAATTCAGACGATGGATGTTCCAATACAGTGTCATGCGATGACGCATTGAATTCCTTTTTTTTGTCAATGAGAGAGAGATGTCCGTTCCAGTAGATCGCTTTAGTTATGGTTTCAATAGCAGGATGTAATTTTTCTGGTGTACATCCTGCCAGATATTGGTTCTCATTGTCGTATATCATGCATCCAAAATTGTTTTTTTCAAACCATTTGAGAAATAGTTCTATCGTGACAACGTCTTCATCAGTGTGTTCGGTAGAGTCTTTGTTGAAAACATCTCTGTACAATGACTCGTAGCTCATTGGTGGCCTGGGATCACAAACCAGATTTGTGTAATGCTTGTCATACGATTTCTTCAAAGATTGTAGAATAACCTGAAAGGCACATGTATTGGGAGGGAGATCTAATAGTATGGATTGCTTGATAGAACCTCGTAGTGTGTCTTTCCCTTCAACGTCAATATCCCGTTTCAAGTATTTGTTGTCACAACACATTGTAGCAGTGTTCTGTACAATTCTGTGTTTGAAGGGAATTATGATGTCTTGGGCGCTTGATTCGTTTGAAATAATTTGAATACAATTTGTATTGTAAAAGATTTCTAGCATGTATCCTGCTGCATCTGGGTCATCCTGGAAGATGTGGTGAATGAAGTCAACATAATCAGGAAACATTTTGTAATCTGTTCCTTGTAGATTTGTGAGCAGTTCATAGTATCTTGATGTTTTAGGAATTGTGAAGCCTTCAAGGCTGCCAATATGCAAGAATTTGCCTGATGGAAAGTCTCTGACGGGATTCCAAGCTTTTGAAAATGACGTTATTTCATGGGCATACATATGGTGTGTTATGCCGGCTTCTTGTTGTTTTTTGGAAGCTGTGTCAAAGCTATAACATAAAATTCTTACAACACGTTTCTCGTACTTACTCTCCTCTAACTCCCTCTCCCTTTTTTTCTTTTTCTGCAAATAGCGTTCCCTATCATATTGTACCTTCTTTTGCCTCTTAACCTCATTTTCCTTTGCTTCGTGATGGTCCTTCTCGACTCCAACATCATCATAGAAATTCGCTAGTGATTCGTATCCCTTTGCTATCACATATTTCTCTGTAATCCTACGCGGAGCTTCCCCTGTTACCATGTGCTTCTTGTAAAATTTTACCAAAGTTTGTCGTGATGCCATTATATGTTTTGTTATAATATTATCTATGGAATTTATCTTTAAGCAACAATCTTAAAGAACTTAAAAAATAATAATTTGTATTTCATTTTTTTAATTCACTTACACAGACGCTGCCTTCAACATAGCCTTCCGTTCCTTCAATTTTGCATTATAAATCCGCGAACGTTCATTTCGTTGTGCACGGTATTCTGGGTCATTCTTATACCTTTCATTCTTCAATTGTTTTTGGCGCTCCCTGTACACATCATCTGTCTGATATCTTCTAACCATTGCAATGCGAGCCATATTGTTTACATGACTTCTGTACTCTGGATCCTCCGCCATTTTCGTTTTGTGCATCAATGAGTTGTATTGAAAAACCTTAATCGGCTGTTGTTGAACGTCAGTCATCTTATACTGTATAATATATTATAATCCTTAAGTATTCAATTTCTTTAGGTCATCAACCTCGACTGATAAAGCCCTTATTGCACCAATGAGATGTGGTACAAGGGAGTTGTAATTGAGACCCAATCTCTCTTTTTCTGAGTCTAGGAATCTCACAGCTTCTGGACAAACGCCTATCACTTCTTGGGCATACAGCCCAATTTCCACTGCATTTTTAGCATCTCCCTTGAACGTGTATTTTGCCGGCTGCAAAGATTTGATCGCCTTCAATGACTCCTCAGGGTTGAGGTATTCAATATGATTTTTATATGACTTGTCAGAAAGGTTAATGTATGATCCCGTCTGGTCAATCCTAGCTTTGGTCATGAATTCGAAGAGGAAATTGAATGATTCACTACCCCCATCGCTCAAGAAAGATATGCTCCCATTAATCTCCGACCCTGTGTCTGCAAAGTGAATCAAACCAGGCCCATTGGCTCCAGTCTGCGTTGGTAGTTCAAGACGACTCACCTTCACTCCGGGACCAATAGCAACAAAAGCGTTTTTTACATTCAATTGGTCTGTAAGATCATTGTAAGACCCTGAAAATAAGGTGGGCTTGTTTATAAGTGCGTTATAGTCTCCTGAAAAACTGTTGGTGATCTTTTTGGTGTCTCTGGGCTGAGCAAATATATACTGAGAGGTGTTGTACATTAATTTATAACATAATTTAAACCATGAGGTCCAGAAAAAATGTGGGAAAAACAAAAACAAAAACAAAAACAAATACAATCAAACAAAGAGGGAATACTACAAACCAAAGAGCAACAACAATTAATGTTAAATTACCTACTGATAGGACACTCCCTCGAATGATGGGATTCAACCCTTATGCATATGTTATAGAGATCCCAAAACAACCCCATCAAAATATGATAGCTCAGCCTGTAAATGGGGTATCTGCTGTAGAACAGCTTGCTAGATCTGCGAGGGCTGCCATGACTCAACAAAACACTGCACCACAAAATGTTTTTCAAGGAACTAGGACGTATATAGACCACTTACCTAGACCACCTTCCTTTCGACCATCTCCGTCTAATGCCAATAATGCAGCACCTAAAAAACGGTATGATTTGAGGCGGTCACTAGATAGATTTGACTTCAGGCACGCATCGCCAGATTCAAGTGGCCAATCTAAGAGGGAGGTGCTTGCAATTGCTACCGAATACCAAGAACGTTCTAATGAGCCTGGATTACAAAGACTACTTGACAAACGGAGAACCAAAAATCATTATATAGATATCTATAATTATCTGAAAAATAAACTTTGATTATTATCAAAATATCGAGTATACCGGTATAAGCTACATGTCTGCATACCCAAAAAACCTCCAGTACATTACAAAACGGATCTCTAACTATAGTCGAGCAACTAAACGGCTGTCCACCCTTAATAGTACTTCTGCAACCAACAATGGTGTGATTACAGTCGACATGCCTTCCAACACTTTGATAGATACTGATAGCCTGATAATGAGTTTCAAAGCAATCACAGATACTGGGGGCATGCCAAGGAACATTGAATCAATCATACAAAGGTGCGACTTGGAAGTGAATGGGCAAGTGATAGGAGGGTTCTCCAATTATAATCAGCTTTTTAATATTATCGCGGATACCAGCTTTGGTGCAGATTGCGTCAACAGACGTAAGATTGTCCAATCAGGAGGTGATGGTTCAGCTATTCCCATTGGTATTCCAAAAGATTATTGCATTTGTAATTGGCTGACTCTCAATAGCTTTCAGCCAAGTATTTTGGACAGCAAAATTTTAGGACAGGTTCGCCTTAGGATACAGCTAGATGGATCCAATTGTCTAATTGGGGGAGGACAGTTTATTCTATCAGACATTTCATTCAGTGTTGATACTATCTCAATAGATGATGGGCTCTTTGATGCCGCACACAATGCCTTTCTGCAAAATGGAGGTGTGTATGAAATCATGTTCAAGAACTATTTTTCATTTTCATCAGCTGCATCAAGTTATAGCCAGTCCACCAAATTTAGTGTGTCGTCCCAGTCGGTTAATCGAGCTTGGGGATTGTTTTTAGACCAATCACCTACTGGAGCATTGGATGCTGTGACCAAAAACTGTAACACGTTCGTCAGGAAAGCGACTGGGATGGAAAGTGCTCAGTTCACTATCAATGGGACTTATTATCCAGATTTTAGGGCCAATGTTGGACAGTGTTTTTCGTTAACACAAAGTTCTTACAACCAATTACAGGACACCCTAGGAGGGTTAAGTCCCCTTTGTGATTCATTTGCAAGCTGGCGTGATAAATTCTTTGTACTCTCATGCAAGTTCTGCCACAATGATGATGAGTTCATGTCGGGCATTGACACAAGAGGGAACAGTTCGATTGGAGCATTCGAGTCTCAAGCCGTTAGTGGAGCAGCAGGCTCAGCCAACTTGACTGCAATGGTGTTTATTGAGTGTAGTAGCATGATCCGTGTGGGAGCGGGTCGGCAGCTCGAATTAGTTCTATAAATACAAATAATTATAAATGTAACAATAATATAAATGAATGCACTTCCTCAAAACATTAATAAAATCCATAGAATTGAGCCAATAGGAACAAAAACAGGTTTCCCCCAAACACAGACCGTGTTTGAAATAACTGATGGCATTTGGGATTTATCCAGTGTCAAGCTTTTGTTCACTTTTAATTCGGATGGTGTTGCACCCAGGGGAATAGATTGCTTAATCAGTTCATTATCAGTTTCGTTTGATGACGTTGAGGTCCAGTCCATCAACAATTATCATCACCTCACAAGACTAATGGCTGTTCATAACTCCCCTGCAAATTCCTCCAATATGTTAGATAATGCTCAGGCTGTGGATTTAATTTCCATGTCAGATGATGAGCCATATGTTATAGACCGTTTCCATGGTATCTTAGGTACCAAGGACTGTGTAATCAAAGGCAGGGTTCGAATCTGTATTGTTTGGGCAGATGCTGCAGTATTGTTGAGAGACAATGATTCAACAAGCTATGAGATTTCCGATCTACACCTTATTGTTCGAAGTGAAATTCAAGACAATGTCACAGAACGTGTTGAATTTGACAACTTCTCATCCATGTTTCAACTCAATGAAAACGAAAACCAACAAACTAATTTATACATTGCTTCCAGGGATATTGAGTATGCTGTCAGCATGAATTGCGTTGCTCTCACGCGTTTTATGACTTGGTGACTACTTCTGTACTCCCTTAGAACTATCGGCCCTGACAGCTTCCCGTAGTGACAGTTTCCCTTAGCCTGAGTCATTGAGTGACTCAGTGATAGGTTCCTGTCAGCTACTTCACCGGTCTTGCCTTTACCCTGATAGTTTCCCGGCTGCCCGGTTTCCTCTGACATTGACTGTATAGTGTCTAACCCTTATCAGGGTATAGCCTACCTTTCTTTCTTCCTCCACTGGTGCCCCTTAATGGGTCTCCTGTGCTTGTAACTTACTCTCGTCTCTGCATATATAGATTGGCGTGCTGCACACACAAAGTCCACTCATCCGGAGTGTTATCAAAGCTAATAGGTTATCCGGCCCCTCATTTCTACCACTGCTTTGAAATGCAACTTCCGCGAGGACCCCCGGCGACATTTGAGAAACTCCATGACAAGAATGGAGAATCCTGGTCGCGCGGGATGCGCAGCGTTATTATAAGTAATGGCTGCGACCGTGTCCTTCCCAAGGAGGACGCGGTTTCTCAAGACGATTGGCTAGACGTCTGTGCACCAGCGACCTCTGCTGGCGGTTATGAGAGTCCTTCCGCCATCATGGAAGTAACCCCCCCCAATCATACCTCTACCTTTGCGCTCCTTCAGCTACCGTCTGTCGTAGACGACTTTGACGTGCAGACTCAAGTCGGCGACTAGCCTGGACATCGGTGGAGATACCCCGTCTTCGTCTGCTCGCGTCCTTGATGTTGCTAACTCCGGTGTTTGAGGCTCTGCCTGCATACCGGAGGTTGCCAAGCCGACCAAGCTCCCTGCTGATGTCTACGTCGTCTTTGCCCCCCCCCCCCTTTGCACTCTAGTGGCTATGTGCTACCTTCTGGAGAATTTTTTCGATCAAGCTGGCGGATCGCCGGCACTGCCGTAGGGTTCGCCACAGGAGGACGACCTACGCGTCTGGACCTGGAGATTCTGGAGGTGGTAGGAAGCAGGGGGGTATGGTCAGCACCACTCGGGTGCTGCTCCCTCTACCCCCCATCCGGGTGAGTCGAGCGATAGAGGGGGGGACTTGGGATTGACTGCTCATCGACGGCGGAATATTAGGACCTTTGCATGCCTCGGCTCTGCTCTTCGCATCCTAGCGATAGATTTTCGAATTCTGCCCTTGCGATTTGCGATTTTCTGCCATTGGTGCGATTTTCTGCACCAGGTGCGACTTGCTGCACTGTCATTCTCGTCTCCTTTTTTTTTTTTCCCCCATACCTCTAATCTCGACTTCGCCTAACGCTTCCCCACCTTCTGTGATCCCAGGTCTCGCAGCGCCGGACTTCGCCCATGCTACAGGCCGAAGTGGAGGCCGAAGTGGACGCCGTCCTGGCCCTAGTCCAGCGGCCGTGGAGGATCTTTGGCATGATATCTTTGGATATTTTTCTCTCTTAGGCTCCTTGTGACCCCTGGGTGCGTTCTGTGGTTCGACAGAGGTTACTTCTTTGTCTTCCCGTGCCCCTGGTTCCCCCCTTAGGTGTATGCCTTAGCAACGTGCGTTTGGGTTCGAGTGTTTGAGTTCTGATAGGGCTAAGGGGTTTTATAGTAAAGTGGTTTGAGGATTGGCTGATATCGGTTGGGGAGGAGCATGAGTTATCTTTGGCATACACTGCACAGCAGAATGCAACTGTGGAAAGGTACAATGGGGTCTTACAGTCTATAGCTAGGAGCATCCACTTGGAGTCCAAACTTGCTAAGTCTTTCTGGCCCTATGCCTTCCTCGCTGCTTGTTACCTAGTTAATCGCTTGCCCAATCAGGGAGAGAAGACTCCTTACGAGCTTTTCTTTGGGGTTCAGCCTGATGTGTCGATGTTGCGTGTGTTCGGTTGCCCTTGCTACGTTACGCTAGTAAATGGGAAGAAGCGCAACAAGCTGGACGAGCGGGCGCTATGTGGAAGACTGGTTGGGTATTCCCTGGTGAGTAAGGGTTATTTTGTTTGGGTTCCAAAGTTGCGCGAGGTAGTAGAGAGTCGTGATATACTCTTCTATGAGCAGTTTGAGCATAACTGTTTACCTGGGTTATCTCCCTATGACGGGTCTCCGTATTACACTTGCATCCCTGCCGCAATCAACGGACATATGCATGTGCCTGCGGTTCATTCCCTTGACCCTTTGCTAACCCCAATTGTCGACCGCTGCCCTGATCATGGGATGCCCTTCCATGGGATGACCTTGCGCCCCAGGTCAGGGGCTGATGGTGCTGTATTGCGTGTGAAGGCATTGGGTCAGCGAGATTCTGCGGTCCTTTCAGATAAAATCTTAGCCGAATCTCAGGGGGTCGCTGGGATCTCCAATACGTCGCTCGTCGGTGAAGCTTTAGGTGTACGACAGCCTTCAATCATAGTGGTATCTGGATCAGGTCCATTGCCTAATAGTCCCCACCCTCCGACCACCTTGAATGACTCGCAGGTGTCGTTCATTCAGACGCCTCCCGTTGTCCCTGGTGGAACACTCGGGTCCCGGCCTGGGGATGCTAATATATGCTATTGCAACGTTCATGACAGAAGATTTTCACTCCAAGACTTCAACCCAAGACTATAACGGGACAAGCTACTATTTTTCACATGGCATTCCAAGTATTCTAACAAATGATGCTCCAGTTTATGTTGGTATTAGTGTCAACAATATACCTGTTGCAGACCACCCAATAAACTATTTCAGGGCAAATGAATACTTGGACATGATTTTTGACAACGACAACAGATCAATGGAACACATGACTACATTGACAAAGGATGGTACCCTATTAATACGAAGTGCAAGTACTCTAGCAACTCGTCAGTGGGCCCTGGGTCTACCAATAGATGTAATGGATGAAGACATATCCTATAACATCACATTTCACAGCACTGGTAATATCAACACGAAGAACTATTCACTTTTATTCGTCAAGTACAACTTTCTTTTGGAGATAGATACTGGTGAAAACGGCTCGAAATACTTTTTCACAAGGTAATGTATAAAATGGATAAATATTTGCTACCTCTCTGTCTAGAAACATGGCCTAATAGAGCCATTCAATATGCTCAACCAGCTACAAACTATGTAGGTAGGAGAATGATCCGACAACCGTTACATGAGACTGAGTTGCTGTGGGGTCATCCTTTACCCAACAAGCCCAAAGCCATACATATCCTGAGGACATCTCCAGTGGTTCCAAAATTCCAGTGATCATTTGTAAATTCCAGTAATTGTTTCTATTATTTTCTAACTTGAAATTATATATGGAGGATATTGAACAACTCAGTAACAATTTGGAGGATGTGGAAGTGATTCAACCCAAAGCAAAGAGGGTCATGTCTGAGAAGCAGAAAGAGGTACTAGCAAGAGCACGGGAAAAAGCTTGGGCCAAGAAAAAAGAATTAGGAGAAATCAGTAGACAAGAGAAACAGCTCCAGAAACAGGAGAAACAAGTAAAGCAACAAGAAAAGGCTATTGAGATGAAAATTCGTAAGAAGGAAGTCAATAAGAAACTGAAGACAACTATTGTTGTTAGTGATGATGACTCTGAAGAAGACGAACAGGTGATAACAGATGATTCCCAGCCAGAATCAGAAGAAGTTGAAGTGAAACAGATGTCAAGACAAATTAAAAAACGCTTGAACGTTACAAAAGTTCCAAAAATAAGCCAGGAGGAAACTGTTGAACTGTTTAGACAGAAAATAGTGAATGATGGGAAACGACTGGCTTATCAATCACTCTTCCCTGGGTCACAATGCCCTTTTTAGTAAAATATTATGTCCTGTAAAAATAGATGAATATCACAGAAAACGCAGTCAGTAATTTTATTCATAAAAAACTCGTTTATAAGCCAAACACTTACCCACAATGTTTAAACACGTCCCTGCCACGCAACTATTTTGTAGCCCTTTTCATTGGGAGCCGAGGGACTGGTAAAACATATTCTGTTTGCCAATTATTGAAACAATATGAGCTTGCGGGTTTTGATAAAAACCAAGCTATGAGAGTTATTGTTTTTAGCCCCACGCATGATGCAAATCCAGTATTCAATTGTCTGAAGATTGATCCTTCTGATATTGTAAATGATTACAGTGACTCCAAGCTTTTAGAAGTTATAGAAGACATCAAACAAGAAAAACAAAACACTGCAGAATACAAGAAAGATTTGCAAGTTTGGTCAAAGTTTTTCAATGGAAAAATAGATGCATTGACATTTGATGAGATAGATTTTCTTGAGAGAACTGCATATCAAAAGCCTACTTGTAGATACCCAAACGGTGCAATAAATTATTTTGTATTGGATGATCTGGTGGGTAGTAGTGCATTCAAAAGTGTGGGTAAATCAGCATTGACAAACTTGGTTTTGAAGAACAGGCATTTGGGTATAAACATCATGATTTGCTCACAGAATTTGAAAGCTATACCCAAGAGCATCAGAACTAATACTTCATTGTTCGTTTTATTCAAGTTTGCATCAACCAAAATATTGGTAGATCTTCATGATGAAGTCAGCTCTACTCTCACCTTGAAGAAGTTTGAGAGGCTGTATATACATGCAACACAGGATGAGCATGACTCTCTTGTTATAGATTTCACAGGAGACAAACTAAATAGGTTCAAGAAAAACTTTGATATTGTTCTGAACCTGCAATAAAACATTTTATTTTTTCTAACTGATTGTTAAAGAATGGCCTCTTTGACACAAGAATACAAGCAAACCAATGAATACAAAAACTTCAGAGCTGCAATTTTAGACATGTCTCCTGGTCTACCTGAATACTTGGTAGATGTAGCTATTTCTGTACATATCAATAAACCATTGTTGTATAGGGACAAGAAAGCTATCAGGAAAGACTTGCTGAATAAAATTAAACCTGTTTCTGGTACTGAGGTTTTAGATGGCTTGGTTACAATACAAAATGTTACAGTATAATATATCCCATCTTATAAAATGTCTCCACCTGTCTTGAAAACACAATTGTTGTACATATCAAGCACGTTTCGAACAAGTGGAACGCCTGACAATTTCACAACATCATTGCCTGCAGGAGTCCTGCAAAATCCCTATGGAGGGAGGACGAAAGTCACAGTTGCAGATGTCATCATCAACAGGTGTTTTTATTCGATTAGAGCAAGTAACAATGACTTTATTGTTAACAACAACGGTACCAAGACATCAATCAGAATTCCAATTGGGAACTATACCCTTGATTCTTGGCTGACAGAATTGGGTGTGTTGCTTACGGGATGGACAATAACCCATAATGAAACAAACGGGCTTTGTATATTCAACCCTCCTGGGCCAGGGTATTCATTCGAATTCAAAGATAAAAGTAGTTATTTGTTTGGGTTTCTGCCTCACGAAACACCTGGTGGTGCTCCCATTGTTAGCTCCTTTCCATTGCGTTTAAATCTTGAAAGTTTCCTGACAATCCATCACAATTTACCCAAGGTAACTAACAGTGCTGTCAACAATTTCAGACAAAACAATATGCAGGAATCTGATGTATTAATCCGTCTACCTGTTAATGTTGAAAGTTTTGCCAACATCATTTATCAGAATACAGCAGACGACTTTTCTTTCTATACAAGCGCCTCACATGTGTCAGATTTGAGTTTGAGCATTAAAGATGAACATAAAGACTCCATAGGGCCTTTTCCCTACGACTGGAGCATCACTCTCATAATAGATTATGAATCTGATACTGATCCTATGAATTCTATTTTATCAATTTTGAAATCCATAGACCAGAAATTGCTTTTACTTTCCATCAAATAATATCAAAGAGTATATTAATGGGATTCTTTAATACTCTCAAATCTGGCGTTGGTAAGGCTGTAGGCACTTTCGGGAATGTGGTTAGGAAGGTAGCTGATTTCGGTGGAGGTGTAGCTCGGAAAGTGGGACAATTTGCGGGACCAGTGTCCAATGCGGCAGCCTCCATTGCTGACTTGTTGGGACAGGGAGGGGTAGCGGACGGAATAAGGGGCGTAGGAAGCGCGTTACAGCAGTTCAGTCCAGAAGTTGAAAAAATACTATCCAAAGCTAGTGGGGTAGGTCGAATAGCTCAAGGGCTAGCAAAAGTCATGATGTAACGATATCTCTTTACGCTATCTATCCATCTAAGCCGACTGCATCCATAGCATTGTCCAGCTCGTTCATGTACCCCGCATCCGCTTCATCCATTTCTTGAGTGCCTTCTCCGCGATGGCACCTGCAATACAAGAGAGTGAGAAGGGCGGACATCAGATCGGACAGCGGAGTGTAAAAACAGTACTAGATAAATTATTTCACCAACACACACACCTCTTCTGCGCTGACTCATAACCATACTCGTCGTCATCCTCGAGGCTCGACATCTCTGGGGGTGCAGATCCGAAAGCTTTCGCATGAAGAGCATCATCATCCTCTTGGCTGAATTTGACCTCACTTGTATCCATCCCCCTGATCTCCAACTTTTCTTCGCGGATCCTCTTCGCGATTGTCCTCACCTTCTCAAGCGAATCATGCAGCTTACCAGATGTCTCCGCTTCAGCTTGCACGAGAGCGAGCTGCTTATCCAGATTATTCTGGACTTCGATGGCTGCTTCATCAGTCCTCCATATGTTTAATATGGAAGATCGCGTCTTCATCGTCTTTACTTGACAATGCACTCCATAGCTCATCTATGGAAGATTCAGAGAAGGGGATTGCTAGTGCTATTGAACTAGCCATAAGCAAATGCACACCATGTCACAAACCTGTAGCTAAGCGTAAGCACGGGCCCGTGAACGCATGGTATGATGATGAATGCAATCGTGCTAGACAGGCAGCAAGCCAAGCAGAACATCAACATGGCTCTAGCTCTGACTTGGCTGGTTCTATGCACAAGGAGTACAAGAGGATTCTCAGAAGAAAGAAGAGTATCAGCTTGAAATCACTCCGGTAGAGTGGACAGTAGATTAAAGCAGCGGAACAGACGCACCAATCTATACACGGAGACAAGGATAACGTTACGTAGATAACACACTCGCACTCTGCTGAGCAATGTATACCATCAATAATGCGTGCACAGCCCAACCGATTCTAACCACGCCTCTATACCACTTAACTAAAAAATCCTTAGCCCTATCAGAACTCAAACACTTGAAACCCAAACTCACGTAGCTAAGGCATACACCTAAGGGGGGAACCAGGGGCACAGGAAAACAAAGTTAGCAACCTGTGTCGAACCACGGAACGCACCCAGGGGTCACAAGGAGCCTAAGAGAGAAAAATATCCACCAAGATATCATGCCAAAGATCCTCCACGGCCGCTGGTCTAGGGCCAGGACGGCGTCCACTTCGGCCTGTAGCATGGGCGAAGTCCGGCGCTGCGAGACCTGGGATCACAGAAGGTGGGGAAGCGTTAGGGCGAAGGCGAGATTTGAGGTATGGGAAAAAGGAGACGAGGATGAAAGTGCAGCAAGTCGCACCTGGTGCAGAAGATCGCACCAATGGCAGAAAATCGCAAATCGCAAGGGCAGAATTCGAAAATTTATCGTTAGGATGCGAAGAGCAGAGCCGAGGCATGTAAAGGTCCTAATATCCCGCCGTCGATTATCAGTCAATCCCAAGTCCCCCCCTCTATCGCTCGACTCACCCGGTTGGGGGGGTAGAGGGAGCAGCACCCGAGTGGTGCTGACCATACCCCCCTGCTTCCTACCACCTCCAGAATCTCCAGGCGTAGGTCGTCCTCCTCTGGCGAACCCTACGGCAGTGCCGGCGATCCGCCAGCTTGATTGAAAAAATTCTCCAGAAGGTAGCACAGAGCCACTAGAGCGCAAGCTCATGCCAGTAGCCAACAGTCGGCTGGGCAGGGCAAAGGGGGGGCACAGACGACGTACACATCAGCAGGGAGCTTGGTCGGCTTGGCAAACTCCGGTATGCAGGCAGAGCCTCAAACACCGGAGAAAGGTTAGCGACGTCAGGGACGCGAGCAGATGAAGACGGGGTATCTCCACCGATGTCCAGGCTAGTCGCCGACTTGAGTCTGCACGTCACAGTCATCTACGACAGACGGGAGGAGGCGACAGACGGCAGGGGAGGAAAAGGAAGAGAAGATGGAGGAATGACCGGGGGGGGTTACTTCCACGATGGCGGAAGGATCCTCCTCTCCGGCAGCAGAGGCCGCTGGCGCGCAGTCGTCTAGCCAATCTAGAGGAACCTGCACCCCCGTCGGGAGGATTCGGTCGCATCCATTGCTCACAATGACACTGCGGATCCCACGAGCCCATGAAACACCATTTAGTTTGGTAAGTTTCACAAGGCCGGCAGGAGGCCCTCGCGGAAGTTGCATTATCAAAGCAGTGGTAGTGATGAGGAGCCCAGTAACCTATCAGCTTGAAATCACTCCGGTAGAGTGGACAGTAGATTAAAGCAGCGGAACAGACGCACCAATCTATACACGGAGACAAGGATAACGTTACAGACACAGGAGACCCATAAAGGGGCAGCTGTGGTGAAAGGAGGCGGTAGACAGGAACCTAACAGGGTACAGATCAGACCGGAGACGTAGGTGACAGGAAGCTGCCACTGAGTCATCTCAAGATGACTCAGTCCCACGGGAAGCTGGCTTAGGAGAGCCGATAGTTCTAAGGGAGTACATAAGTAGTCACCAAGTCATAAAACGCGTGAGAGCACCGCTATACATGCTGATAAAGAGGAAGTGGCTAGAAACACGCATGGAGAACCTTCATACGAATCTTCGGCATAATCCGAAAAGTTTTTGGAAAGACGTGCGTGAGCCTAACAAGGCCACTACGGCAGACATCACAATTCATGATTGGACTGATTATTTTGCAGACCTCTTTGATGTGCAAGTAGGTATTGATCCAAGTCTGGATGCTAGGGACTTTGTCCCTCAAGCTGATGGACCTCAGATAGAGGCCGCACCAACATGGTTATGTCAAGACTTTACCACCAAGGAGGTGTTTTCTGTTCTCCAATCCCTACGGAAAAACTCCTCCCCCGGGGTAGATGGTATCCCTGCAGAATGGTACAGATTTGCTTCCCATGAGGCCAACTCCCGATTTGTACAAGCTATGACTAACCTGTTTAATCTCATCTGGAAGACTTCTTACCCTAGCCAATGGGCTGCAGCTGCCTTGGTACCCGTACCCAAATCCAAAGGCAGTGTGTATGACAAGGACAACTATCGAGGTCTTGCGGTGAGCAACTCCATAGGAAAGATCTTCTCCCTTTGCATGCTACGTAGACTAGATGATTGGTCAGAAGAATTCAACCTCAGAGCCGCTGGCCAATATGGATTTAGAAGTGGTAGGGGTACTGCAGATGCATCATTCATTCTTAACCATATTGTAGATAAATATAGAGAAAAGAAAAAACCACTCTTTGTGGCTTTTGTTGATTTCAAGAAGGCTTATGATTGGGTCAACAGAGACTTGCTATGGGATTGCTTAGCAAGGCTAGGAGTCAAGGACCCCTATCTCAGTATTCTGAAGTCCATGTATATTCATGTTGTTTTCCAAGTTCGCCTACATGGGGACATTGGATCCTCCTTTCCATCCCTTGTAGGAGTTAAACAAGGAGACCCCCTATCCCCACTCCTATTCGGTCTGTTCATTGATAGAATTGAATCGTTCCTCCAATCCAAGCTCCCAAATGTAGGGGCTGAGCTTAGGGGAAAGATTCTGCAACTGTTACTTTATGCTGATGACCTAGCTATAATGGCAGAATCCCCGGCAGATATGCAAGCGATGCTTGACTGTCTGAGAGATTTCTGTGAGGCTACTAAGATGGCTGTGAATATAAAGAAAACTGAGATTGTCGTTTTCAACAAGCAATTCTGTGATGAGGCCCGCATGGATCCTGATTACAAATTTGTCTATGATGGAGCACAACTTTCTACAAAGTTATCTTTTATCTACTTGGGATCCCTCTTTGTGGATGGTGACTCAAGCAATCGTGCAAAAGCTGCTTTTTCTAGGATGCTCACTAAGGCCCAAAAGGCACACCACATGCTCCGTAGGCGATGCCATACTATGGAGATATACAATATTGATATTCTCACCCACCTGTTTGATTCTCTTGTACAACCTATCCTGAATTTTGGCTGTGAGGTGTGGGCTCCTTCTATTCTGAACAACACACTTATCTCAAATGACCATGCTTGTGAGAAATGGCATAGAGGTATACTTAAACAAATGTTGGGTGTTTGCCAATCTACTACATCTAATATTATCATGGAAGAGCTGGGTAGAACCCCGTTGTGTTTTGCTTGGCTTAAACAAGCTTTGCGCTTCTGGAACAAGACCATACATAAAGAACCTGAGGATCTCATTAGAATGGCTCTTGAGGAATCTTTTGACTCCAACACTGGCTGGGTTCATGACTTGCGTTGTGCTCTCCACAAGCTAGGATCCAGTAAAAACATCAACATTTTGGAGGCTGTCGATGCCGAAGGTATTATGTCTGAAGTTTTTGAGTCATGGAGGTTTAAGTACCCAAGTGACACCAATGCAGTTAGAGACATCCCTGATGAGAGAAGGGTTGGCTTTAAACGCCTCCGATACCAAAAATGGTTCGCAGCCAACAGCAATGATGAGAATGGCTTGATTCCCTTTACATCCGCCTTACATAAGCAGGATCAGATTCGTTCTATAGCACAGTTTAGAATGGGTTCCCATTGGCTGAACACAGAAAGAATGAGGGTGGTGGATAGAGCACACATCCCTCGCTCAATGAGACACTGTCAAATGTGTGGGTTCCAAAAACCTGAGGATGAAATGCATATGTTTGAGTGCCCTTTTTATAATGATATTCGCCTCCGCTACCAGAAGCTGTTTACAGATATTTATAGGCATGTCCATGAGGATACCAACTTAACCGTATGGAATGTGGAATTCTGCGATTCCACATTCAGAACCTTTATGAATGGAAATGGCACTAAGTCTTTTTGGAGCAACCTAGCCGACTATCTTTCTACTTGTAGAAGAGCAAGACAGGAAGCCCTGGACTGCTTAGTGGCACCGTAATTTATCATCCCTTTTTTTCTTCTTCTTGTGACTTCTCATTTGTTAGCTTCTTACCTCCGCCACTGTAAGTGGTTGAGATCTGGGTCCGGCTCTAAGGGGTTTAATACCTACGCCACCAAAACGGTGGTTGGGAGTTTGGTTTGTTTGTCCTCGACACACCCCTAATGTAATGGGGTTTTTTGCTTTGTGGGTGCTTTTTCTTTTTGTTTAAAGCACAGAGTCTCATACACCCTCGCGGTGTCAAGTAGACTTTAACATGTAATGTAATGTAATGTAATGTAATGTAATGTAATGTAATGTAATGTAATGTAATGTCTCAGCCCGCGAACTGGTATCATTCCAGTCATTAAGCTCCTGCTGATACGCAGAAATGAGAGCCGTCCTAACAGGATCGTCACCAACGAAGGATGTTACGGCCTCACCGCATGTAGTAGAGCATGTCATACCATTCCTGGATTTCTTGTTGCAACTGAGTGAAAGACAACCAGGACGAATTCGGATGCTTTTGGGAGGCATCTCGAAGGATGAGAGATACTGACAAAAAGTCGTTAGCGGACACGGAATGGATGAAGAAGCGCCTGTCCTGATTTCCTCTTGACTTCCTCTTGACTTCCTCTCGACTTCCTCTAATGGTCGGCTGGAATTCTAGGGGGGGGCAAGGATGATACTGTCATCCTTGGGGGGGGGGGGTAAACGACGCACGACAGTTTTACTACTCGGAGTCAGGTTCACACTTCAGCGTAGGGCGATTCGCGGCTGGAATTCTAGGGGGGGGCAAGGTCCATACTGTGGACGTTGGGGGGGGGGGGGTAAACGTTGTACTGGGCCTGCCGACGACTACTATTTTTTCTTATCCATTCGCCTGAAAGGGCTCATACGCAAAGCGTGTGTCGCGTCAGCTCCCGAATCTTAGGCGAATTGTTGATCAAAAATCACGGTAATGCACCCGCCCACGGTACAAGCCGCCCACGGTACTACCACGGTATTGCACGGGGAAATCTATCGGACATCCCCCGAGATATAATTCGTGCGGAGGGACTATCGGAAAGACCCCTACTGGTTTTTGGGGGTAAAATGAAGTTATAGAAAAAGACCCGAAGACCGGCATGCTCCATAGGTAGGTCACATTCCCTCTCTGCCATCCGCTACGGCCATGGGGGGGGGGGGGGGGGGGGGGGCAGCTACTGAGTCAGTGTACTGAATCGTCATCTGACTCACCATAGTCGCTCCATTATTGAATCCGAACCAGTTAGCACCCTTTAGCTCCACTGTTTCGCCTAACTGGTTCAGGATCTTGTCACCATTGGTAGTCATCGCGTGGTAGCATGGAGTGAGGGAGAGAACCACAGCTACTACCAACAGGGCCACCTTGGATGCCCTGGCCGACCACAGGGCGGGAAGAGGGAAGGGCGTGTCTCGCCTGGACGAGCGCACGCGTGCCATCGGATCCGGGAAGGGCGATGTCATGTGGTGGCACGGTCGGGAAGAAATAGTCACGCGGCGAGACGCTGGGCTGTTGCCGTAGTTCAACGGAAGATGGGAGGAGTTCATTGGCGCTGATCAAGCACCTGTGGTACGGTGGGTGGTCACGTAGGCTGGGTTCACTGCCGATGGATCGATCGCAGGGGTGGGGGTGGAGGGTGGGGGGTGGACACAGACTTACACCTGATCAATTCAATCCAGAAGTGGATTGATGGGGAGGGGTTTATATGGCCTCGCTTTGGCGCTGGTGGTAAGGCATGTAGCAATCCAGTCCGCGGGGTCCCTAATAACAGATATGGCTTCGACCTACCAGGAACAGTAGGAAGCCGGGAATAAATAGTCTGGCGCTCGAGCTCGCCAGACAGAAGGAGCAAATGTTCGCCGGTTCGATGGCCACGCTGGCGCGCGTTACGGCGTTAGACTGTTGCAAGTTGGTTTCATATCTGCCAGAGCCCAAGCTGAATTCGGTTGGGAATCGGTTGCTGAAGGGGCGCGTCCACGCGCTTGGGTGTGGAAGGCCAGGTCGGCATGCTGACGGCTAGAAGGAAGGTCGCGCGAGCAGCGTTCGAATCGTACCCTCGAAGTCCACCTGCTACGGGCTCGATACGCCCATTCTTTTTCCCGTGCTCCCGACACCTACAACCAAGCTCACAGCTCACCCCGCTGCCCCAAAACATATTCGGCCATTCTGTAACGCCCGTCTCTCACCCACTCACATTCCCTCTCTGCCATCCGCTACGGCCATTTTTTCAGGCCTGCATGCACCCCACCCACTCCCATTCTTTCAGTCCTGCATCTAATCCCACCCACGCCCGACCGACCGACCCACACTCACCCCACTGCCATCGCTATGGTCACTCTTTCTCCGATTCTGTCAGCCATGTACACGTTGACCCCCCACTCAAGTACCTAACCTCTCACCCTACTATCCCCCGACACGGCAATTTTTCACTCCCCTCTCCCACCCAACCACACGCAATCTCATCCTTCCACCCCATCCCGCCGTGCCTGTCCTCCTATGCTCGCCTTTGCTGCCCTGCGACCCTCGCACGGCAACTTGTGGAGTACTGAAGCTGTCCTGAATTAAGTACAAGGGATTTAGCCTGAAATGGGCGTCAGCGCACCGTCAGCGGCAAAAAAAACTATTTGTGGCCCTTAGTTTTCCGGGTGATCATGATCGCAGACGCCTCCACATGACGCCTTGCCCAACCATTCCACTGAGATTCAACTTAATGCGAAATTCTCGATCGGTTCAATGAAAGGTTACTAGCTACTTATACAAGTAAACCAAGGGCGGCTTAGCTATGGGCACGGATGGGCTCTGTCGGCTGCTGGAGGCTGAATGGTTACTAGTTATTAATACCAATCAGCCAAGGGCAGCTTTTCTAGTAATCGAGCAAAGGGCACGGATGGGCTCGTTTGCTGGAGGCTGAATGGTTACTAGTTGTTAATACAAATCAGCCAAGGGCAGCTTTGCTAGTAATCGAGCAAAGGGCACGGATGGGCTCGGCCGGCTCACAGTAGGCTGAATGGGCAGTTGTCAATCAAGATGAGGTCTGACAACAAGCAAGCAGCATCGTCACGACTCTGCATTATTAACTGAACGCACCTGAGAGACAAAGAACGAGTGAGGGTTGTGCTCAACTCGCTGCTCTCTTTATCGTGGTGCGAACTCATTCGAGATGTAAATGAATAAATGATGCTGTCCTGGTCGGCATCTGATGCTGTCCTGGTCGGCATCTGATGCCAGCCGGGTTGCAATTGGATACTGACAGGTTGGCGTGTTACGTACTCAGCGTGACAACCAGTAGCATGACCTGAACTTGTGAAGACCCATAAGTCATGTAGGAATTGTTTTGGCAGTTACACTTTGAAAACGTGACTAAGGACAAGTGGAAAAGTGGCCAGGCTAATTATATAATAAGTTAGTATCGAAGTGCTTAAGGGAGACGTAACAAAAGGTATTTCCGTGATTTGCAATTGTTACGGTGTATGTGCTTCCCTTAAATCCGAGAGATCTACGGTATACGTATTTCTTCGATTTTTTGTCAAATATAGTACGTACAATTACAGTGATGTTATTTACTAATTTTACACGAAACCTGAAAAATATTTTGGAAAAATTGGAACAACTGGAATAAGTGCCCTTGTTTGATACGCTGCGTCATTTAAAAAAAGCACTTCGAATTGGAGTATTGGGCAATGTATCGCGTTCCTGAATTGCATCATCTGTTGTACATGAATAAGCGGACATAACGACGTGAATTGTTATTCGAATTGTGCGGTTGACTGAATGTCCCGAATCCCGAATCCTAAATGTATTCGGAAGTAGTTTGAAAGTAGTCGAGATAAATTGGAAGCAATCGACCCAGCCTAAGGGCTTGACCGGGAAGCGGTCCACCAACCTTGGAGTGTTTGTGTGGGCCAGATGCGGTAAAAGCCTAAAAGAGCTATCGTAAGGCATAGAGCGCATGCTTTTTGATAAATAATATCCTAAGGATAATGCAGAAAGTATATGTGTGTATGTTATAGTCCAGGCCGGGGTAGGCCAATTAGGCTTAAGGGACTTAAACCAACCGTGATTAACATTACATGACATGTTGAAGTCTACTTGACACCCGAGGGCGTATGAGACTCTATGCTAGGAATGATAGGAAGGGCATAACAAAAAGTACAAAGTAGTAACGTAATAACGTGCGACATAGCCAACATGTCCTACCCTGGAGGATATGTGTCCTAGCAGGTTCCGATAGACTTGCTCTATTTCATACCGACACTCAAAATAGAATCCACACAGGGAACGCCCGGAGTCACGGCCTCAAAGCAGTTCATCTTCAGCGCTGCAGATCCATACACTCCAAAGTAGTTGCCGGTGCCACCAGTGATAACTGCAACGCTGGTCACCCCATGGGGTACATGGTCAGCAAGGCCTGGAACAAACGAACACAACATAATGTAAGGGTAGATTTGATCCGTATTTTTTTTTTTTTTTTTTTTTACTTGTTTAACCGTTGTCGGTGATTACAACGCCGCTGGTCACCCCCATGGGGTACATATCACATGGCCGGCACAAAC
>JACBWV010000610.1:149952797-149979313 GCA_013435795.1 Chlamydomonas sp. ICE-L | reverse complement strand
TGGGGGCGGGAAGGTGTAGTGGTGGGTGGTGGTTGGTGGGGGGGGTAAGGTAGAGAAGAGGCATATGGTTGTGTGAAAACGGCCTCGCTAGAGGTAGAAGTCATTGTTCAGGATGTTGCGACAGTACTAATACTATTAAAAATAATAAAACAAAGCTTGGGGTCAAGCTACTTTAAGTATGGTTTGTTACATGGGTTGCCCCCCCTCTTGGGTTCTCGGTTGTATTTTTTAGTCCTTCGAGTTGCCCACCCTTTCGGAGTCGCCCACCCGGGCACGGTTCTACATTGCCATGCTGGACAATGAGGCACACAGTTGATCCATAGTGGTGTTGGTGTCGGAGTTCGACATGTGGTATGGCATCAATAATTATCATGATAAAAAAACGGAATAAAAACGCTGCTGTATGCCTCCTAGGGAGGACGGGTGATCCACGTCAGAGTTAGACATGTGGTATGCACCTTCAATTAATATAATGATAAAACAACTAATAAAACGCCAGATGTCAACCTACTAGGGAGGCACGCAGTTGATCCACGGTGTTAGAGTTAGACATGCGGTACGCCCTTCAATAATAATATATTAACAAGTTTGATGCAGCGTCGCCTGCGGCGCTAAAAAATGGCGGAGAGTGATCGCAACGGAGCAACAGGTGGCAAGGGAAGTGAGTTAGTTACGAGACCGTTGGCTGACGTGTCTGGCTTCATCATGGTCAGACGGTCGAACGAACAAATGGGTAACACTGGGGGCTCCCGTCCCCCAGAAGGGGGGGCTCAGCGAAAAATAAAAAAACGCCTGACGTCAACCTACCTGGGATGCACGTAGTTGATCCACATTATTGGAGTTAGACATAAAAGTCGCACCTTAAATTATAATAATAAAAAAAAGGATGATGTCAATTTTCCTGGGATGCACATAGTTGATCCGCGGTGTCAGAGTTAGACATAAAAGACACACCTTCAATTATAATACTAATACTAATACTAATACTAATACTAATACTAATACTAATACTAATAAAAAACAACGGCTGACGTCAAGCTACGTGGGTATCACATCGCTAAGTTGCTCCATGTGGTGTCGACTGATGGACTGCGAGACCGGGACCGCCGGCTGATCAATTATAATTACAAAAAAAAAAATATATATATATACATAACATATGCTGCCTACAAGGAAAGCAAAAACCCCTAAGTTGGTACTAGATTGTTGGTACAGAGCCGTACAGGCCCCCGAATGCTCTGAAATCGGATCTTTTCTGGCCCACTTTCGGCTCAATCTGTGGGCAGCTACGCGCTCATGTACTTCCTGGTCCGCATTCCGCATCGTCGCGCGCAGCCTTGTCGGAAGGGCGGTGGCAGTACATCAATGTGCGATAAATTGTGTACAAATCCATATCGCGCCTAACACGAGGCTGCGAGCTATTCCGATCATGTGTCCCCCTCCCCCCGCGCGGGCACGCAAGGCTTATCAAACCCCTACCACAAGGTCGGAGGCTGCGCTTCAGCCTTTGGCCTCGGAATTTACTGAGGTAGCAGCTACAACTCGAAAATTCACCTGATCACCTCCCAATCCCACCTCCCAACTTGAGATTTCACCCCCTTTCCCAAATCAAAAACTAACTTCAGATGTGGATGTTTGAAACAAAGTTAAAAAAAATGTGAATTCTGAAATTTCAAAAAAAAAAAAAAAAGGTCTTCGTGCTACGAAGCAAATTTAAAACCCCAAATGAAACAATTCAGCTTGTGCAGCGTTGTACCACACTTAGGGCACCCATAAGATGTGAATAAACAGTATTTGTGGGGTCCATATCACCCGTACTGCCCATGTACTGCCATCCAAAACCTGATGTAACAATTACTTATGAGGAAAGATGTGCACAATAGGGCTCCCTACTTTATTTTACGACAACTTGTTTTTGATAGTGATAGGCTCCGTTCCACTTCTACGTAAAATCCGTACCGACTTAGGGAGCCTCATAGTGGAAACAATCACATGTTTTGCTCTGCCTGCTTCCCACAACCTGAGAGAAACCAACTCATAACCCAACTTATATGTTGAAGTGATGTGGTTAGGTAACTTATTAGCAAAAAAGGTTTCTCTGGACTTGAGGTAACAGGTGAAAAACATCCGTACCACTCAGGGTCAGACTTAGGCAATCATATATATATATATATATATATATATATATATATACTAGTACGGTAGCCCGTGTGGCCAGTGGCCACACCTACTCTCACCTACTCTCACTCCTACTCTCACACCTACTCTCACTCTCAACACCCCCCCCCCCCCCACAACCCCACCCCATGGCCCCCCACCCTCTATGCGGTGTGCCCGATTGGCCTTTGGCCACTACCTGTTTTGGGGCTGGTTACATATTGTTTACACTTGAAACCCCCCTAATGTCACACACCAGACCACCACCACAAAACCTTAACCCCACCTCCCCCCTCCCCTCCCGTTGGCCACATCCTGTTTTGGGCTGGGTTGCAAAGGAGGTTTTCTCTCAGTGCATGCAACTTCAACATGAACGGACGCGTATCCCTTTGAAGTATCCCCCCCCCCCCCCCCCCCCCAATATCTTCCCCCCACCCCACCCCACCCCCCCCACAGACATACTCCCTGCACTTCTTTTTGCCTGACATATTTTCCTGCCTCGACTCCATCCCTTATTCCCCTCCCCCACACACCATCCACCCACACCACCCCCCACCCTCCGTCCCCACTACCCATCCTTCCCTCCACCTTCCCTCACCTGGCACCCACCAGCACACACAGACTCCGTTCTGTCTGCCCTCCGCCTCCCTCCACTTCACTGTGGGCTTTCCATAACTAAAAGGCATACCGGACGAAGAGCATCGACAACGTTTGCGCTCATCCGACTATGTTTCCGCTAAAAGCATCGGCCTGCTCCCTGCACCTCAGTGGTGATCGATAGTCGAGACCCCCTGAAAAACTGAACCTGCGCAGTCTCAACTTACATAAATAAAGCTTCTTCTTAGCTGAGCATGTATTCAGTTCGCCGAAAACAATCCTCCTGTTCCCCGCAACTGCGGCTCCCAAATCATCACTCGATCTGAGACTTGGAACATCGCTAGGGTTCATCCATTCACGTTGCCGCGTGCGCGCTATAGCCAGTTGACAGCTGACCGACATATTTACTCGTTGCAGTTGGAGAGTTGCATCAAATTTTGCCTGATGTGTGCAGATGTTTCAGAACTGCTGGTTGTCAGGTCTACATGGCGTCCCCAGCGCAGCATTTGTTCATTTCGGACGAAAAGAATGATCTAACCTTGTACTCAATGGGATTATAGGCTCCGCGAGATTTTGCCATTCGGTCAAGTAGGGCTGCCCGATATTTTCATTCGGGCCGTTTAATTCAACTTTGATGCGTATGAACATACTGGCACTCGCGGAGCCCGAGTGTTTACTCAACTACAGTGTGGACCAGAACTTGCGGTCAAGTTTTTTTTGACAAACAATGGCACATGGCCTGCCGATACTCCGGACATCTTCTGACACGTCCGCCTTGACTAATCGACCAAGTCACTACCCTACCTAAACCCCATGGTAACTACGAACGAACCCCTGTCGATTCCTGCTCAGTACATTCACCGATTGTGCCTCGCAGGCGTACATGTTCCGTCTACTTAGTCACGCAAGAGGACGGTCCTTCTGTACTACGTAATGCACAGGGGAGAAGCTTGTCTAGAGAGCGACGTCTAGCGCTATAGAACGACTTGACCAGCAGAGGAACCTACAATTCGCCAGGGATTCGATGAACTCCAGGCAGAAAAAAGGAGAGTCAACAAGGCTTCGGTTCGGGAAAATGCGCACAGGTAATACAGGAGACTTCAGACGATTCAAGATCCCCCGGGTGAAGCTGCAAAATTCAGTCAGAGAGCCTCTCGAGAGGAAGAAAAGTAAAGAGGGAACTATATGTGGAAAGAACAGGAAGAAGAAAACGGAAGACGGTACCGTTTTGCAACCAGGCACCCAACGCCTGTGGCCTAAAAAGAACGGAGTGAGGGGGGACTAGCAAACCCAAAAGTATGCGTAGCCCGTATCCTGTAGGAAAGCCGGCGATGGTTGCCTTAGGTCAGAATTCGGCAGGAGGCCAATCAGGCAGAAGGTGAGCAGGGAATGGCACTTAAAGAGCTGCATTACCTTGGCTTGTGACTCGGGACTTGGCTGGTGGCGGAGATGGTGGGCCGTGAACGGAAACTCGGTGTGTAAGATCGTTCCCGCGATGACACCCGACCACAACGACCACTCACCCCACCACGACCATCGATTTCTTTATTATAATTATAATAATAATATATATAAATCTTACGAGGGGGGGGCAGGAATAAAGTTGGTGCTACGACCTGTATAACGTTTCGAAGTTGTATATTGACCCCCAGGGGGACCCCCCCCCCCCCCCCCCCCCCCGCACCCCCCTCCCCCTCTTTGAGACCTCATATCTAGCACACCCAACACCGTGTTTTATCATATTTGCATGAGGGGTCCATGCGCATCATCTTCGGCAGGCCTTTCCAACCCACAACCAAAATTGTATAAATATCATGTTTGGACAACAGAGTTTATAACTATTTTTAGTAAGTTGTTACACACACCTTCTCTCTATGTTCTTTGGCGCTCAGCCACGTCGTCCGCGCCCGTCGGATAAGATCGCGAAATCGACTGAAGCGTTTTTTTCTGTCTTTTTAATCTGTATCATCAATCATTATCATGGCTTGGAGCTACTCAGCTTGTTCTCTGGAGCCTGATGGTCGGCTCGTGTGGTGTGGTGTGTTTTTGGGGTCGGTGCGGAGTGGGGGGGGGTCAACGGATGTCGAGGGTGGTGGGGTGGGGTGGGGGGGTGGGGGGGGGCTCGGTGCTCGACCCCAAGGCTTGACTCTGACTGATTTTAGGACTTCGTTCGGCAAGGGCGACCCGCAATTCAAACGCCGTTCGCGCCGCTAAGCTCAATCCCCGGGGCCTTTTATTACGAAGCCCACGGTCGGGCCTTCCTGCTGACTCCGTGTTCCTAGAGCGGTTGTGCACCAGCGAATGTGACTTGGTCTTGACCGTTCCAGTCCCCTGCGGTCCAGCCTCGGTGAGTACCTTCCAGGAGATTCACCATTATTTACACCTTGGTTGCACTGAACTATGACTCTCGTTTGGTTACTCCTCTCGTCGAGACCCGTGCTCAATGGTGTCAGTCACCTCAAATTCGCACTAGCAAGAAAGTTCACGAGGTACAAATAAAATTGGGAAAACGTGGTCGGGAAACCCCCCCCCCCCCGCACCCCCCGTCATATCTGGCCTCCCTGGGTGGTAATCGACATGATTTTTTTTGTATCGACTTTGCTTGCTCGCGCAAAATAACCTCCAACCCACCCATATGGAGTCCCACATGAGGACCGGTTCCTCTATCCGTATCGACCAGTGCTTGCGTACGAAATCTTTCTTCCTGTGCCCCCCCCGATCACTCGTATCTACTATATATCGCGCATCTGCACTCGCTCCTAGACCTATGGCGAAGCCGCATACTGAGACTCAGTTCTGAACTTAATAATAAAACGCCTGCCGTCAACCTACCTGGGATGCCACATAGTTGCTGGCCGCGGTGTCAGAAGCTTAGATATGTCAGAGCCGCCCACCTGATGCAATGGTTGCTGACCCTAATAATAGGACTCCCTGCGTAACCTACCTGGGATGCACATAGTTGCTACCGCGGTGTCAGAGTTAGATAATGCGAGCCGCCTACTGATGAATCAGTTGCTGACCTTAATAATAAAACCCCTGACGTCAACCTACCTGGGATGTGCAACTATATGTTTTTAATCCGCGGTGTCATCGAGTTAGCAAGTATGCGGAGACGCACTACTGATCAAATCATTTGCCCTGGAACCTTTAATCAATAGAAACAGCTTGCGTCAACATACCTGGAGAGCACATGTTGTCCCGCGGTGTCCAAGAAGCGTTAGATAGTGGTACGAGCTCCTACTGTGTGGAAATCAAAACTTGCTTGAGCCTTGTTAACGAATAAACCGCCTGACGTACACCTACCTGGGATGCACTACTAGTTGATTCTCCGCGTGTCAGAGTTAGATATGCTAACCGCGCGACTTGATGAATCATTTGCTGACCTTAATAAAAAACGCCTACGTTCAACCTACCGGGGTGCACATAGTGGATCCGCCGGTGTCAGAGTTAGATTTGGCGAGCCCCTACTAATAATCAGTTGCTCGGACCTTCAATATAAAACGCCTGACCGGCAACCTACCTGGAATGCACTATTGATCCGCGGTTCAGAGTTAGATATGCGAGCCGCTACTGATGATCATTTGCCGACCTTTAATTCATAAAAACGCTGACCGATCAGCCTACCTGGGGAACTCACATATTTTGATCCGCGTTGGTCAGAGTTCGATATGCGAGCTGCCACTGATGGAATCAGTGCTGCTGACCTTAATAATAAAACGCCTGACGTCAACCTACCTGGGATGCACATAGTTGATCCGCGGTGTCAGAGTTAGATATGCGAGCCGCCTACTGATGAATCAGTTGCTGACCTTAATAATAAAACGCCTGACGTCAACCTACCTGGGATGCACATAGTTGATCCGCGGTGTCAGAGTTAGATATGCGAGCCGCCTACTGATGAATCAGTTGCTGACCTTAATAATAAAACGCCTGACGTCAACCTACCTGGATCACATGTTGATCCCGCGGGGTGTCCTCACGACTGTATATGACATAATTGCGGAGCCGCCTACTGATCTTATCTCTTTTGCTGCCTTAATAACCACACAAACACGCCTGACGCCACACCCCTACCTGGGATGCCACATACTTCTGTGAGTCCGCCGCGGTGAAGTGCAGAGTTAGATATGTGCGAGCCCGCCTCAGCTTGATGTAACTAAACAGGTTGCTGACCTTAATAACTACAACGCCATGACGGGTCAACCTATCCGATTACCGGGGAGGCACATGAGTGGAGTCAACGCGTGTCAGAGTTAGATTTGCGAGCCCCGGCCGACGGGATACGTGTGAATAGTTGTCTGACCTTGTCATACACATTAAAACCCCCGCATCACCTACCTGGGATTGCCACCAGTTGAATCCGCGGTGGTCCGAGTGAGTATGCGAGCCGCCTACTTATGAAGAGTTGCTGTCAGCTGACCTAAGAATAAAACGCCTACTTCCCCTACACTTGGGAATCACATAGTGTGTCACCGCGGCTGTGGGGCATAGTTTAGATAGGGAGCCCGTCCTTGACTGATGAATCAGTTGCTGACCTTATCATCATAATAACGCCTGACGTCAACCTACCACCTGGGTTTCACATAGTTTGATTCCGTGGTGTCAGAGTTAGATATGGAGCAGAACGCCACTTATGAATCATTGCTGCCTTAATAATAAACGAACGCCTGACGTCAACCTACCTTGGAGACCACATAGTTTTGATCCGCGGTGTCAGAGTTAGATATGCGAGCCGCTACTGATGAATCAATTTGCGACCTAATATAACACGCCTGACGTCAACTACCGGACACATAGTTGATCCACTGCGTGTTAGCAGATTATAGATATGGCGAGACACGCCTACAGTGAATGAACCGTTCAGATTTACTAGATCCTTCAATAATACCCAAGCCTGACGGGTCACTCTACTGGGATGCACATAGTTTGATCCCGGTGTCAGAGTGAGATAGGCGAGCCCGCCTACTGATGAATCGTTGCTGACCTTAAGAATAAACGCCTGACGTCCAACCTCCTGGGTGCACTTGTTGACATCCGCGGTGTCAGAGTTAGATTTCGGTTACCTGAGCCGCCTACTGATGGATCAAAAAATCTGATGACCCTGACCCTTAATAATAAATACGCCTGACTCACCTACCTGGGATGCACATAGTTGATCCGCGGTGTCAGAGTTAGATATGCGAGCCGCCTACTGATGAATCAGTTGCTGACCTTAATAATAAAACGCCTGACGTCAACCTACCTGGGATGCACATAGTTGATCCGCGGTGTCAGAGTTAGATATGCGAGCCGCCTACTGAATGAATCATTGCTGAACCTTAATAATCAAACGGCCTGACGCGTCAACCTACCTGATGCCAAGTTGAATCGCGGTGTCGAGTTTTAGATATGCGAGCCGCGCTACTGATGAAATCATTGCCTGACCTTAATAATAACACGCCTGTACGTCAACCTATCCTGGGAGCCATAGTTTTGATTCCGCGTTGTCAGAGTTAGATATGCGAGCCGCTCTGATCTGAATCATTTTGCTGACCCTTATATTAAAAAAACGCCTGAACAGTCACCTCACCCTGCGATGCACAAGGTATGCATCACGCGGTGTCAAGAGTCTAGATATGATGCGAGCCGCCCCTACTTGATGAACAGCTTGCTGACCTTAATAATAAAACGCCTGACGTCAACCTACCCCTGGGAGTGGCGCATAGTTGTATCCGCGGTGTCCAGAGTTAGTAATAATGCGAGGACCAGCCTCCTTGATACAAGGTCAGTATGCGGAGCGCTTAGTAATAAACGCCTGACGTCACCTGGTACGGGATGCACATAGTTGATCCGCGGTGCAGACGTTGATATGGCGAGCCGCCTACTGATTTAATCAGTTGCTGACCTTAACTAATAAAACGCCTGAACTCACCTCCTGGGATGCAACCATAGTTGAGTCCGTCCGGTGTCTGAGTTATAGATGCAAGCGGCCTAACTGAGTGAATCAGTTCGACCTTAATATAACCGCCTGACGTCAACCTCCTGGGAGCCATAGTGAAATCCGCAGGTCAGAGTTAGGATATTCGACCGCCTTACTGATGAATCAGTTGCTGACCTTTACATTAATCAAAACGCCCTGACGTCAAACCTACCTGGGAGCACGTATTGATCCGCGGTGTCAGGTTAGCAGATGCCGAGCCGCCACTGATGAATTCAGTTGCTGGACCATTAATAATAAACGACCCTGACGTCAACCTCTACCTGGGAGACACATATTTGTCCGCTGTGTCAGATTAATATTGCCCGACGCCGCCTACTGATGAATCAGTTGCTGACTTAAAAATAAAACCGCCGGACTACCTCCACTGGGATGCCATAGTTGAATCCGCGGTGTCAGAGTTAGATATGCGAGCCGCCTACTGATGAATCAGTTGCTGACCTTAATAATAAAACGCCTGACGTCAACCTACCTGGGATGCACATAGTTGATCCGCGGTGTCAGAGTTAGATATGCGAGACGCTAAGTGATGAAGCAGTTGCTGACCTTCAGCCACTTCCCACCAGAGAGGGCTCCGCCTCAAGCCCAGGCTTGGAGTCATCACCGCATCACCAATCGGTGGTGATGTACTTTGTGTGACAGCCCCCAAATCGGCTGCTGAGGTTGTACTTTGAGTAACAGCCCCCAAGTCCCCTGCTGATCGTTGAAACCTATTGTTCTGTAACATCCACCCAACCTCCCCCCCGCTGAAGTTGAACTTTGGTAAATCTCCGCAAGTCCCCTCTCGAAGTTGGAACTTTGTGTACATCCCCCAAGTCCCCGCTTGAAAGTTTGAACTTTGTGTAACATCCCCCAAGTCCCCTGCTGATGTTGAACTTTGTGTAACATCCCCCAAGTCCCCTGCTGATGTTGAACTTTGTGTAACATCCCCCAAGTCCCCTGCTGAGGTTGAACTTTGTGTAACATCCCCCAAGTCCCCTGCTGATGTTGAACTTTGTGTAACATCCCCCAAGTCCCCTGCTGAGCTTTTACTTAGTGTAGCAACTTGCAAGCCCCTAGGTGATGCTGGGATTTGGGGAACACCATTTCCCTTTTTATTTTTTGCTGAGGTTCTGCTGTGAGCAACAACCCCCAAGTCCCCTGCCGAGGTTGTGCTTTCACAAGCACTTCTAGCCACGCGTCTGTTCCAAGCTTCCAGTGCTTGCCTGCCAGAACTTCCCATCCCGCGCTCGCACAGAGCCACGTACACTCCCTCTACTTCCGACATGAGAAGCACTGAATAAGTGTAGCTCAGTTATTTTTTTTGGTTTGGTCGGTGGGTGTGTGTGCTTGTGGTTTGGTGATGTTTGGTGCGTGTGTTGGTGGTTTGGTGAAGTTTGGTGTGTGAGTTGGTGGTTTGGTGAGGTTTGGTGCGTGTGTTGGTAGAGCCTAGTCTCAGGTGCGGAGAAGGTTTGGCTCTGGATACGATTCTGGATCATCATAGCGGACAGTACCGATCTTAAGACAGTGGTGGTGGTAGAGGTGGTGGTGGTAGGGGTGGTGGTGGTGGTAGGGGTGGTGGTGGTAGGGGTGGTGGTGGTATGGGGTTGGTGCGTAGGGGGCGGTGTGGCAAGGTGTGGACGTAACATGTCTGCCTTCCAACTCCGTTCCTATCGCCTCAATCTAAGAACCCTGCACACCTCGCATAGGAGCTTCTGCCAGGACCCCCCCACGCCTACCCCTATGGAATGGTGCACCCGCCCCGGACCATCTTTGGACGTGGTGACGCCCACCCCCCGCCCTCCTTGGAAATGGGTGCCTGACCCCGGACCTCCTTGGCAATGGGTGCGCCACCCGTGCACTCTGCCATGAGAGCAGGAGGGCCGTTTTGTACCGCCCTCACCAGGGACAAGAGATCCAAGTCCGGCAGGCCGGCCAGCTCCTCGGGTGGTGTTGCCCACAGTTCAGCAGCAACGTATTTTAGTGTGCCGCAGAACATGCATCCAGCCCCACTTGCTGCCATTGTAGCCCTGCTGGCCTCAGCGAGGAATGAGCACCTGATGGTCTCCAGTACCCCTTCTACCCTCCAACCCATGCAATTTGGGTGCGAGTGCGAGTGCGGGTGCGGGTGCGGGTGCGGGTGCGGGTGCAGGTGTGGGTGTGTGTCGGGGGTTTGCCCGGATTGTTGGGTGTGGGTGTGGATTGGGTGCTGGGCGACCCATGTGCGCCTGCTGTACACACATCACGACACAGAAATAGCAGGGCAACATCATCGTCTCTAGTTCTATATCCGTCCTTGCTCCGCTGCAACCAGAGCTTGGACCCCAATGAGCGGCGTAGAGGCATGATGGCCCTAGGTTGGCGCATGCTCTACGCCCACTCTAGCAGCTACGCTCGTAAATCCAGTACACGGACTTTACACCCTGCCCCCAATAATAACCCTGGATGAAGCCTGCGGAGTGAAGTAATAGAGCCACGTCACACATCTGCCCGGGTGTGGGGCTGTTGCATTTGGAGGGGCTGATGTGTTGCTCGTTTGGCTAGTGCTGTTGATGGTCTTCTGCGACGATTGCCGCTGCTCGCTGCATGCGATTTGCTGATGTTGCTATTGCTGGTTCTATTGCTGCTGCCGCTGCTGCTGCTGCTGCCGTTGCTACTGCTGTGTTGGACACTGCCATTGCTGGAGAGATCAGAATTGTTACTGCTCCTAGCCTAGCTCCTATTTCTGCTGATAATTGTCGCTAGCTGGTTGCCTGATGTTGCTATTTTGCCTGTTTCTATTGCTGGCTCGCTGCCGTTGCCTATTGCTACTACTATTGCTATTGGCTGTTTATATTTTGCTGCTCTACTTGTGCTGCGGCCTGGCTGCGCTCTGTTGCTAGTTCGCTGCGGCGTTGGAACACTGCCATTGCTGGAAGGGATAAAGAATCATACGTTTACTGCTACCGCTGAGGAGTTTCTGCTCTATTTGCGGCCCGACGTTGCTATGGTGCTTGGCTTGACACGGCCATTCCTTGGATGGGATAGAATTGTTACTGCTGCTGATGATGTTTCTGCTGCTATTGCTGCCGATGTTGCTATTGCTGCTCGCTGTGTTGCCTATTTGCTGAGCGTTGGACACGTGCCATAGTTCTTGCACTGAGATCAGAAGTTGTTCCTTTACTGCTGGCTGATGATGTGTTCTGTCATATGTCTTTCCCTGCTGCTCAGATTAATTAGCTTGCTCGCCCACCGATGTTCTAGTGCGCTTGCTCGCTTCCGTTATATGCTATTCTGCTGCTTGGACACACATCTTCTGTTCTGAACCAGGGATCAGAAGTGTGACTGCTATGTTGGGTGGGTGGGGGTGGTGTTGGATCAGAAGTGTGACTGCTATGCTGGGTCGGCTGAGCACACCCCAACCATTTCCGGTAACTAGCCCGTGCACAGGCACAACGGTGGCGACACAAGCGCACTTGAGTATTACGCAATTTACTCATAGTAAGTGCTCAGCCATGCATCACCTACCACTGAGGAGTGACTTCTTTCCTGGCTTGGCCCTGGCTGACCCTTTCCTGGCCATGGCTGACCCTTGCCTGGCCCTGGCTGATCCTTGCCTGGCGCTTGGTTAGAGTCTGCCATAAAAGATTCGAACAAGCTGTCGAACAGATACCGCGCTTTACCCAAGTCAGCCTTAATCCTGCTCCACAGCACGTACTTGTTGAATACTTGTAAGATGAGGCGAGCGGTGTCAACCTTCACTAGAGCCTACCAGGTGGGTGGGGGTGGTGTTGGGTGGGTGAGGGTGGTATTGGGTGGTGAGGGTGGTGTTGGGTGGTGAGGGTGGTGTTTGGTTTGGTGAGGTCTGCATTAGGTTGGGTGAGGTGGTGTTGATAAAGGGTTGAGGGTGTGGGTATGATGGCTCTTAGGGGAGTTGGCTCTCAGCTTGGCTCATCCTTCATCCTGCTCCACAGCGAATGCTTGTTGAAAAGTTGTAAGATGAGGCGAGCAGTGTCAACATCAAAAAGAGCCTACCAAGTGAGGGTGGTGTTGGATGGGTGAGGGTAGTGTTGGTTGAAGGGTAGGTGTGGGATCAGGTTAGTGATGGCTGCATTCAATCTTGGCGTTCCCTTCCTTCAAAGTCCGGCTCCACACGCGGCTTGTTTAAACATTGTGATATTGCGGCGAGTCAGTGCGAACCTCCCCTAGGTGGAGGGTGAGGGGAAATGGGGGTGAGGGTGGTGTTGGATGGGTGAGGGGGACTGTGTGGGGGGGGGCCCCCCATCATTGGTTTGCCCCCCCACACACCCAAACACCCCACACACCACACCTCCTGTCTCCTCCCCCCCCCCATCCCTTCTCCTCCCCCGCACAAACCCGCCGATCACAGACCCCCCCCGACCCCCGACCACCGTCCCTTCTCCGTCACACAGGTCCCGTCTCCGCCTCCCCCTCGCACCCTCCCCCCCCCCCCTAGCACCTCATGCCCACCCCCCCCCGACCTCCCGCCTCCCCTGGCACCCAGGTGCTTTTTGCGCCGCGCCGCTCGGAACACGCCCACCCGGCAGTCCCGCTCGCCTCGGTACCCCCGGCACGTGCACTCAGCACAGACTGGCGCACAACACCACCCCCAGATTGGCGGGTGAATCCGCTACCCCCCACCCCCCACCCCCCCCCACCCCCATTATCCACAACCTCACTTATATTCGTCCTCTAGAACTCGGGCATACACTATGATCAAGTGCTCAGTGTGTGGCAGCTGGAAACGAAACAGACGGCCGTCCAGCTTGCCCAGGGTAAGAAAAAGAAAAGGGAAGAGAAAAGAAGAGGGAGAAGAAAAAAAAAAAAGAAGGGGGGAACAAGAACAAAAGAAGATAAAAACCTTTCCCCTCCCTTTTTCCCTTCCCCCTGCCCCTCCTCCCTTACTCCTCCTTGAGCATCTGGCCTCCCACTGTTCCAGGTGTCTTGTGTGTGGCAGCCGGCAACGAAACCATACGCAACACCCCAATATTCCCTTTGGAATCCGCCCCCACTCCCTTCTCCTCCGCCCCCCTTCCCCTTCAACTTCAACCCTCGTCCAGAAGTCTGGCATACACAATTCCAGGTGACTATTGGGGTGGAGATGGCAACACCACTCAAATACGCCCCCCCCACACCCACCCCCCCCCCCCCCCCCCACACCCCCCCCCCCCCCCGCCCCACCCCCCCTCCTTTAGCTCCGCCCCCCTCCCTTGGTCCCCTTCCCCCCCTCCCCCCACACTTACACGTCCTCCAGAACTCTGGCATATCACATGATTCCAGGTGCGCTGTCTGTGTTGGTAGCTTGGAATTGGCCACAGGATTGCCGCCCACTGTCGCGTACACCAGCACGTGCATCAGCACAGAATGGAGAACAAAAACCAGAATGTTTGGATACCCCCCCCCCCCCCGCACTTAATTGTCCTCTAGAACTCTGGCCTACAACATGATGCCAGTGCTCTCGTGTTGGAGCTGTCAACGCAACAGGCCGTCCAGTTGTAAGACCACTGTGTGTAAGCTCAGCTGATGAATGTAGTCACAGAGTTGCCTTTACTGGCAAAGCACCCACATCATTCTTTTTGGTATAGCTGCGCTTAGAGATGATGTCCCCTCGTGGGTGGTGATGGTTTCGGTTAATAAGCGGTGAAAGGTGGTCCCTCACCGGCACCAGCACCGGCAACAGGGGCTGTGGTATCGCGTAGAGTTTTGTATGTGAGGCGATCTGCCGCTGTACTGCAAGCTGTGGTGTGGTCCGGTGCGGTGTAGGGGTTACGATCTGCGGCAGTACTGCGAGCTGCCCTGGTGTTGGGGGTGGAGTAGGGGTCACGATCTGCGGTTGTACTGCGAGCTGTACTGATGTTGGGGGTGGTGTAGGGGTTACGATCTGTAGCTGTTACCGCAGCTCGTCCTGCGTGTGGGGTGTTGATGGGACCCCGATCTGCGGTTGTACTGCGAGCTGTACTGCTGTTGGGGGTGGTGTAGGGGTTACGATCTGCGGTTGTACTGCAAGCTGTACTGCTGTTGGGGGTGGTGTAGGGGTTACGATCTGCAGCTGTACTGCGAGCTGTACTGCTGTTGGGGGTGGTGGTGGTGTCGTATGGAGGTTTAGAGGTGTTGCTGTTCAGGTCCTGGCCTTGAGAGGATTGGAGAACAGTCATGTCCCGGTGGAAGGAATCACGTCTGCCAGAAGTCACCGGGGGGTAGTTAGACGTAGCGCGGTTGCTCGAAGGAAGCGACATGTTAGTCAACTAGTCTGCAACGGTACGTTAGAAAGGACTTCTGAGAGGGGCAGTAGGCGGCGCCCTTGGCTTGAGTGGGTAATGTCCATTTACCTTGCTTCAACTTCAGTTGCATGATCTCCACCAAGCCCCGCACCTGCTGCTGAGCCCCGGAGGGGCGATTTTGACATAAGGTTGCCAACATTAATGTCGCCTCCACCATATCCAGTTGAGATTCACTTTGACTTGCCAAAGCTTCTGCGATGGGTTCTGTGTAAATGGGTGGGCAAATGGTAAGGCTCAGTAAACTAATATGACTAGGATGATGAGGTATGGTATGGCCTAGATGACTTGCCAAAGCTTCTGCGATGGGTTCTGCGTACATGGGTGGATACATGGTACGGCTAAGTACGACTAGTATGACGAGGATGATGAGGTATAGTATGGCCTAGATGACTTGTCAAAGCTTCTGCGATGGGTTCTGCATATATGGGTGGACATATATTAGCATGCCTACACTACTCCGCTGGTGGGCAGAGTGGTGTAGGTGGGTAGAATGGTGTAGGTGGGTGGGGTGGTGTAGGTGGGTGGACATGCCTACACTACTCCACTGGTGGGCAGAGTGGTGTAGGTGGGTAGAATGGTGTAGGTGGGTGGGGTGCTGTGGTGGGGTGTTGTGGTTAGGTGGGTGGTGGTTATAGGTGGATTGGAGTGGTGTCAGGTAGGGTGGAGTGGTGTCGGTGGGTGCGTTGGTGTAATGGGTGGTGCTTGGTGTAGGGTGGGGTGGCTTGGGTGTCGGTGGGTGGCGTGGTGTCGTGCGTTTGGTGTCCGTGTGTCGGGGTAGCAGTGGTGTCGTTCGGTCCGTGGGTAGGTAGGTCGAGTGGTGTCGGTGGGTGGAGTGGTGTATGGGTGGAGTGGTGCGCTATATGGGGCCCCTATTTTCGCATGTGTGTACCTCATCCATCGCCGCCTTATTTACAGGCATCAGGTTGAGGGAGCTAGTCTGTTTGCTTGCACTGGGGCCAACCAACAAAGGAGAATCATGCATTCCTATCCCCACCAACCACCCACCAACCACCACTAGGGCCACCAACCAACCACCAACCACCCAACCACCCACACGCACCACCCACCACTGGAGCCACCAACCAACCACCAACCAACCAACCAACCACCCACCCCCACACACACACCACCACTGGGGCAACCAACCAACCACCACCCACCCACCCACCAACCACCACTGGGGCCAACCAACCAACCACCACCCACACACCCACGAACCACAACTGGGGTCCCCAACCAACCACCACTGGGGCCACCAACCAACAACCACTGGGGGCAATATATGTGTGTATAAAACACTAAGATATGTATACAACACCAAGATGTGTGTATAACACAAAAATATGCATAAAACACCAAGATATGTATAACATACCATAATATGTATAAAACACCAGGATATGTGTATAACCTAAGCATACAAGAAAAAGTGTGTATGAATCACCAAAATATGCATAAAACACTCATATATGTATAAAACATGCCAGCCTAAGCATACAAGAAAAAACTATGTATGGTATATGACACAAAAAAATGTATAAAACACCAATTTGTGTATAAAACATGCCAAAATAAGCATACAAGAGAAAAAATAGGTATAAATCACCAAGATATGTATAAACACCAATATATGTATAGGGCATGCCAACATAAGCATACAAGAAAAAAGTGTATAAACACCAATATATGTATAAAACATCCAAATATAAGCATACAACAAAAACGTGTGTATAAATCACCAATATATGAGTGAACAACAATATATGTATAAAACATCCAAATATAAGCATACAACAAAAACGTGTGTATAAATCACCAATATATGTATGAACAACAATATATGTATAAAACATCCAAATATAAGCATACAACAAAAACGTGTGTATAAATCACCAATATATGTATGAACAACAATATATGTATAAAACATCCCAACATATGCATATCTCTACAACAACAATATATGTATAAAACATCCCAACATATGTTTACAAGAACAAATTTTGAATAAATCACTAAGATATGCATAAAAACCGTGATATGTATTAAAAACATACGCATTAAAAACAAACGCTGATATTCATACCCGCTCACGCATACACCTTATTTATTTTTTGAACATGCAAGCTGTATGTAAAACGCAAAATGCAAGCTGTACATAAATGCAAGCTATATATAAAACGCAAAATGCAAGCTGTACATAAATGCAAGCTGTATATAAATGCAAGCTGTACATAAATGCAAGCTGTATATAAATGCAAGCTGTACATAAATGCAAGCTGTATATAAATGCAAGCTGTATATAAATGCAAGCTGTACATAAATGCAAGCTGTATACAAATGCAAGCTGTATATAAATGCAAGCTGTATATAAATGCAAGCTGTACATAAATGCAAGCTGTACATAAATGCAAGCTGTACATAAATGCAAGCTGTACATAAATGCAAGCTGTACATAAATGCAAGCTGTATATAAAACGTTCACCAAGATATGCATAAACACCAAGATATGTATATATCACCTAACATAAAACATGCCAACATATGCATTACAAAAACAGTGATATTCAACCCTACTCACTCATACACGTTGTTTATTTTTTGAAAATAAAAGCTTTATAAAAACAATTATTATCGAAGCAGTTCTTACTAACCTGCTGCAGGGTGGTGTGGCTTTATTAGAAGCAGTACATCAGTTATTACTACTCTATTTCTTACTAACCTCCTGCAGGGTGGTGTGGCTTTATTGGAAGCATTACATCAGTTATTACTAAATTAGTGCTTACTAACCTGCTGCAGGGTGGTGTGGCTTTATTAGAAGCAGTACATCAGTTATTACTAAAGTAGTGCTTACTGACCTGCTGCAGGGTGGTGTGGCTTTATTAGAAGCAGTACATCGGTTATTACTAAAGTAGTGCTTACTGACCTGCTGCAGGGTGGTGTGGCTTTATTAGAAGCAGAACATCAGTTATTACTAAAGTAGTGCTTACTAACCTGCTGCAGGGTGGTGTGGCTTTATTAGAAGCAGTACATCAGTTATTACTAAAGTAGTGCTTACTAACCTGCTGCAGGGTGGTGTGGCTTTATTAGAAGCAGTACATCAGTTATTACTAAAGAAGTGCTTACTGACCTGCTGCACTGTCGTGTGGTGCAGCTTTATTGTGAGAGGAAAACATGTAATTTGATGTAATTTGATGTAATTTGATGGAAATAACATATTTGCAATGGGAAATATATATTTTGTGGAACAACATATGGGATCATTGTAACGGAAAATTTATATTTTATGAAAACAACATCATTTAATGGAATATATATATGTAAACATACATGGATATCGCTATTGACCGGCCCTGACCGGCCATATCGGTCGCCGTGTCACCACACGCACACACCTACCTGGAGTTCACGGGGGCAACCGACGGGGGCAAATTACGTAATGCCCCCCCCCCCCCCCCCCCCCCCCCCTCTCCCCCCTAAACAGAATTAACCCTCCGGCTGAAATAAGAGCGTTGCCACCATTTCCCTCGCGCATGCGCACTGGATGCGCCATTTCTCCCACCCATTGCATCGCCCTCGCAATGTAACTGCCAGTAATCTGAATTTCTTGAGTCATTCGTGACCAGTCCTTCTTGCTGAGTGTTCTTGCTCTTCCACCGTACATACACGAGCGCGCCCATCTGTTGTCTGAAACCTCTCCCCAATGCATGAAATCGGGCAACAGCAAGTGCGAGGCAGAGTTTACTCAATGGATGGTCAACACCAAAGATGTCACGACAAACTGGGGAAATGGTGGAACCGCACTGAACCAGCTGCAAACATACAAAGGTGGTGGTGGTGGTGGCGCGAAGTCAACGGCTTGCATACCCAACTGGGAAACAATGCGCAAAGCAGAAGCTGTAGGAATGTGGCCTAGCGATTGCTACCATGCTTCCGAGCTCAATTTTATTGTGAGAGAGTGACAGATCCTTCTAATGAACATTTGCTCCGCAGGCCGAAGCAAGACTTTGCACGCCCAGCTGAGTATCTGTGCGCGAGAATCCATTCAATCGCTGCAGAAAAGTTGCCGACCCTGCGCGCGAGTCCGATGTTTTCAGGGGGGCAGGAACATTCACACTCGCAAACGTTTCCGAGTTTACTGTGGCTGGGAATTCCCAACCTGTTCTATGTCACTTTCATCTTCCGATTCGAGCAAAAGTGCAACAGCTTGAGTGGCGCGGAATAGATAGGGAGCAGCAGGGGAGTCAGTGTGTGTTTCTGTGTGTGGGGGAGGTTGCAGAGGGAGAAGGGACTGTGTGGGAGGAAGGGGGGGGGGGGGGGGGGGGGGGGGGGGTAGGATGGAAGGGAGACATAATACATATGTATATGTGTTTATATATTATGGAAAAAACATAATTGAAAATGATGTTTTTTATGGAAACCTCATAATTATAAGGGGAAATATTCAAATATATAATTTAATGGACACAACTTAATTGTAACGGGAGAGTGTAATTGTAACGGGAAAGTGTAATTGGAATGGAATACAATAAACCAGTTATTAGTAGGGAACGGCAACTAATATTAGTTTTTGAAAAACTGATATTGACTAATATTATATAATAGCCGTATAATAGTATATAAAACTTATTGATTAACTATTTAATAGCATAGCCGTTATAATAGTATACAACATTAGTTATTAATAATAGTATATAATTAGCGCGTTTTATATAGTATATAAAACATTATTAATGCACTAATATTATATGCATAGCCTTATTATAATAGTATAAAACATATTAGCACAAGTTATAGAATAAGCGTTAATAGTATAAAAAACATTAGTGTAGTCCACTAATATTATAACTAGCCGTTTTATAAGAGATAAAACCATATTTATTCACTTAGATATATTAGCATGACTGTATAATAGCTATAAAAACATTATTTTTCACTAATATGATATGGCATAGCCGTGTTTTGTGTAATGTATAAAAACATTTATGATCACATATTTATAGCACAGCACGCCCCTATGATAGTGATAAAAATTATTAATGCACGAATATTATATAGCATAGCGTATAATAGTATTAAAACATATGTATTCACTAATATATATAGCATAGCCGTATAATAGTATACAACATTATTTATTCACTAATATTATATAATAGCCGTATAATAGTACAAAACATTATGTATTCACTAATATTATATAGCATAGCCGTATAATAGTATAAAACATTATTTATTCACTAATATTATATAGCATAGCCGTATAATAGTATAAAACATTATTTATTCACTAATATTATATAGCATAGCCGTATAATAGTATAAAACATTATTTATTCACTAATATTATATAGCATAGCCGTATAATAGTATATAACATTATTTATTCACTAATATTATATAGCATAGCCGTATAATAGTATATAACATTATTTATTCACTACTATTATTAGCATCGCCGTATAATGTATATAACATTGATTTATTCACTATACTTATATAGCATAGGCAGTTTAATAGTATATATAACATTTTGGAGTCATAACATGTATATAGCATAGCCGTATAATAGGATATAACATTATTTATTCACTAATATTATATAGCATATCCGACCCCTAGTTAATAGTAGGGATCAGCGAATCATATGATTTTAACCAAAGGAGAGTATTATATCATCTGATATTATACAAATTGCAACATATGATATTGTATGTACATGGCAACTTTAGCCTAGTCAGACTGCCAGCATCATATGATACCATATGATGACATGATGTCATGTGATATCATATTGCCGTTCCCTAGTTATTATTGCCCTAGTTCACACTAACCTGATGCAATGCCATGTGGCGCGGCTTTGTCGTGGGAGGGCCTGCCAGGGGGACCTTCACTACCATGGGAGGGCCTGCCAGGGGGGCCTCCACCACCATGGGAGGGCCTGCCAGGGGGACGTTCACCACCATGGGAGGGCCTGCCAGGGGGGCCTCCACCACCATGGGAGGGCCTGCCAGGGGGGGCTCCACCACCATAGGAGGGCCTGCCAGGGGGGCCTTCATCACCATGGGAGGGCCTGCCAGGGGGACCTCCACCACCATAGGAGGGCCTGCTAGGGGGGCCTTCATCACCATGGGAGGGCCTGCCAGGGGGACCTCCACCACCATGGGAGGGCCTGCCAGGGGGGCCTCCACCACCATAGGAGGGCCTGCTAGGGGGACCTTCACCACCATGGGAGGGCCTGCCAGGGGGACGTTCACCACCATGGGAGGGCCTGCCAGGGGGACCTCCACCACCATGGGAGGGCCTGCCAGGGGGACCTCCACCACCATGAGAGGGTCTGCCAAGGGGACCTCCACCACCATGGGAGGGCCTGCCAGGGGGGCCTCCACCACCATGGGTATTGGATGAAGCTCTTGCGAATCCCTGTGGTCTCAGATTTGCCAGATTTGCCTGGTACAGCCAAAACACGAAATCAGGCAGAGGTTAGAAAATAAGAATAAATTCAAAAACATAATGTAGAAAGTAGAAGGTAGGAATTATAAATTAGAAGGAAGAAATTATAAATTAGAAGGTACACATTCAGAGAAGTACAGCGGTACCATGCCAGCTTCTACCTACATAATTTGGTCAAGAATCTTGGGCAATCTAGAAAGCGTAAAAATGTCAAAATTTGGACACCACTGACACATCATAAAAAATCCCATGTCCCATACACAGCCACACACCTCCAAATACATTAAGCACACGTAAACACGCAAACTTCCAACCCCATGCAGCACACACACACCTCTCCAATTCTCCAGCCCCATTCAGCACACACATACACTTCCAACCCCATGCAGTACTCACAAACACACTTCCAACCCCATGCAGTACAAACAAACACACTTCCAACGCCATGCAGTACACACAAACATACTTCCCATGCCTCATGTAGTACACACACACACTTCCCATGTCCCATGCAGCACACACACAGATACTTCCCATGCCTCATGCAGCACACACACACACACTTCCCATGCCCCATGCAGCACACACACACTTCCCATGAACCATGCAGCACACACACACACTTCCCATGAACCATGCAGCACACACACACACACTTCCCATGCCCCATGCAGCACACACACACTTCCTATGCCCCATGCAGCACACACACACACACACACACTTCCCATGCCCCATGCAACACACACACTTTCCATGCCCCATGCAGCACACGCACACACTTCCAACCCCATGCAGCACACAAGCACAAATGCACACTTCCAACCTCATGCAGCACACACACACTTCCCATGCAGCACACACACACTTGTGCCCCATGCAGCACACACACACACTTCCCATGCCCCATGCAGCACACACACTTTCCAAGCCCCATGCAGCACACGCACACACTTCCAACCCCATGCAGCACACAAGCACAAATGCACACTTCCAACCTCATGCAGCACACACACACTTCCCATGCAGCACACACACACTTGTGCCCCATTCAGCACACACACACACTTCCCATGCCCCATGCAGCACACGCACACACACTTCCCATGCCCCATGCAGCACACACACACACTTAACATGCCCCATGCAGTACATACAAACACACTTCCAACCCCCTGTAGTACACACACACACTTTACATGCCCCATGCAGCACACACACACACACTTCACATGCCCATACAGCACACACAAACACTTCCATGCCCCTGCAGCACCACACACACACACCTCCCATGCCCCATGCAGCACACACACACTTCCCATGCCCCATGCAGCACACACACACACACTTCCCATGCCCCCATGCAGCACACACACACTTCCCATGCCCCATGCAGCACACACACACACACTTCCCATGACCCATGCAAGCACACACACACACACACTTCCCATGCCCCATGCAGCACAAACACATCCCATGTCCCATGCAGCACACACATACACACACTACCCATGACCCATGCAGCACACACACAAACACACACTTCCCATGCCCCATGCAACACACACACACACTTCCCATGCCCCATGCAGCACACGCACACACACTTCCCATGTCCCATGCAGCACGCACACACACACTTCCCATGCCCCATGCAACACACACACACACTTCCCATGCCCCATGCAGCACACGCACACACACTTCCCATGCCCCATGCAGCACGCACACACACACTTCCCATGCACCATGCCCCATGCAACACACGCACACACACACACTTCACATGCCCCATGCAGCACACACACACACACTTCACATGCCCCATGCAGCACACGCACACACACTTCACATGCCCCATGCAGCACACACACACACTTCACATGCCCCTTGCAGCACACACACACATCGCATGCCCCATGCAGCACACACACACTTCCCATGCCCCATGCAGCACACACAAACACTTCCCATGCCCCATGCAGCACACACACACACTTTCCATGCCCCATGCAATACACACACACACACTTTCCATGCCCCATGCAATACACACACACACTTTCCATGCCCCATGCAGCACACACACACATCTCCAACCCCATGCAGCACACACCCACACATGCACACTTCCACCCTCATGCAGCACACACACACTTCCCATGCACAATGCCCCCTTGTATAAGCTTACCCTGAGTTGACGATTCATGCCGAGCAGCAGCAGCCCATGCAGCTCATATAGCTGGTCCCACCATGGAATCTGCCTCAACCTCATCTTAACCACTTATGCTCAGCTGATGGCCACGAGAAAGGAAGAGAGTGGACCCCAGGTGGATTGGCTTAAGGCAGAAAGTGGACCCCAGGTGGATTGGCTTGAGGAACAGGGTACTACCATCGATACTATGCCCAGCCATCTGGTACCACTGGGCTATTCCCCTTTGCAGGATGAGCTACGCCCGAGGTGGAGTGCTTCTGATTACCGACCAAAGCCAATTGTACTTGCGCGCCAGTACCGCGCGGGTTTTTCACATCGACTGGGGTGGTGGCTGTGGGGTAGGGTCAGGGGGTAGGGTGGGCGTACGTGGGTCGACCTCGCGATTTCTCGCTGGTGTTCGACTACGCCTACGATGGGTTTGGACGAAAAATAGGTGGGTGAAACGTAACGGGTTTGGGGTCGGTGGATACGCGCACTTCGGTGCGCAATTCAAGGAGAAGGTGGGTTGAAAGATAAAAATGGAACAGTCCAAGCGTGTCGGGTCGAATGTCATACCACCTTGTAAATATACCGTATACCCTGACCGAAGCAGACGGTTAGAGGTCGTTCGCATGTCGGGTTGAGGTCGTTGTTATCGAGGGTGCCTAACGGGGAGTTAACAAGAATTCACGGGGGTCGCTAGGACGATACCGAGGAGTTAAAAGGGGGTACATGGAGAGTTTCAGTCCTAGTTCCAACCTGGTTCGACCAACCAGCTGTGCTCGGCTGCTCTCTGCCGGTCTGCCCACCGCTGCGCATTGCATGTTTAAGGGGGGGGGGGGGGGGGGGGGGGGGGGGGGGGGGGGGCAGTGTCTACGTAACACGGCCACTGTGTATTATTGTACCCGAATGAAAAAAATCTCCAGATTTTTGAAGAAAGGATTAGCCCCATTAAAATGTCCGTCCGTTAGTTAGTCACTAACCACTTTTTCAGGTTTCATGTAAAACATCAAGAAGTTGAACATTATATATTTTTGATTATAAGACTTATTTATAATGCACAAATTCTCACCAGAGCCCATATGAGCATCGCAATACCCGAAAAGGAGCTCGGTCTGGGCCAAATAGCTACAATTAACGGTTCACAATTTGATGTAGGGGTGTTTTGAGCTAACATTTCAAATTTGACCACTTAGACATGTTCGTATACGTAGGTTTGGGAGCAGAATTATTGTCAAAAAAATCGAGGCGAAACATGTAAGCATCACAATGGACGAAACAATCCCCTGGGGCATTTGAGCTATAATTGGCCCACGGCCCCACCTCAGGGCCGTGCGTGGGGCAGGGGCGGGGGCTACCGGGCGGGGGCACCCGGGTGGGGTGGGGGGCACCGGGCGGGGGCAGGAGCGGGGGCAGGGGCAAGCCACGCCACCTGCCGCTGGCCCAAAACCCGTTCAGGAGGACGGGACATACCGTTCACGTCTGTGCTGGGCCGAAACATGCAATGCCTTGTACAGATTCCGTAAAAACAACCAGACACCTGATTGGTCTCATTTTTCTTGCATCAAATTCTTAAAAATAAAGCCAATCTACATAAAAGCATTGCATTACATTACAGAAAAAATCAAGAGTGCTTATGAATCAACAACCCTTTAAAACTCCCATTTTCGTCACTTTATAGTTAACAATGGTAAAACATCAATCGATTCAATGAAATTCAATTACATCAAATTAAATCAAATCAAATCCGAAACGAATTCATAAAAAATAAAGCAATTAAATGCATTCAAATCACGTTGATTAAATTTAATTGAATGGAATAAAATTGAATTAAATAACACAACATTAAATAAATTAAATTAAATCAAAATCAATTAAAATCAATTAAAATCAATTGCATTCAAAATTAATTTCATTTCATTCGGGACGCGCCTCTAGGCGCCCTTAATTGGAAATGTTTTAATCATATCAACATCATTAATAATCAAGCGAATGAGCTTGTCATAGTGTTATACACTCGGTCAACTGATCGAATGAATTGCATACAAAAATAAGACCAAGGGATAAATGTGCTAGATAATAAAAAATCATTACCATTATATTTACCTCGTAAGTGCTACTCAACAAGCCCCCCCCATGTTACTTCTGCAACGGAGGTTGTAGCGTCCTGAACAGCCCTACCTGCCTGTGAGCATACCAGACGTCGCATTTCAATGAGCAGGAACTTCTCAGTGCGCGAGTATACCGGTAGATTAATTCAGATTTTGGTGAGCATGTTGCTCGATGCTCGTCTACAATCAGTCGCAGTGGCGTAGCAGGTGTTCGAGGCCATAATCTTGCATGTTTTCGGAGCATGCTCGTCTACGATCGGTCGCAGTGGCGTACAAGGTGCTATACTGGTATACTGGTTACATAGGAGGAAGCTACATGTAGTAACATACACTAGCATTAAGATAAGGGGTGCGGTAGCGGGTATGATATGCCGCTGCCTACTGCACTACGGCAGTACATAGTGGTGTACGACAGCTACACCACAGAGACTACAACACTTTTTTGGGGGGGGGGGGGGGGGGGGGGGGGAGGACTTTCACCCCGGGAGGGGCCTGCGGGAGGGGGGTCTCCCGACACAAACCAGCGACGTTGAGGATTCAGTTCGAATGGCGTTGCTCCTCCTACAATATGCCAAGTAGGCGCACTTAGAGAACCAACCGTCGACCAAATGTGTCTATCCATGTAACAGCCGTAACTGCTAGAGTTAAGTTACAAAATAAAATTGAAGGGATGGTATTCTGGGATCCCCATTCTTCCAGCTTTAAAATCACAGCAGCCAGCCGGTAAGATTTTGAGTGGTCTTGTGCAGCAGTTACGCTAC
>JACBWV010000610.1:149902797-149950297 GCA_013435795.1 Chlamydomonas sp. ICE-L | reverse complement strand
TAATGTAATGTAATGTAATGTAATGTAATGTAATGTAATGTAATGTAATGTAATGTAATGTAATGTAATGTAATGTAATGTAATGTAATGTAATGTAATGTAATGTAATGTAATGACCATGCACTGTACGTATTGAGGTTTGTTGGTTGTATATATGGCTAGTAGTTGGCTCTTGTTGCTATGTCACACGCATTTGAATATCACTGGGAGGTAAGCACTCATCTGCGAGGAATGATGCGTCCAAGGTCATTGCAAGCAGGGTACTTCCAAGCGCGCTTATTTGCGCGCTGGCGCGCTGCCTTTTTGAGCCCCACTCCGGGTTTCGCGCAGTTTTTTGCAACCCCTTGTGGGCACAGCAAGCAATTTTTGCGCTTTTTGCACTACAAAGCGCAGTTTTGTTTTGTTGAAGTGCGCTAAAGCGCTGGCCAATTTGGTCAATCAAATTTCCCTGCATTGGAGATGACTACTACTCGAGAGCTATTGACCACACGTTGTATGTATGCATGTTACAGTCCAGGGGTATTCCAATATAGGCTAAAGGAACACGTTATTCATCCCTCGTCCTGGGGACTCACCATCAATTTGTTTTGTTGCTGATATGGTCGTTGGGATCCTGAGCTCTGTGTTTGCACTAAGCTGTGTACTCAGATTTGTGACCATCTCCACGTTGTCTAGCATGAAAGGGGAGGTCCACACAGCCTGGGTTACCGGTAGTGGGGGCAGCACATGGAAGTTGGCAATCGCCGCTAAAGCTTGCCTGGCTGCTTCATCCATCTCCGCTGATTCTGTGCTGTTGAAGCCTGCAAAACAAGCATCGGAATATGCAGTTCAGTGTAGCATGCATCGACAGCACTTGAACAGGATCTGTGCTGTTGAAGCCTGCACCCGGCGTATGAAGAGGACACAGTGGTTGTGGTTGTGCTAGTTGCCGTTCCTGTTAAAAACAAAAATGAACACACTGGGGGCATGAAGAAGAAAAGTAGCATCAGAATATGCAGTTCAGTGGTTGGTTAGTTGGTTGGCTCGTTGGTTGGTTGGCTGGCTGGTTGGCTGGTTGGTTGGTTGAGTACTCACCTGGCAAGGATGACCGGTCGACGCGAGCATGGTTTGGCTTGGTGAGTTGGTTGGTGAGTGAGTAGCATCAGAATATGCAGTTCAGTGGTTGGTTAGTTGGTTGGCTGGTTCATCTCCATCCCATCCATCTCCGCTGCTTCTGTGCTGTTGAAGCCTTTCAAAAGTAGCATCAGAATATGTAGTTTAGTGTAGCATGCATCGACTGTACTTGAACAGGATCTGCGCTGTTGAAGCCTTTCAAAAGTAGCATCAGAATATGCAGTTCAGTGTAGCATGCATCGACTGTACTTGAACAGGATCTGCGCTGTTGAAGCCTTGCAAAAGTAGCATCAGAATATGCAGTTCAGTGTAGCATGCATCGACTGTACTTGAACAGGATATGCGCTGTTGAAGCCTTGCAAAAGTAGCATCAGAATATGCAGTTCAGTGTAGCATGCATCGACTGCACTTGAACAGGATCTGTGCTGTTGAAGCCTTGCAAAAGTAGCATCAGAATATGCTAGCATAAGAAAAAAGTGTCTCTACCTAACATGTTCTCATGGCTACCGAATATGAGAACACACATGGGTGGGTGAAGCCTTTCAAAAGTAGCATCAGAATATGCAGTTCAGTTATTGGTTAGTTGGTTGGCTGGTTGGTTGGCTGGTTGGTTGGTTGAGTACTCACCTGGTAACCATGAACGGTCGACGCGAGCATGGCTTGGCTTGGTGAGTTGGTTGGTGAGTGAGTAGCATTAGAATATGCAATTCAGTGTAGCATGCTTGCATTCTCTATGGGCGCACGAGGTGGGATGGTGGGTAGGGTGGGGTGGGGTGGGTGACCACCCACCCCGACCCCCACCCCACCATGTTCCCCCCACACTCACCAGAACGACTTTCATCCTGCACATGCTCGCTCATGCCTAAGGGTCGGCTATGTTATATAATATTAGTGAATCAATAATATTATATAATATTATATAATATTAATCGGACGAGCCGTCTCACCAGAATTCTGAATTTATTTGAAAAACTAATATTATTGTGACACTATAATTATATTAGTTAATATTAGTTTTGTAAACACTAATATTGGTCGCCGTTCCCTACTCATGCCCTCAGGAGTGGTTCCCACCCTGGATCCTCCCATTCCAGACAGATCCTCACCTCCCGCCCCCACACCGACCCCCACCCCATCCCCACCCACATCGATGCATTCTCTATGAGCTCACGAGGTAAGAGTTGTGATTCATTGTTTGCACCCTAACTAACTAACTAGCTAACTAGCTAACTAATTAACAATCTAACTAACTATCTAACTAACTAAATAGTGCGCTGGCGTGCGATCAAGGGGGCTAGCCCGTTTGCTTTCACTGGGGCCAACCACCAAGTGTTTGCACCCTCTTAGTTTGTTATCCTGTTTCACCATTGTGCATGTCATTACTCATGCCTTGGCCACATTTTCATTTTTGGCGGAGCCTTTCTTCAAGAGGGCGGAAGCCCCCAGGGTTACCCATTTGTCCATCAGAACAACCGACCAACCGTCTGACCGTGATGAAGCCTGACACGTCAGTCAAGGGGCTTGTAACAAACTCGCTTCCGTTGCCACCTGTTGCTCCGTTGCAATCACTCTTTGACATTTTTTAGCGTCGCATGCGACACTGCATATAACTTTTTGGGCTACGCGTATTAGCTTTCACCCAGCTCCATTAGCCAGCAACCGAGTCAAGCCCACCAATAACCCCTGCATTGGAATGCCTGTCGTGCCAGCTTCCACACAGCTCCATTAGCCAGCAACCGAGTGAAGCCCACCAATAACCCCTGCATTGGAATGCCTGTCGTGCCAGCTTTCAGACGCGCTAGCTAGCTTCAGGCTTGGCCCAAGGGTGCGTGAAAGGAGCTGCCAAGAAGCTGCTACGCGTAGCCCAAAAAATAAACAGTGGCCTTGGATTATTAAAGGAGCTAACGCTGCAACCGATCATTTTGACACCTACAGAATTGAGAATTTCGATCGACCTCAGGTAAACGTTGTTACACAATTTGATTGCGGTCCAGCCACACAGGAATCAAAAACAAAAAAATAACATTACGAATAACTGAATAAGTAATCTAGTCAACCCTATTATAGAGAAAGTACAGTAAGCCATCTAACTAAGATCTAGGGGGGGGGGGGGGGGGGGGGGGGGGGGGGGGGGGGGGGGGGGGGGGGGGGGGGGGGTGGGGGGGGGGGGGAGGTCCCTTCAGAGCTTGTCATGGCTTTTTTTTGCTTTGTGGGTGCTTTTTCTTTTTGTTTAAAGCACAGAGTCTCATACACCCTCGCGGTGTCAAGTAGACTTTAACATGTAATGTAACGTAAGAGCACAAAAATCTTTCCATCTCAACAAGTTCTATGCTGCGTCGCAAGCGGCGCTAAAAAATGGCGGAGAGTGTTCGCGACTGAGCGGCACGTGGCAACGGAAGCAAGTTAGTTACGAAACCGTTGGCTGATGTGTCAGGCTCCATTTCGGTCAGACGGTCGGACGGACAAATGGGTAACCCTGGGGGCTCCCGCCCCCTTGAAGAGGGGGCTCCGCCAAAAATCGATCTCTGTGATTATACACCAATGCCCTCTCTGTTTAAACCTTCCTATCACGGTTGAGCGTGTCCCTTTAGCCTATTTGGCCTACCCCTGAAATGTAACATACATACATACATCTCTCTCTATATATAAACATACCGGAATGTTACCTTCGTCGTTTGTTTGTTTGTTTGTTTGCTTGTTTGTTCGTTCATTCGTTCGTTCGTCCGTTCCTCGTGAAGGTGGACGGGGGGCAGGGGGGTGTACACGGACAATTGCGGTATGTTACTGCCAAGTGCGAACTTCACTTTTCAAACTTTACCAGCCCAAAGCGGCTGAAAGAAGAGCGCATACATACAACTTTCAGCAATTAAATATGATTAAGCAGATGAGCTTGATCTATATATCTTGATCACACATCTAGCATATTTTCAAGTGCAGGAGCAATCACTCGGCTGATCTTTTGTGTTGTTGTAGTACCCACCTAGGTTCTGAAGTAAAGAATTACATGACAGCCCGTTTCAGTGATACAGATTGGTCTAGTGGTACACCAAATCGCTGAAACGAATCAGGGTCGGGGGTTCGATTCCTCCTACGGTCGCCCTGAGCATTGCAGGGCGTTGTCAACCGCGATGGTAGCTTGTCCAGTTGAGGTGGTAGACCGTTCTCTGCCCGCGTACGACGGGTTCCTTTACTACCACGCCCCACAAGGTGTTCTCATTACAAGCGATCTGCTGACAGCCGGCCTGCCCACTGTGGAGCACTGCACGTTTAAGGAAAGAAAACAGTGTCTCTACGTAACATGTTCTCATGTCTACTGAATAAAAGAACAAACATGCGTTATCATTACTTTTAAAGCCATGACTGCTGTGTTGTTGGGAGCAAGCAAGGCTGCCATGAATGGGGCGTTGTATTATGGGAGCCCCGTCTTACGGCGGTAGGGGACAGGCTGCTACTTTACCTGGACAAAGCTACCAGCGCGGTTGACAGAGACCGCGAACACTAAAGCACACCCGTAGGTATTCCAACTTGGCACCTTCTTCGTTCAAGGAGCTCTACCATTGAGCCATTCGCCGGAAAGAGGATTGTGGTGGTTTACTACCCACCTAGGTTCTGAGGAACCACCAGTAGTAGTACCCACACACCACCAGTAGTAGTACCCACCTAGGTTCTAAGGTACCACCAGTAGTAGTACCCACCTAGGCTCTGAAGGACCACCAGTAGTACCCACCTAGGTTCTGAAGGACCACCAGTAGTACCCACCTAGGTTCTGAGGTACCACCAGTAGTACCCACCTAGGTTTTAAGGTACCACCAGTGGTAGTACCCACCTAGGTTCTGAAGGACCACCAGTAGTACCCACCTAGGTTCTGAAGCAAAGCTGTGACTGCTGTGTTGTCGGGAGCAAGCAAGACAGCCATGTACCCAGGCTTATGTATGCTCTCCGAATGCTCTGTGAGCGAGAGCATCCACAGAAACATGCTGGCGTTGTTGTCCTGTTGGAAGTTGGTCGGTTGGAAGTTGACTGGAAGTTGGAAGTTGGTTGGAACTTGGTTGGTTCTTGAAGCTGGAAGTTGGTCACAGTTTGAGAATAGGTGGATGTACGATGGTCGAGTGCAGGGTACTTCCATTGACCAAATTGGCCAGCGCTTTAGCGCACTTGAAAAACAAAACTGCGCTTTGTAGTGCAAAGAGCGCAAAATTAGCTTGCTGCGCCCACATGGGGGTGCAAAAAACTGCGCGAAACGCGCAGTGGGGCTCAAAAAGGCAGCGCGCCAGCACGCAAAAAGCGCATGCTTGAAAGTACCCTGGTCGAGTGTGAGATTTTTTCCAGAGCAAGTTCCTCTCCCTTTTCCAAATATTTTGGTCAAAATTCTTTGTTTTGATGCTTGAATGCATTGAATGACTCCATTTGTAAAATGTGGGACGCAAGCCTGAACCGACGTCGCACCGTGTCGCTCAATTTGTAGGGAACGGCTGAACGGAACGGGAACTTGAGCTTGGTCATATAGATTCAGCCAGCAATTTGGCTGCTCGCCGTCTTCTGCAGTAAAAAAACAACTACCAGGAAAAATGCACCTCCTACCTTCAGCACCGTTGCCAAGGTTTGGCAGCAGTCGCACCTTCCACAGGATATCTGGCAGTGACCTGTACAATGAAAGATTGTTTGTCGGTAAAACGATTGTAAAACGTCGGTAAAATGATTTTTGGGGTTCAGTTCATCAGTGCTTTATCTTGTTTAAGCCATTCCTATAGGGTTGGGCAAGTCCCTTTAGCCTATTGGGCCTACCCCTGGACTGTAACATTCATACATACATACATACATACATACATACATACATACATACATACATACATACATACATACATACATACATACATACATACATACATACATACATACATACATACATACATACATACATACAGGCATACATACATACATACATACATACATACATACATACATACATACATACATACATACATACATACATACATACATACATACATACATACATACATACATACATACATACATACATACATACATACATACATACATACATACATAAATACATACATACATATTTACATACATACATACATGGTCAATTTAGCCTTGCCAGGCCGCCGGCATCATATGATATCATATGATGGCATAATATCATATTGCCGTTCCCTAGTCATGTAAAGCCTACTGTTAGCTGTAGACAAGCAGCATACTGTACAGTTACAGTGTCTACCGCTAGTGTAAAAAGGTAACATGACCTTGAACTTGGTTACATGGCTACAGCCAGCATTTGGGCTGGCTGGAGCCATGTACCGGTCTGGCTAATAAGCCCTAGCAAGTTTGAAACTCCTGCTTTGAATAGTTACATGATTTTACGGCAAGCTTGGGCAGACTTCTTTGTGAGCATGTAACGAGGAAATGTAACAAAGGCATGTAAGCAAAAGGACGATTTCTCAACTGAATTTCAGGTCTGTGTTACTGTTAGCTGTGGGCATTTTTTAAACTTTCGAACAGCGGTATTTTCGCCAAAGCGGGGTAAAAACTAGCGATCGCTCTATGTAGCGGTAGAATAAAAAGCCCTGGATAAGCAGCATACTGAGTAAGGCAGCTCCTCCTGATATTGAGTCAACCAAATAGGGAACGTACAGTACAAAGGTACATCCATTTGTTCAAGGAGCTCTGCCATTGAGCCGTTTGTCGGAGCGGAAAATTCATTATGTGTAACTATACTTGAACTTGAACTTGGATTTGGACTTGAACTTGAACTTGAACTTGAACTTGAACTTGAACTTGGTTACTATACATGGCTTCAGCCAGCAATTTGGCTGCTCGCCGTCTTCGGCAATAAAAAAACAAAAATGTAGCTTTATAAGATCTCAAGGAATGCTCATGGTAAAACATACCTTCTGGTAATTCTTCAATCGCATCGAGCATGTATGCTTGTTCGCACACTCCAGTAAAGCTGCTCTGTTCCCAACAATCATATTCTACCTGTGTGTGTATGGATGTTACAGTCCAAGGGTAGGCCAAATAGGCTAAAGGGACTTGCCCAATCGTGATAGGAAGGGCTTAAAAAAAAATACTGATGAACTGAACCCCAAACAATCGTTTTACCGACGGGGGCCTGAGTTCATGCTACAGTGATCATCTAATTCTACAATATAAAAAAACATGTGAATGTTGTTACAGTCCAGGGGTAGGCTTAAGGGACACGCCCAACTATAATATCAGGATGGATTAAAACGAAAACAGCACCGATGAACTGGAAAAAAACGTTTGACCGATGTGTGTGTGTGTGTGGGGTGGGGTGGGGTGGTGATGGTGTGTGTGTGTGTGGGGGGGGGGGGGGGGGGGGGGGCTGACTTCGGGCATAGGCTACCTGCCAGGCAGGTCCTGCCAGGTTCACAGGATACATTGCATTTCATTGTGTGTAGTTGTGAAAGCTATTTTACCCCCAGAGGTGAGTCTCCCGATAAATAAATAAAATTTAATAAAATTAAATTAAAATCAATTGAATTCAGAATTAATTTCATTTCATTCGGGACGCGCCTCCAGGCGCCCTTAATTGTGAAAGGTATTTCACCCCAGGAGGTGGGTCTACCGACACAAACCAGCAACACCGAGGATTCAGTTCGATTGCCACTCCTACAAAAGAGTAGATGCACTTAAGGTCGGGGGGAGATACCGACCCTAAGTCATCGACAGGCCATTGCTGGCCCAAGGCAAGTCCGCTCCACAACAACCGGGAGGGTTCTTCCAACAAATCATCAGAAAAAGAAAGGCAATTTAACAGCAAGCAAGGAAGCAAGGAAGCAAGCAAGCAAGCAAGCAAGCAAGCAAGCAAGCAAGCAAGCAAGCAAGCAAGCAAGCAAGCAAGCAAGCAAGCAAGCAAGCAAGCAAGTAAGCAAGCAAGCAAGAACTATTATCAGCATGTAGATACGGTAGTTAGAGTCCCGAACCAGCATTCTTGCCACACACCGCATGAAGGAGTCTGTACCGCCTGGAATGTTACACTTACTATGTCTGCCATGCATGGTGACTTTCCCCAGCTGCGGTGTGAGGGAGGGTCTCCTGAACACCACGCCCCTCCAGGCGTTATCGTTATTTTAGTTAGTGTCCCAAGTAATAAGGGAGCTCAAACTGTGAATACTGTCACAAACATTTCACGCCATGGCAGGCTCTGCAAGTATTGCAGCAAGCATGTATATTGCAGCAAGGGTACTACTAAGCGCGCACGGCAGCGCAGTGCCGCGCTGCCTTTTTGAGCCCCTCTGCGCATTTCGCGCAGTTTTTTCAACCCCCTGTGGGCGCAGCGCGCTATTTTTGCGTTTTTGCTCTAAAAACGTTGACCAATTTGACGTTTGTGCGCTTTAAGCGCTGACCAATTTGGCAAGAAGTAGTACCCTGATTGCAGCAAGGAAGCAGTATTATTAGCGCATGTTTAGTTAGTGTCCCAAGTAATTATCTCTCATAATAATAATCATGTGAATATTGCCATCAACATTTCAGTATTTCACGTCATGCATGTATGGCACAATGAATGTGGTAATTGAAATTGAAATTGAAATTGTTACATCCGAGTAATGTGCCACTCTCAGGACGTGAAGTTAAGGACACCACTGCGTAAGCCGGAGCTAGCAGTAGTCACCAATGAATGTGGTATATTAGTATCTATAGTAGTATATTAGTATATAGCTCTGTGAATGCCAACCCCCTCACCCCCCCCCCCCCCCCCCCCCCCCCCCTTCCTCGTGCCTGCATTCGCAGTATTTCAGGTCATGACATGCCCTGCATGTATTGCACAATGAATGTGGTATATAAGTATCTAGTACGGGAATACTGGTATCTCATGTTTACCTTGCACGCCTAAGGCAGCTTTTTGAAGGGTCTGATTCATTGCGAACATATATTTTGGTCCATGCAACGTAGATGTTGAGAACATTTCCGTATCAAAACAGGAGAAGAGCGTCCAGCATGTAGTAGTAGTATTTACAGTCCAGGGGTAGACCAAATAGGCCAAAGGGACTTGCCCAACTATGACAGGAGGGTCTTTAAAGAAAAGCACTGAAGAACTGAACCTCAAACAATCATTTTACCGACGGGGGCCCTGAATTCGTGCTACAGTGAAAATGTAATTCAATGAATGTGGTAGATGTTACAGCTCATTTCCTCCTTTAATACCTCATCTGCTCACAATTACACTTGAAGTTTCGCCATCTACTATTGCACTTTACGTTTTACCATCTTCAAAAGCACTTTAAGTTTTACCATCGAATATTGCACTTTTAGTATTACCGTCTTCAATAGCACTCTAAGTTTTACAAGCTTTGGGTTGCTCCGTCAATGACACAATCATCAATGACATTGCATCGCAATGTCATCAACATGCCATGAGATTCTCAAGTACATATACAGAGCCATCACGTTACACATATGATGATGATGATTTGATGTGCAATTTTGATCGAATCGCAGTTGCTAGCATCTTCATAGGAATTCTCTTCATAGTAAGGAAGAGCACATTTCCAGATCATGAATTATTTCCAGATCATGAATCATTTCCAGATCATGAATCATTTCGCCATCCTTTAAATAATATAAATCATTATAGCCCCTTTCAGTTATATCAAATGGTCTATTGGTAGACCAGATCGTTTGAGGATTAAGAGTCGGGGGTCGGGTCTCCCTTTGGTCGCTCTTGGCGTTGCAGGTCGTCGTCAACCGCGATTGTAGATTGTCCAGTTGAGGTAGGAGACCGCTCCCGCTTACGACGGGCTCCCTTAACACCACGCCCTACCAGCCGTTATCATTACCTAAATCATTATTGAAAGTATTATTTGCGTGCTCTCTTGCACTTTTGGATCAGCACCAGGGTACTTCCAGTGACCAAATTGGCCAGCGCTTTAGCGCACTGGAAAACAAAAAAACTGCGCTTTGTAGTGCAAAAAGCGCAAAACTTTCTTGCTGCGCCCACAGGGGGTTGCAAAAAACTGCGAAATGCGCAGAAGGGCTCCAAAAGGCAGCGCTTGGAAGTACCCTGATCAGCACTAGCCTGCCCGTGATATTTATATGTATGTTTGTATGTTACTGTCCAGGGGTAAGCCAAATAGGCTAAAGGGACTTGCCCAACCGTAGTAGGAAGGGCTTAAAAAGAAAAAGCACTGATGAACCGAACCCCAAACAATCGTTTATTATGTGACAATGCATTAATTTATTTATCCATTTATCCATGCATGCAGTACATTGTCATAGGCAGGCCAATTAAATTATCCCAGCTGAGATGATGATTTAATTATATTGTATAATTAAATTATCACTGTAGCACGAACTCAGCCCCCCCGTCGGTTCAACGATTGTTTGGGGTTCAGTTCATCAGTGCTTTTTCATTTTAAGCCCTTCCTATACGGCTGGGCAAGTTCCTTTAGCCTATTTGGCCTACCCCTGGACTGTAACATACATACACACATTCAGACAGACAGACAGGCCACTGTAGACCCGGGCCAGGATCACACACCAAAACATTCCAACATCAAATAGAAAACCTACCCATGATAGCATATGGATTCCATTATTGTTTTGTACGAAAATTCACCCCCCCCCCCTTTCAAATAAGGGACATATTGGAGTTGAGATGGAGGGGGGGAGGGGGGGGGGGGGGGGGGGGGGGAGGGGGGTACAAAAGAGGTTCCTGAGTGTCTTCACTCTTCAGACATTTCACTTGGGATAGGGATGATCTCAAGACCTTCACTTGCGACTCTGTTGCAATGCTTGCTTCGTGCAATATTTGCTCAATTTATTCTTTTTATGAGGACTTGTTGAAAGACCCCTCCCGAATGTTGTGGAGCGGGCTTGTGTTAGGCCAACAATGGCCTGTCGATGACAATGTAATGTAATGTTTTATAAGGATTAGATTATTGGAGCTGGAGTGCGATAAGATCACGAGATGCCTGCTGACATTTGGTTTGGTTTATTGCATGATCTATCAGCCTTCAGACTGCTCATCGTCTGCGGGCAGAGTAAATCAGTAAGCTAACATGGATACTACAAGCACTACACCTGAAGACTTTACCTGAGCAGCAGTGAAATCCTCTCGAGGGGGCACATCCGAGCACGAGCAGGGCATTGGATTCTGTGGCTCCGCTGGGTCTACTCCTGATTTTGCCCTCGATAGCCTCAATAAGCAGAAACCTGATACCAATGCATCATCCAGAAATTAAGATCAAGTCAGCGTGCACTTGCATTGATTTCTAATCTTTCTAAACTTAGATGCCGGTAGACAGTTCCAAAAAAGGAACCCTGCAGCAGCGCAACTTTCGCGCACAGCTTTGTGGGTTTTGATGAGCAAGATTAAATGTGCATATGGGAGCTATGTAGTAGTAGTAGGAGCTGTTACAGTCCAGGGGTAGACCAAATAGGCTGAGGGGAATGCCCAACCATGACAGGAGGGGCTTTGACGGGGAAAAAATTGTGAACTGACCCCCAAAGAATAGTTTTACAGCCGGGAGCCCTGAGTTCGTGCTACAGTGCAAATGTAATTCAATGATGGGAGCTATGGCGAAGTAGGTTCCGTACCTAGTGCGAGGCTGAATATTCGGAGAAGAGATGGCATCTGTGTAATACTGCAGAATCGTTAAGACGCTATGGCCTATGGATGGATGCAAGAACCTATAAACTCGCAATAATTGAAAATAATTGAAGTAATTAGCAGACAGTGCACAAGACTGAATTTATCGTCAGGTAAGGGGACAGAGAGTGGAATGTTCATGCTGGAGTGGTTTCAGCATTTCACCGGGAGGGTGCAAAACCGTTGATGGGGTCTAAACGTTTGAAATTTGAAGCGGCGGCGGCGGCGGCGAGGCGCCGGGGGGGGGGGGGGGGGGGGGGGGAGGAGGACCCGGGGACCCGAATTAACTGCTCATCTAACAGCAAATGAATGCAATTATCTCCTTTTTCACACTTTTGTTAGTGCTAATTTGACCTCGCTTACGCTTGGAAACGTGTAGGCGGCATTCCCGGTTTCTCAGTGGTTTGTTGATAATGTCAAAAATCGAAGGCAGCAGAAAGTTATGCCACTTCGTATCATAGACTGACCACGCAACGGTGTCGTGACTACCGGTATGCAACGGTTGAATGCATGGCGAAAAAGTTGCATGCATGGCGGTGCTGGGGCTGTTTGAATGCCCCTCACCTGGTTGCCAGCAGATGTCAGCGTCACCCGGGCCCTGTCTGAACCCGAAACGCATCCGTACGCATCGACCTCCTCCGCGGCTTCGCTTTCGCTGTGCCAGCTCCGGCTCGCCGTCTGGTGAATGGTATTGCGTCACATCGCATTTTCAAAGACAGGCAATTGTTGACGCAAGACAAGCCCGCGCATCCCGGGGGTCTTCCAACCATTCTATCGTTGAAAAGTAAAGAAGTCAACCGACTCCCCCGTGCCGTTTCTATCGCACTACACTACAAGCTCTCAAGCACTACGAGCTACCCCAAATCTAAGTAATCTAAGTGCGTTCTGGACTCTTCTTTTCCTTTCCCCCTTTTTCTCTTCCTTTCCCTTTTCGTCATTTCATTTCTAACGCACTCAAGGATTGCTCGCTTCGTCCCTGTCTGTTTTTTTTATTCTGTCTCTAACTTCGAAACGCAAGATCCCCTCTTGCAGTCCATCGGAACCCATCCGACCTCTGAACGTTTAACATCGCACTTGCAACAGCTGTGCGCGTCGATAAGTCGCATCTAACCATGACTAGAGGAGCGTTATCAAGCCACGCCAAGCCAAGCCAACTTGCACTAGCAGTGTGGGTCAATCAATCCAAGGGGTCAAGCTAAGCCAAGCCAAGCCAAGCCAAGCCAAGCCAAGCCAAGCCAAGCCAAGCCAAGCCAAGCCAACTTGCACTAGGAGAGTGGGTCTAGTACCAGTGTGGGTACATACTACCAGTGGAAGCAGAGCTCTGGCAGGTTCAGGAACAGCACCTGCATTAATTACAAGTGTAGGAGAGGTAATGGGAGGAACAGCAGAAGCAACAACAGCTGCTGCACTAGCAGAATAATTAAGTACAACAGGAGCAGAGGTAGTGGCAGCAGCAGCAGCAGCAGCAGCAGCAGCAGCAGCAGCAGCAGCAGCAGCAGCAGCAGCAGCAGCAGTAACAGCAGCAGCTGCGACAGTATCAATTGTATCAGGATCAGAGGTAGTGGCAACAGCAGCAGCAGCAGCAGCAGCAGCAGCGCCTAATTGCCATGGACAACCGGTCGATCAGCCAACACAGCTGCTCGTCCTACTCCCAGGAAAGAGCAACTTCAATCGCAGCAGCACTAGCAGGGGGCATGGCTCCCTCGGGCCGTCTCCACATGTTTGTGTAAGGTTCATCAGCTGCACACACACTACCGACCTAGCGTGTCCTAACTAAGCGCAGCAGCTGCACACTAAGCGCACCAGCAACACTAGCTAAGGAGCGTGTCCTTACTAAGCGCACCAACACACAAGCATTAGGAGCGTGTCCTGACAAGCCACCATCCACACGATCTGAGGAGCGTCGCACCAGCAACACTAGCTGATGAGCGTGTACTAACTAAGCGCACCAGCAACACTAGCTAAGGAGCGTGTCCTTACTAAGCGCACCAGCAACACTAGCTGAGGAGCGTGTCCTATCTAAGCGCACCAGCAACACTAGCTGAAGAGCGTGTCCGTACTAAGCGCACCAGCAACACTAGCTGAGGAGCGTGTACTAACTAAGCGCACCAGCCACACTAGCTAAGGAGCGTGTCCTGACTAAGCGCACCAGCAACACTGGCTGAGGAGCGTGTCCTTACTAAGCGCACCAGCAACACTAGCTAAGGAGCGTGTACTAACTAAGCGCAACAGCAACACTAGCTGAAGAGCGTGTACTAAATAAGCACACCAGCCACACTAGCTAAGGAGCGTGTCCTGACTAAGCGCACCAGCAACACTAGCTGAAGAGCGTGTACTAACTAAGCGCACCAGCCACACTAGCCGAGGAGCGTGTCCTTTCTAAGCGCACCAGCAACTCTAGCTGAGGTAGTGGCAGCATCAGCTCCTTTGAGCTCCTAGTATCAATACTTCTGGGGGCCACAGCTTGACAGGTCTTACAGCCAGAACCTCCTGGCAGTACTTATAGACATTGCGGGCAGTACTTACAGAAAGTACAAGCAGTACATACAGGCAGTACCATATCAGGATGTCACGGAAGGAGTCTGCGGTTCACTTCTTTCCAGATGACAATTCACAGGGCTCTGCATTTGGGGTGTCACCCAATCCCCCCACCTCCACGCTACCGAAGTCCGCCGCCACCACGCCAACCAAGTCCGCCACGACCATGCCAACCAAGTCTACAACCACCACCTCACAGAGGTCGAGATCCAGGAGCCCTAGTAGCTCCATGCGTACAAGGAATTCCAGTACAGGACGGAAGAACCAGAGCCGCAACAGGTAGGGGGAAGTTAGCCTCGGGTTAGCCAGCCCGGGGATGGAGTTTGACCCTAAACCCTAAACCCTAAACCCTAAACCCTAAACCCCCCTGAACCCTTAAACCCTAAAATCTACCCCCCCACCCCTGGGCTGGCTAACCCCGGGCTGACTTCCCCCCCACCACCGCAGCATCTCTAATACCCGCTCACGCAGCCCAGTAATACCCCCCCACCCATGGGCTGGCTAACCCTGGGCTGACTTCCCCCCCACCACCGCAGCATCTCAAATACCCGCTCACGCAGCCCAGTAATAACCCCCCACCCATGGACAAGCTAACCCCGGGCTAACCTCCCCCCACCGCTGCAGCATCTCTAATACCCGCTCACGCAGCCCAGTAATAACCCCCCCACCCATGGACTGGATAACCCCGGGCTAACCTCCCCCCCACCCCGCTGCAGCATCTCGAATACCCGCTCACGCAGCCCAGTAATAACCCCACACCCATGGGCTGGCTAACCCCGGGCTAACCTCCCCCCACCCCGCTGCAGCATCTCAAATACCCGCTCACGCAGCCCAGTAATAACCCCACACCCATGGGCTGGCTAACCCCGGGCTAACTTCCCCCCACCACCGCAGCATCTCTAATACCCGCTCACGCAGCATCTCAAATACCCCGCCGCAGCATCTCTAATACCGGCTAACGCGGCCCAGTAATACCCCCCCACCCCCGGGCTGGCTAACCCAGGCTAACTTCCCCCCACCGCTGCAGCATCTCAAATACCCGCTCACGCAGCCCAGTAATAACCCCCCACCCATGGGCTGGCTAACCCCGCGCCAACTTCCCCCCACCGCTGCAGTATCTCTAATACCCGCTCCGCAGCCCAGTAATAACCCCCCCCACCCATGGGTGGCTAACCCCGGGCTACTTCCCCCCACGCTGCAGCATCTCAATTACCCGCTCACGCAGCCCAGTAAAACTCCCCACCCATGGGCTGGCTAACCCCGGGCTAACTTCCCCCCACCGCTGCAGCATCTCAAATACCCGCTCTCGCAGCCCAGTAAAACTCCCCACCCATGGGCTGGCTAACCCCGGGCTAACTTCCCCCCACCGCTGCAGCATCTCAAATACCCGCTCACGCAGCCCAGTAATAATCCCCCACCCATGGGCTGGCTAACCCCGCGCCAACTTTGCCCCACCGCTGCAGTATCTCTAATACCCGCTCACGCAGCCCGGTGATCAAGGGCCCTGAGCCCAATCAAGGAAGGAGACACGTAGTCGGTCTGCTGAAGGAGATGCACCTTGAACGCCAGCTGGTGGCTGAGAGGCAGGCTGCCCCTGACCAAGAGGCGCAGGCAGTACACTTGCCTGATGTACACGGTCATGCTCACCATCAGCAGGAGCTGGCTTCAAAAGAGGGCGAGGTGTGTTTGTGTGTGTTTCGGTATAAGCAGTAGATAACTTAACATGCATTATTTACATTTATTTACATTATTTGCATGTATTTTTGGTGTACGCAGTATAAAACTCAACATACAATATTTGCATTTATTTCCATTATTTGCATGCATTTTTGGTATAAGCAGCATATAACTAAACATACATTATTTGCATTTATTTACATTATCTCCATAGGTGCCTAAGTCAGACCCTGAGTGATACGGATGGATTGAGCCTACGCCCTCAAGTCCAAAAACAAAGTTTTTTTGCTAATAAGTAGCCCAACCACATCAGTTAAGCACACAAATACTCAGATTTGGGTTTTCTCAAATGGTGGGGACCAGGTCAAGTGAAACATGCTAATTCGTTACTATGGGGTTCCCTAAGTCGATACGGGTTTTACGTAGGAAGTGATACGGAGCCTATCGCGACCGAAACAAGCCATTTAAAAAGAACACTGGTTACAAATGTTGTGTAACGTTTTTCCCTACCAGTAGTTACTACGGAAGGTCTTGGAAGGCAGGACACAGGCAGTACAGTTGAGTACGGACCCCCAAAACACTGATTATTTACATTTCGTGGGTGTCCTAAGTCTAGGTCAGAGTTGCACAGCCTGAATTGAAACATTTTGGGCCTCGGTTTTGCTCTATCTCAAGATATAGCGTGCAGAACAACTTTTCCTTTTTTTCGAAAATTCAAAATTCAAAATTCAAATATGTTTTGAAAATAAATTCCAAAAACAAACTTTTTTAAAATTTGTCTTCAAACATCCACATCTGAACTCAGTTTTTGATTTGGGGTAGATCGATGAAAACACATCCTAATCCTGAGCCATGGTGTCGTAGGCCACAGGGAGGTGAAATCTTGAGATGTACAGCTATTTCAGTAGATTCCGAGGCCAAGGCTGAAGCGCAGCCTCCGACCTTGTACAAGGGGTTCGATAAGCCTTTCATCCCGAGGTACTTTTCTTCGGAATAGCTCGCGCAGCCTCGTATCTGACGCGATCTGGATTTGTATCACTAGTTATTGCACATCTGATGTACTGCCACCGGCCTGCCAAACAAGGCTGCTCGCGACCAGATGCGAACGCGCACGAAAAGTAGCTGCGCGCATAGCTGACACCGTCGCGAACAATATGAGCCTGACAGAATTCGATTCCGAGCAGTTTGGGCCATGTACGGCTCTGTATCACATTCTTGTATCGACTTAGGGCGTTTTCGGACTTCGGCACCTATGGAGATAAACACAAGTAACAAGCTTATAAAAACTTGTCGGCCAGGATTAATAGATCACATCAAATTATATTTTATCCTATTCTATTCTATTCTATTACATGGCATGACATGACATTACATTACATTACATTACATTACATTACATTACATTACATTACATTACATTACATTACATTACATTACATTACATTACATTACATTACATTACATGGCATTACATTACATTACATTACATTACATTACATTACATTACATTACATTACATTACATTACATTACATTACATTACATTACATTACATTACATTATATTGAATTAATAGAACACTACGCAGTGTTGACGAGCGATTTACAAAATAATATCACAGTGCAAAACACTTCTTGTGTGTGTGTTTTATAGCCTAGCCGGTAAAGGCATTGCCAAATAGGCTACATAGACTTGCCCAACAGGAGTGGAAAAAGCTGCAAACGCCATGCCTCAAAAACCTGAGGAAGGCTGACCCCCACCCCCCCATTAAATATACATACCAATTAAAAAAAAAAAAAACTTAGATGTGGATTCAGGGGGTTCACACTAAGGCGCAACCGGAATAATTTATTGACTTATTTGATCATTTGGCACAGAACGCTACCTCCTGCGCCCAAGCTCAATATTGGGAAGGGGTGCATTCACAACAAGCACTGGTGAACTGAATCCCCAACAAATCGTAAACAAAGGGGGCCCGGAGTTTGTGCTACGTCGCTGATTTAACTTTTAAAGACAAAATCACGACTATTATAAATACATCCTAATTACATTCTACATCCCGTATACATTACTTCTAAATACGCCATAAATACATGCTAAATACATTATATATATATATATATATATATATATATATATCCTTCATACATCCTGAATACATTATACATGTATTCTTAATCAATTCTTAATACATTATAAATACATTATTTGTACATTCTTAATACATTTTAATACATTATACATACATTGCATGTACATCCTTAATATATTCTTTATGCAGTATCAATACTGCTTCAAAATTTGCAAAGCGCGGTCTCCTTGAAATGGCTGCGGATCTTTGAAACAAACATTATAAATACGTGACATGTGCATTAAATATACATTCTTAATACATTCTTAATACAATATAAATACATCCTAAATACATTATAAATACAGGTGAAGGAGGAGGAGGAGGAGACGCCAAACAAGAATGGGCGTAAAAATATTCAAAGCGCGATCTCCTTGAAATGGCTGCAGCTCTTTGAAAACAGAGTGAAGCGTGAAGGCACACCTAGAATGACAACGGCTGACGTGGTGAGAGCATTCATCATTCCAGGTAGGTTGGACTCTCTTTGACAAGTCCTGTGCTGCGTCGCAAGCGATGCGTACAATTGGCGGATTGTGTTGGCAACGGAACGACAGGTGGACCGAAGCCAGTTAGTTATGAGACAGTCGGCTGACGTGTCAGGCTTTAATATTTTTGGTCGGAGGGACAAATGGGTAACCCTGGGGGCTCCTGCTCCCCTGAAGGGGGAGCACTGCCCAAAACATAGTGAAACAGGAAGGCACTGAGAAAGGCTGATGCGGTGATAGATTTCATCACAACAAGGATGAGTGCTGAGGTGTGTAGGTAAGCAAGTGGTTCCAAATCTGGGTGTTTCCACAATGCAGAACAACACAATGCAATACAACACAACACAATGCAATACAACACAACACAATGCAGCGCAATACAACACAACACAACACAACACAACATAACACAAAACACAACACAATACAACACAACACAACTGAACTGTGCATATTTCATCATCCCAGGTAGGTGGGACAAGGCTGAGAGTGCTGAGGTGTGTAGGTAGGCAAGTGGTCCAAAAGCTGGGTGTTCCCACAACGCAGAACAACACAATGCAATACAACACAACACAACAGAACACAAAACAAAACAACACAGAACAAAACAACACAACACAAAACAACAAAAATCAAAACAATTCAACACTCCACAACACTCCACAACACAACAATACACACCACAACACAAAACAACACAACACATCACAACACATCACAACACAACACTACATAACACAACACAACACAGCACAACACTACACATCACATCACACCACACCACACCACACCACACCAAACCACACCACACCACACCACACCACACCACACCACAACTCATCACAACACATCACAACGCAACACTACATAGCACATCACAACACAACACAGCACAACACAACACAACACTACACAACACAACACAACACAACACAACACAACACAACACAACACTACACTACACTACAAAACAAAACACAACACAACACAACACAACACAACACAACACAACACAACACTACACAACACAACACAACACAACACTACACTACACTACACAACACTAACACAACACAACACAACACAACACTTCACAACACAACACAACACATCGCAACACATCACAACACTACACTACACAACACAACACAACACAACACAACACTGCACAACACAACACAACTGTGCGCATTTCATCATCCCAGGTAGGTAGGACAAGTCTGAGAATGCTGAGGTTGGTAAGGAGGCAGGTGGTCCCAAAGCTGGGTGTGCCCAACCCAACCCAACCCAACCCAACTCAACCCAACCCAACCCAACCCAACCCAACCCAACCCAACCCAACCCAACCCAACCCAACCCAACCCAACCCGACCCGACCCAACCCGACCCGACCCAACCCGACCTAATCCAACCCAACCCAACCCAACCCAACCCAACCCAACCCAACCCAACCCAACCCAACCCAACCCAACCCAACCCAACCCAACCCGACCCGACCCAACCGGACCTAAGCCAACCCAACCCAACCCAACCCAACCCAAACCCAACCCAACCCAAACCCACCAACCCAACCCAACCCAACCCAACCCAACCCAACCCAACCCAACCCAACCCAACCCAACCCAACCCAACCCAACCCAACCCAACCCAACCCGACCTAACCCAACCCAACCCAACCCAACCCAACCCAAACCCAACCCAACCCCAACCCAACCCAACCCAACCCAACCCAACCCAACCCTACCCAACACAACATAACCCAACCCAACCCAACCCAACCCAACCCAACCCAACCCAACCCAACCCTACCCTACCCAACCCAACCCAACCCAACCCAACCCTACCCAACTGAACCCAACTGAACCTGGCATATTATATCATCCCAGATACAGAGGCCATGCTCTGCAGCTACATCAACAGTGACCATGTGCCAAACGACGCCGTGGCCACCCCCACTTTTTTCGTCTGCCATGCTTGGGACAACACTTTCAGCAGCCTAGTGGACGGCGTGTCTGATTTCATCACCGCGGGCGCCGACCCCAGCAAAGTCTTCCTATGGGTCGATGTATTTGCGGTCAACCAGCACCCCTGGGCGTTCAGAAGAAAGGCGCTGCGCAACCTTGATGACGCTATTAACGAGGCGGCAGCTATGCTCGTGGTCCTGGACAACAAGGCTCTCACGCTAAGCCGCTGCTGGTGTTTGTTCGAGATCTTCTCGATGCTGAGGAACAAGGGATCACAGGAGGTGCACTTCCTCTCTCCAGGTACATGTGTGTGTGTATGTCTATGTGTATGGGGGTGTGTTTGTCTGTGCGTGTTTGTTTGTGTGTGCATGTCTGCGTGTCTGTGTATGTGCCTGTGTGTGTATGCCTGTGTGTGTATATCTGTGTGTGTATGTTTGTCTGTCTGTCTGTATCGCGCTATTAGCGAGGCGGCAGCTATGCTCGTGATCCAGGGCAGCAAGGCGCTCACGCTTAGCCGCTGCTGGTGTTTGTTTGCGGTCAACCAGCAACCCTGGGCGTTCAGAAGGAAGGCGCTGCGCAACTTAGACGACGCTATTAACGAGGCGGCAGGTATGCTCGTGATCCTGGGCAGCAAGGCGCTCACGCTAAGCCGCTGCTGGTGCTTGTTTGAGATCTTCTCGATGCTGAGGAACAAGGGATCACAGGAGGTGCAATTCCTCTCTCCAGGTTTATGTGTGTTTGTATGTGTGTTTGTGTATGTATGTCTGTGTATGTCTGTCCGTGTTTGTTCGTTTGTGTACGTCTGCGTGTATATGTGTGTGCGTATAACTGCGTGTGTATGGCAGGATGTGCACTGCCTCTCCGCAGGAATATGTGTGTTTGAATGTGTGTTTGTGTGTGTATGTCTATGTGTATGTCTGTGCGTGTTTGTTTGTTTGTGTATGTCTGGGTGTATGTGTGTGTGTATAACTGCGTGTGTATGGCAGGATGTGCACTTCCTCTCCACAGGTATATGTGTGTTTGAATGTGTGTTTGTCTGTGTATGTCTATGTGTATGTCTGTGTGTGTTTGTTCGTTTGTGTATGTCTGTGTGTATGAGTGGTGAGTATGGTTTGTGTTTTATGGCAGGGAGGTGCACCTCCTTCCTCTAGGTATATGCTCGTGTTTGGAGGTGTATGTCTATGTGCATGTCTGTGCGTGTTTGTTCGTTTGTGTTTGTCTGTGTGTATGTGTGTGTATAACTGCGTGTGTATGGCAGGAGGTGCACTTCCTCTCTTTAGGTATATGTGTGTTTGAATGTGTGTATGTGTGTGTATGTCTATGTGTATGTCTGTGTGTATGTGTGTGTATAACTGCGTGTGTATGGCAGGAGGTGCACTTACTCTCCGCAGGTATATGTGAGTTTGAATGTGTGTTTGTGTGTGTATGTCTATGTGTATGTCTGTGCGTGTTGTTGTTGTGTATGTCTGTGTGTATGTGTGTTTGTATAACTGCATGTGTATGGCAGGAGGTGCACTTCCTCTCTCCAGGTATATGTGTGTTTGAATGCGTGTTTGTGTGTGTATGTCTATGTGAATGGGTGTGTGTATGTCTGTGCGTGTTTGTTCCTGTGTGTATGTATGTGTGTCTGTGAATTTCCGTGTGTGTGTATATGCCTGTGTGTATGTGTGTGTGTGTGTGTCTGTGTGTGTGTATCGCAGGAGGTGCACTTTCTCTCTCCAGGTATATGTGTACGTTGTTGCAGTCCAGGGGTAGCCTTATAGGCTAAATGGACTTGTCCAAGCATGGTATCAGAGGGGCTAAAACAAAACAAGCACTGATGAACTGGACCTGAAATAATTGATTTATCGACGGGGGTCCTGAGTTGTACTATGCTCATGATCCTTGACAGTAAGGAGCCCCTTTCAGTGATATACAATGGTCTAGTGGTTTACCAGATTGCTTTAGGAAGAAGAGTCAGGGGTTAGACTCCCCCTTCGGTCGCTCTTGGCGTTGCAGGTCGTCGTCAACCGCGATGGTAGCTTGTCCAGTTGAGGTAGGAGACCGCTCCCTTAACACCACGCCCCACCAGACGTTATCATTACCTTATGTGGCAGGTGTAGTGGTGGTGGTGGAGATTCATGGTGTGGGTGTTGTTGTTGTTGTTGTTGTTGTTAATGGGTGCTCGTATGCAATCTTGAACCTGCGCTCGAGAGCGCCCTGGAGTTGTTGATCACCTGTTTGATCCGATGTTGGGAGATGCATGTGATTATGACGATATGTGACGTTATCATTACCTTTGACAGCAAGGAAATTTCGCTTAGCCACTGCTGGTGTTTGCGCTCAACCAGCACCCATGGGCGTTCAGAAAAACTTGTTCAGGCATGGTATCAGAGGGGCATCCCGTTTCGACGAATGGCTCAATGGTAGAGCTCGTTGGAATAAGAAGGTATGGCGTTTGAATACCTACGGGTGCGCTTTAGTGTGCGCGGTCGCTGTCAACCGCCATGGTAGCGGGTTTGAATACCTAAGGTGCGCTTTAGTGTGCGCGGTCGCTGTCAACCGCCATGGTAGCGGGTTTGAATATCTACGGGTGCGCTTTAGTGTGCCGAGGGAGTTCGCTGTGAAACCGCCATGGCGATTAGCGGGTTTGAATACCTACGGTGCAATTTAGTGTTGCGGTCGCCTGTAACCGCAATCGGTAGAGGGTTTTGAATAATACGGGTGCGGCTTTAGTGTTCGCGGTCAGGTTTTTTTGTCAACGCCAGGTCTAGCTTTGTACAATGAGCAGTTGTAGCCCGTTTATTACGCCGTAAGACGTGGTTAACGCTATAACACGTCCCAAACCAGGGCGTTTTATCATGATCATAATTCAGAGGGGCTAAAACAAAACATGCACTAAGAAAACTGAACCCGCCGCAACAATGTTCTACCGACCAAGGGCCAGGAATGATAATTACCAGCCCCTGGTTAATGAACGAATCTAAATAAAATATGCCTTAAACTGAAAAAGAAGAGAAACTACAAACAACAATTAAATTAAATCAAAGAATTAATCAAATACATAATCACAAGAATCTAATAAAAAAATACACTAAAATCAAAGAATCTAACAAAAACATTAAATCACGAATAGCATCTAATCAAAATACATTTAAATCACAGAATCTATCAAAATAATTAATCAAAGCACCTTATCAAAAAAACATTACATCAAAGAATGCTAATTCAAAATACATAATCAACGAAATCGAATATAAAAAATACATTAAATCAATAGAACCTAATCCAAAAAACACTAAATCAAAGAATCGAATCAAAAAACATAAATCAAAGAATCTCCACACAGCAACAAATAATTAAATCAAAATCTAATCCAAACAACATTAAAACACAAAAGAATGTAATCAAAATACATTAATCAAAGAGAATTAATTAAAAAATAATTATAATGAAAGAACCCTAAAAAAACAAACATTAAGTCAAAGAAGCTAATCAAAAACTTTAAATCAAAGAATCTAATCAAAAAAACATTAAATCCAAGAATCTAATAAAAATGCATTAAATGAAAGAACCTACAAAACAAACATTAAATCAAAGAATCTAATCAAAAACATTAAATCAAAGAATTTAATCAAAATACATTAAATCAAAGAATCTTATCAAAAAAACATTAAATCAAAGAATCTAATCAAATACATTAATCAAAGAATCTAATAAAAATACATTAAATCAAAGAATCTAATAAATAAACATGAAATAAAAGAATCTAATCAAAAACATGAAATCAAAGAATCTAATCAAAAAAAATTAAATCATAAGAATCTTACCCTCAAAATACATTAATCAAGCATCTAAATAAAAATTACATTAAAGGAAAGAAGAACCTACAAAAACAAACGTAAATCATAAAGCAAGCTAATCAAAAACAATAAATCAAGAATCTAATCAAAAATACATTAATCAAAGAATCTAATCAAAAAAACATTAACTCAAAGAATCTAATAAAAATACATTAAATGAAAGAACCTACAAAACAAACATTAAGTCAAAGAATCTAATCAAAAACATTAAATCAAAGAATCTAATCAAATAAACATGAAATCAAAGAATCTAATCAAAAAAACATTAATTCAAAGAATCTAATCAAAATACATTAATGAAAGAATCTAATAAAAATGCATTAAATGAAAGAACCTACAAAACAAACATTAAATCAAAGAATCTAATCAAAAACATTAAATCAAAGAATTTAATAAAAAAACATTAAATCAAAGAATCTAATCAAAATACATTAAATCAAAGAAACTAATCAAAAATTACATGAATACAAAGAAATCTAATAAAAAATACATTCAAGTGCAAAAACCTAAAACAAAACATTAAGTCAAAAGAAGAATCAAAAAACATTAATCACAAAGAATCTCAATCCAACAAAATTAAATCACGAATCTAATCATAAACATTAAATCAAAGAATCTAATCAAAAGCATTAATGAAAGGCATCTAATAAAATGAATTAAATGAAAGAACTACAAAACAAACAGTAAATCAAGATCTAACAAAATCCATAATCAAAGAATCTAAAAAACTACATTAAATCAAAGAATTCTAATCAAAAACCTTAATCAAGAATTAATCAAAAATAATTAAATCAAAGAATCTAACAAAAAACATTACTCCAAAGAATCTAATCAAAAACCATTTAAATCAAAGAAGAATACTAATCAAAATACCATTAATCAAAGAACTAATACACATACATTCATCCACGAATTAATCAAAACATTAAATCACAGAATATAATCAAAAAACACATTAATGAAACCGACATCTAGATAACTTGCATTAACAGCGAAACGCACACATAAACCCCCACACAACCCCTTCTATCACCCCGGAATTATAACACAACCAACCCTTACCCCCCCACAAAACCCTTCCACAAGAAATTTCACACCGTCCAAAAAATAATTAAATCAAGAATCAATAACTGTCAAAACCCCAAAACTTTAAATCAAAGAATAAAAACACCATACTTAATCCAAAGAACAGCACTTAATAAACACTAACCCCCCCATTACAGCCAAAAGAATCTAATAAAATAAAACATGGAATAAACGAATCGAATCAAAAAATTGAAATCAAAGAATCTACCCCTCACAAAAAACATTAACGCAAGAATTTATCAAACAACATTAATCAAGAAATCTAATTAAATAATACATTAACATGAAAGAACACATACAAAACAAACATTAATCAAAGAAGTAATAAAAACATAAATTCAAAGAACCTACATCAAAAAGACCATATCAAAGGAATCTAATCAAAATTCATCATTAATCAAAGAAACCAATCTAATAAAAATACTTAAATGAAAAGAACCTACAAAACCAAACATTTAAGTCAAAGAATCTAAATCAAAAACATTAATCAAAGAAGCTAATCATAACACCTGAATCAAAGAATCTATCAAATACATTAATCCAAAGAATCTAATCAAAATACAGTAATGAAAGGCATTATTAATAAAAATGCCATTAAATGAAAGGAACATCTGTTTACAACACAAACATTAAATCAAAGAATCTAATCAAAAAAATTAAATCAAAGAATTAATAAAAAAAACATACATCAACAGAATCTAATCTTAAAAATACATCTATCTAAAAGAAATACCAATACAAAATAAATTAATCAAGAATATGAATAAAAATACTTCAAATGAAAAAACCGACAAACCAAACATAAGTCAAAGAACGATAATCAAAAACAGTAAATCAAGATTAATCAAAAACTTAAATCAAAGATTAATCAAATAAACATGAAAATAAAGAATCTAATCAAAAAAACATTAAATCAACCGAAACTCTTAATCAAAATAACATAATCAAGATTAATTTTTTACAAAATAATGAAAGAAAGATCTAATCAAAAAAACATTAGTCAAAGACATCTAATCCAAATACATAATCAACGATTTAATCAAATAAAAACATGAAATTCAAAGAATCTAACCAAAAATTACATAATCAAAGATTCTAATTAAAAATACATTAAAATCAAAGAATCAAATCAAAATAAATTTAAATCAAAGAATCTAATCAAAAAAACATTAATCAAAGAATATAATAAAATACATTAAATGAAGACCATACAAAAAACATTAGTCAAAAATCTAATCACTACAGGAATCAAGAATCTAATAAAAATACATTAAAATCAAAGAATCTAATCACTAACATTTTAACTCAAAGAAGCTAATCAAAAAAAATTCACTCCCAGACTCTCCTCCCCCCCCACACCGTCCTCAAAGCCTTCCTCCCCCTACCTTCCCCACGCCTCTCCTACACCTCCCTTCTCCCCCGCCCTCCTCCTACACATGCCATCCCCGACTCCTACTCACCACCTTTGCCATCCAACGACTCTCCTCCCCACCCTTCACTACCGCACTCTCATTCCCCTCCATTCCTGCCGAACGACATAAAACAAACAGAAGTCAAAGAAGCGAAGCAAAATGAAGAAAGCAAAGAAGGGAAGCAAAAGAACCAACAGGAAAAAAAAAGCACAGAAGCAGCAAAAAAAACAGGAAGCCAAAGAAGAGAGCAAAGACAGGAAGCAAAGAAGCGAGAAAAAGACCCAGGGAGAGGGGGAGGCGAGGCGGGGGAGGGATGAGGGGGGTGGGGGTCCCCACGGACAGGGGGAGGGTGATTGGGTGGGGGGTACTGGGGGGTGGGGCGGTGAGGTACCTGAGAAAAAAAGAAAAAAAGCGAAAAGCAGAGAAAAGCAGAAACGAAAAACAAATAAAGTAACTCAAGAGAGGGGGAGGGGAGTGGGACAATAGGATGTTTAAAGAGGAAAAATCACAAGAAGCTAATCAAAAAACATAAATCAACGAATCTAATCAAACAACATATTAAACAAAGAAGTAATCAAAATACATTAATGAAAGAACATCTAATAAAATGCATTGAAATGAAAGAACTTACAAAACAAACATTAAGTCAAAGAAGCTTATCAAAAACATTAAATCAAAGAATCTAATCAAAAAAACATTAAATCCAAGAATCTAATCAAAAAAACATTAAATCAAAGAATCTAATCAAAATACATTAATAAAAGAAGTCTAATAAAATATGCATTAAATGAAAAAAACCTACAAAAACAACCACATAAATCAAAAGAAATCTACTCAAAAAATACATTAATCAAAAAATCTAATAAAAATACATTAAATCAAAGAATCTAATCAAAAAACATTAAATCAAAGAATCTAATCAAAATACATTAAATAAAAGAATCTAATCAAAAACATTAAATCAAAGAATCTTATCAAAATACATTAATGAAAGAATCTAATAAATATGCATTAAATGAAAAAACATACAAAACAAACATTAAATCAAAGAAGCTAATCAAAAACATTAAATCAAAGAATCTAATCAAAAACACATTAATCAAAGAATCTAATCAAAATACATTAATCAAAGAATCTAATCAAAATACATTAAATGAAAGAACCTACAAAACAAACATTAAATCAAAGAATCTAATAAAAAAACATTAAATCAAAGAATCTAATCAAATACATTAATCAAAGAATCTAATAAAAATACATTAAGTCAAAGAATCTAATCAAACAAGCATTAAATCAAAGAATCTAATCAAAAACATTAAATCAAAGAATCTAATCAAAATACATTAAATCAAAGAATCTAATCAAAAAACATTAAATCAAAGAATGTAATCAAAATACATTAATCAAAGAATCTAATAAAAATACATTACCATGGACAAACTACCAAAACAAAAAATGAAGTCAAAGAAAAGCTAATCAAAAACAAATCAAAGAATCTAATGCAAAAAACATTAAATCAAAGACTTCTATCAAAAACATTAAACAAAGAATCGAATCAAAAACATTAAATCAAAGAATTTAATAAAATACATTAAATCAAAGAATCTAATCAAAAAACATTAAATCAAAGAATCTAATAAAAATACATTAAATGAAAAAACCTACAAAACAAACATTAAATCAAAGAATCTAATCAAAAACATTAAATCAAAGAATTTAATCAAAATACATTTTAAATCAAAGGAATCGTTATAAAAAAACATTAAATCAAGAATCAATCAAATTTCAGTAATCAAGAATCTAATTAACAATACATTAAATCAAAGAATCTAATAAATAAACATGAAATAAAAGAATCTAATCAAAAACATGAAATCAAAGAATCTAATCAAAAAAACATTAACTCAAAGAATCTTATCAAAATACATTAATCAAAGAATCTAATAAAAATACATTAAATGAAAGAACCTACAAAACAAACATTAAATCAAAGAAGCTAATCAAAAACATTAAATCAAAGAATCTAATCAAAAATACATTAATCAAAGAATCGAATCAAAATACATTAATCAAAGAATCTAATAAAAATACATTAAATGAAAGAACCTACAAAACAAACATTAAGTCAAAGAATCTAATCAAAAACATTAAATCAAAGAATCTAATCAAATAAACATGAAATCAAAGAATCTAATCAAAATACATTAATTCAAAGAATCTAATCAAAATACATTAATGAAAGAATCTAATAAAAAAGCATTATATGAAAGAACCTACAAAACAAACATTAAATCAAAGAATCTAATCAAAAACATTAAATCAAAGAATTTAATAAAAAAACATTAAATCAAAGAATCTAATCAAAAAACATTAAATCAAAGAAACTAATCAAAATACATTAATCAAAGAATATAATAAAAATACATTAAATGAAAAAACCTACAAAACAAACATTAAGTCAAAGAAGCTAATCAAAAACATTAAATCAAAGAATCTAATCAAAAACATTAAATCAAAGAATTTAATCAAATAAACATGAAATCAAAGAATCTAATCAAAAAAACATTAAATCAAAGAATCTAATCAAATACATTAATCAAAGAAATCTAATAAAAATAATTAAAATGAAAGATTATCAACAACATTAAGTCAAAGAATCTAATCAAATACATTAATCAAAGAATTTAATCAAAAACATTAAATCAAAGAATCTAATCAAAAACATTAAATAAAAGAATCTAATCAAAAACATGAAATCAAAGAATCTAATCAAAAAAACATTAACTCAAAGAATCTTATCAAAATACATTAATCAAAGAATCTAATAAAAATACATAAATGAAAGAACCTACAAACAAACATAAATCAAACGAACATAATAAACAACATTAATCAAAGAATTTAATCAAATAAACATGAAATCAAAGAATCTTATCAAAAAAACATTAAATCAAAGAATCTAATAAAAATACATTAATCAAAGAATCTAATAAAAATACATTAAATCAAAGAATCTAATAAATAAACATGAAATAAAAGAATCTAATCAAAAACATGATATCAAAGAATCTAATCAAAATACATTAATGAAAGAATCTAATAAATATGCATTAAATGAAAAAACCTACAAAACAAACATTAAATCAAAGAATCTTATCAAAATACATTAATCAAAGAATCTAATAAAAATACATTAAATGAAAGAACCTACAAAACAAGCATTAAATCAAAGAAGCTAATCAAAAACATTAAATCAAAGAATCTAATCAAAAACACATTAATCAAAGAATCTAATCAAAATACATTAATCACGCATCTAATCACAATACAGTAAAATGATAATGAACTACAAAAACAACACAAACAACGATCGAATCAAAAACATTTAAATCAAAAACTCTAATTCAAAAAACATTAATGAAAGAGCTCTAATTATAAAAATGCATTAAATGAAAAGACCTGACAAAAAAAAAACATTAATCAAAGAATCTAATTCAAAAACATTAAATCAAAGAATTTAATAAAAAAACATTAAATCAAAGAATCTAATCAAAATACATTAATCAAAGAATCTAATAAAAATACATTAAACGAAAAAAACCTACAAAACAAAATTAAGTTCACAGGAAGCTGCTAATTCAGAAACATTAAATCAAAGAATCTAATCAAAAAACATTAATCAAAAGATCTAATCAAAAACATTAAATCAAAGAATCGAATCAAAAACATTAAATCAAAGAATTTAATCAAAATACATTAAATCAAAGAATCTAATCAAAAAACATTAAATCAAAGAATCTAATAAAAATACATTAAATGAAAAAACCTACAAAACAAACATTAAGTCAAAGAAGCTAATCAAAAACATTAATGAAAGAATCTAATAAAAATGCATTCATGGAAGAATCTAATCAAAAACATTAAATTAAAGAATTTAATCAAAATACATTAAGTCAAAGAATCTAATCAAAAACATTAAATAAAAGAATCTAATCAAAAACATGAAATCAAAGAATCTAATCAAAAAAACATTAACTCAAAGAATCTAATCAAAATACATTAAATCAAAGAATCTAATCAAAATACATTAAATCAAAGAATCTAATCAAAAAAACATTAAATCAAAGAAACTATTTAAAATACATTAATGAAAGAATCTAATAAATATGCATTAAATGAAAGAACCTACAAAACAAAGATTAAATCAAAGAATCTAATAAAAAACATTAAATCAAAGAATCTAATCAAAATACATTAATCAAAGAATCTAATAAAAATACATTAAATGAAAGAACCTACAAAACAAACATTAAGTCAAAGAATCTAATCAAATACATTAATCAAAGAATCTAATAAAAATACATTATATCAAAGAATCTAATCAATAACATTAAATCAAAGAAGCTAATCAAAAACATTAAATCAAAGAATCTAATCAAAAAAACATTAAATCAAAGAATCTAATCAAAATACATTAATCAAAGAATCTAATAAAAATACATTAAATCAAAGAATCTAATCAAAAAACATTAATCAAAGAATCTTATCAAAAAACATTAAATCAAAGAATCTATAAAAATACATTAATCAAAGAATCTAATAAAATACGTTAAATCAAAGAATCTAATAAATAAACATGAAATAAAAGAATCTAATCAAAAACATGAAATCAAGAATCTAATCAAAAAAACATTTAACTCAAAGATCTTATCAAAATACATTAATCTAAGAATCTAATAAAAATACATTAAATGAAAGAACCTACAAAACAAACATTAAGTCAAAGAATCTAATCAAAAACATTAAATCAATGAATTTAATCAAATAAACATGAAATCAAAAAATCTAATCAAAAAAACATTAAATCAAAGAATCTAATCAAATACATTAATCAAAGAATCTAATAAAAATACATTAAGTCAAAGAATCTAATCAAACAAGCATTAAATCAAAGAATCTAATCAAAAACATTAAATCAAAGAATCTAATCAAAATACATTAAATCAAAGAATCTAATCAAAAAAACATTAAATCAAAGAATCTAATCAAATACATTAATCAAAGAATCTAATAAAAATACATTAAATCAAAGAATCTAATAAATAAACATGAAATAAAAGAATCTAATCAAAAACATGAAATCAAAGAATCTAATCAAAAAAACATTAACTCAAAGAATCTTATCAAAATACATTAATCAAAGAATCTAATAAAAATACATTAAATGAAAGAACCTACAAAACAAACATTAAATCCAAGAATCTAATCAAAAACATTAAATCAAAGAATCTAATCAAAATACATTAATGAAAGAATCTAATAAATATGCATTAAATGAAAGAACCTACAAAACAAAGATAAAATCAAAGAATCTAATCAAAAACATTAAATCAAAGAATTTAATCAAAATACATTAAATCAAAGAATCTAATCAAAAAAACATTAAATCAAAGAATCTAATCAAAATACATTAATGAAAGAATCTAATAAATATGCATTAAATGAAAGAACCTACAAAACAAATATTAAATCAAAGAATCTAATCAAAATACATTAATCAAAGAATCTAATAAAAATACATTAAATCAAAGAATCTAATCAAAAAACATTAAATCAAAGAATCTAATCAAAATACATTAAATCAAAGAATCTAATAAAAAACATTAAATCAAAGAATCTAATCAAAATACATTAATCAAAGAATCTAATAAAAATACATTAAATGAAAGAACCTACAAAACAAACATTAAGTCAAAGAATCTAATCAAATACATTAATCAAAGAATCTAATAAAAATACATTATATCAAAGAATCTAATCAATAACATTAAATCAAAGAAGCTAATCAAAAACATTAAATCAAAGAATCTAATCAAAAAAACATTAAATCAAAGAATCTAATCAAAATACATTAATCAAAGAATCTAATAAAAATACATTAAATCAAAGAATCTAATCAAAAAACATTAAATCAAATAATCTAATCAAAAAAACATTAAATCAAAGAATCTAATCAAAATACATTAATGAAAGAATCTAATAAAAATGCATAAAATGAAAGAACCTACAAAACAAACATTAAGTGAAAGAAGCTAATCAAAAACATTAAATCAAAGAATCTAATCAAAAAAACATTAAATCCAAGAATCTAATCAAAAACATTAAATCAAAGAATCTAATCAAAATCATTAATCAAAGAATCTAATCAAAATACATTAAATCAAAGAATCTAATAAATAAACGAAAGAGAAATAGAAATCTAAGAAAACAGAAATCAAAGGAATCTAATCAAAAAAAAAAATAATTGACTCAAAAATCTAATCAAATACATATTGAAAAGAATCTAATAAATATGCATTAAATGTATAAGATAAAAAGAACCTCCAAAAAACAACATTAATAAAGTATCTAATCAACTAATAATCAAGAATATATCAAAAAAACATTAAATCCAAGAATCTAATCAAAAGCATAAATCAACAGACATGCAATCAAAATACCATTATGAAGAATCTAATAAATATGCATAAATGAAAGAAACCTCCAAAACAAACATTAACTCAAAGAAGATCTAATCAAAAACATTTTAAATCACAGAAATTTAATCAAATATAAACATGAAATCAAAGTAATCTAATCAAAAAAATCATTTAAATCACCCCCCCCCCTCCCCCCCCCCCCTCCCCAAGAATCTAATCAAATACATCATAATCACAAAGCATTATACTAAAAAACATTAAGTCAAAGAATCTAATCAAACAAGCATTAAATCAAAGAATCTAATCAAAAACATTAAATCAAAGAATCTAATAAAAATACATTAAATCAAAGAATCTAATAAATAAACATGAAATAAAAGAATCTAATCAAAAACATGAAATCAAAGAATCTAATCAAAAAACATTAAATCAAAGAATCTAATCAAAATTCATTAATGAAAGAATCTAATAAAAATGCATTAAATGAAAGAACCTACAAAACAAACATTAAATCAAAGAATCTAATTCAAAAACATAAATCAAGAATTAATAAAAAAACATTAATCAAGAATCTAATCAAAAAAACATTAAATCAAAGAATCTAATCAAAATACATTAATCAAAGAATCTAATAAAAATACATTAAATGAAAAAACCTACAAAACAAACATTAAGTCAAAGAAGCTAATCAAAAACATTAAATCAAAGAATCTAATCAAAAAAACATTAAATCAAAGAATCTAATCAAAAACATTAAATCAAAGAATCGAATCAAAAACATGAAATCAAAGAATTTAATCAAAATACATTAAATCAAAGAATCTAATCAAAAAACATTAAATCAAAGAATCTAATAAAAATACATTAAATGAAAAAACCTACAAAACAAACATTAAGTCAAAGAAGCTAATCAAAAACATTAAATCAAAGAGTCTAATCAAAAAAACATTAAATCAAAGAATCTAATCAAAATACATTAATGAAAGAATCTAATAAAAATGCATTCATGGAAGAATCTAATAAATATGCATTAAATGAAAGAACCTACAAAACAAACATGAAATCAAAGAATCTAATCAAAAACATTAAATTAAAGAATTTAATCAAAATACATTAAGTCAAAGAATCTAATCAAAAACATTAAATAAAAGAATCTAATCAAAAACATGAAATCAAAGAATCTAATCAAAAAAACATTAACTCAAAGAATCTTATCAAAATACATTAATCAAAGAATCTAATAAAAATACATTAAATGAAAGAACCTACAAAACAAACATTAAATCAAAGAATCTAATCAAAATACATTAAATCAAAGAATCTAATCAAAAAACATTAAATCAAAGAATCTAATCAAAAAAACATTAAATCAAAGAAACTATTTAAAATACATTAATGAAAGAATCTAATAAATATGCATTAAATGAAAGAACCTACAAAACAAAGATTAAATCAAAGAATCTAATAAAAAACATTAAATCAAAGAATCTAATCAAAATACATTAATCAAAGAATCTAATAAAAATACATTAAATGAAAGAACCTACAAAACAAACATTAAGTCAAAGAATCTAATCAAATACATTAATCAAAGAATCTAATAAAAATACATTATATCAAAGAATCTAATCAATAACATTAAATCAAAGAAGCTAATCAAAAACATTAAATCAAAGAATCTAATCAAAAAAACATTAAATCAAAGAATCTAATCAAAATACATTAATCAAAGAATCTAATAAAAATACATTAAATCAAAGAATCTAATCAAAAAACATTAAATCAAAGAATCTTATCAAAAAAACATTAAATCAAAGAATCTATTAAAAATACATTAATCAAAGAATCTAATAAAAATACGTTAAATCAAAGAATCTAATAAATAAACATGAAATAAAAGAATCTAATCAAAAACATGAAATCAAAGAATCTAATCAAAAAAACATTAACTCAAAGAATCTTATCAAAATACATTAATCTAAGAATCTAATAAAAATACATTAAATGAAAGAACCTACAAAACAAACATTAAGTCAAAGAATCTAATCAAAAACATTAAATCAATGAATTTAATCAAATAAACATTATATCAAAGAATCTAATCAAAAAAACATTAAATCAAAGAATCTAATCAAATACATTAATCAAAGAATCTAATAAAAATACATTAAGTCAAAGAATCTAATCAAACAAGCATTAAATCAAAGAATCTAATCAAAAACATTAAATCAAAGAATCTAATCAAAATACATTAAATCAAAGAATCTAATCAAAAAAACATTAAATCAAAGAATCTAATCAAATACATTAATCAAAGAATCTAATAAAAATACATTAAATCGAAGAATCTAATAAATAAACATGAAATAAAAGAATCTAATCAAAAACATGAAATCAAAGAATCTAATCAAAAAAAAATTAACTCAAAGAATCTTATCAAAATACATTAATCAAAGAATCTAATAAAAATACATTAAATGAAAGAACCTACAAAACAAACATTAAATCCAAGAATCTAATCAAAAACATTAAATCAAAGAATCTAATCAAAATACATTAATGAAAGAATCTAATAAATATGCATTAAATGAAAGAACCTACAAAACAAAGATAAAATCAAAGAATCTAATCAAAAACATTAAATCAAAGAATTTAATCAAAATACATTAAATCAAAGAATCTAATCAAAAAAACATTAAATCAAAGAATCTAATCAAAATACATTAATGAAGAATCTAATAAATATGCATTAAATGAAAGAACCTACAAACAAATATTAAATCAAAGAATCTAATCAAATACATTAATCAAAGAATCTAATAAAAATACATTAAATCAAAGAATCTAATCAAAAAACATTAAATCAAAGAATCTAATCAAAATACATTTAAATCAAAGAATCTAATAAAAAACATTAAATCAAAGAATGTAATCAAAATACATTAATCAAGAATCTAATAAAAATACATTAAATGAAAGAACCTACAAAACAAACATTAAGTCAAAGAATCTAATCAAATACATTAATCAAAGAATCTAATAAAAATACATTATATCAAAGAATCTAATCAATAACATTAAATCAAAGAAGCTAATCAAAAACATTAAATCAAAGAATCTAATCAAAAAAACATTAAATCAAAGAATCTAATCAAAATACATTAATCAAAGAATCTAATAAAAATACATTAAATCAAAGAATCTAATCAAAAAACATTAAATCAAAGAATCTTATCAAAAAAACATTAAATCAAAGAATCTAATAAAAATACATTAATCAAAGAATCTTATAAAAATACGTTAAATCAAAGAATCTAATAAATAAACATGAAATAAAAGAATCTAATCAAAAACATGAAATCAAAGAATCTAATCAAAAAAACATTAACTCAAAGAATCTTATCAAAATACATTAATCTAAGAATCTAATAAAAATACATTAAATGAAAGAACCTACAAAACAAACATTAAGTCAAAGAATCTAATCAAAAACATTAAATCAATGAATTTAATCAAATAAACATGAAATCAAAGAATCTAATCAAAAAAACATTAAATCAAAGAATCTAATCAAAAAAACATTAATCAAAGAATCTAATAAAAATACATTAAGTCAAAGAATCTAATCAAACAAGCATTAAATCAAAGAATCTAATCAAAACAATTAAATCAAGAATCTAATCAAAATACATTAATCAAAGAATCTAATCAAAAAACATTAAATCAAAGAATCTAATCAATACATTAATCAAAGAATCTAATAAAATACATTAAATCAAAGAATCTAATAATAAACATGAAATAAAAGAATCTAATCAAAACATGAAATCAAAGAAGAATCTAATCAAAAAAAAATTAACTTAAAGAATCTTATCAAAATACATTAATCAAGAATCTAATAAAAATATCATTAAATGAAAGAACCTACAAAACAAACATTAAATCAAAGAAGCTAATCAAAAACATTAAATCAAAGAATCTAATCAAAAATACATTAATCAAAGAATCTAATCAAAATACATTAATCAAAGAATCTAATCAAAATACATTAATGAAAGAACCTACAAACAAACATTAAGTCAAAGATCTAATCAAAAACATTAAATCAAAGAATCTAATCAATAAACATGAATCAAAGAATCTAATCAAAAACAGAAATCAAAGGAATCTAATCAAAATACATTAATGAAAGAATCTAATAAAAATGCATTAAATGAAAGAACCTACAAAACAAACATTAAATCAAAGAATCTAATCAAAAACATTAAATCAAAGAATTTAATAAAAAAACATTAAATCAAAGAATCTAATCAAAAAAACATTAAATCAAAGAAACTATTTAAAATACATTAATTAAAGAATCTAATAAAAATACATTAAATGAAAAAACCTACAAAACAAACATTAAGTCAAAGAAGCTAATCAAAAACATTAAATCAAAGAATCTAATCAAAAAAACATTAAATCAAAGAATCTAATCAAAAACATTAAATCAAAGAATCTAATCAAAAACATTAAATCAAAGAATTTAATCAAAATACATTAATTCAAAGAATCTAATCAAAAAACATAAAATCAAAGAATCTAATCAAAATACATTAAATCAAAGAATGTAATCAAAATACATTAATCAAAGAATCTAATAAAAATACATTAAATGAAAAAACCTACAAAAAAAACCTAAGGCAAAGAAGCTAATCAAAAACATATTCAAAGAATCTAATCAAAAAACATTAAATCAAAGAATCTAATCAAAAACATTAAATCAAAGAATATAATCAAAATTACATAAATCAAAGAATGTATCAAACTACATTAATCAAAGAATCTAATTAAAAATACATTACAATGAAAGAACGTAAAAAAACAAACATTAAGTCAAAAGAAAGCATAATCAAATACATTAAATCAAAGAATCTAATCAAAAAAACATTAAATCCAAGAATCTAATCAAAAACATTAAATCAAAGAATCTAATCAAAATTCATTAATGAAAGAATCTAATAAATATGCATTAAATGAAAGAACCTACAAAACAAACATTAAATCAAAGAATCTAATCAAAAACATTAAATCAAAGAATTTAATCAAAATACATTAAATCAAAGAATCTAATCAAAAAAACATTAAATCAAAGAATCTAATCAAAATACATTAATGAAAGAATCTAATAAATATGCATTAAATGAAAGAACCTACAAAACAAACATTAAATCAAAGAATCTAATCAAAATACATTAATCAAAGAATCTAATCAAAAAACATTAAATCAAAGAATCTAATAAAAAAAACATGAAATCAAAGAATCTAATCAAAATACATTAATCAAAGAATCTAATAAAAATACATTAAATCAAAGAATCTAATCAAAAAACATTAAATCAAAGAATCTAATTAAAATACATTAAGTCAAAGAATCTAATAAAAATGCATTAAACGAAAGAATCAAATTAAAAAAAACATTAAATCAAAGAATCTAATCAAAAAACATGAAATCAAAGAATCTAATCAAAATACATTAAATCAAAGAATCTAATAAAAAAACATGAAATCAAAGAATCTAATCAAAATACATGAAATCAAAGAATCTAATCAAAATACATTTGATCCAGTCTCTTCCTTTATGCTTTTTGAATTTGAGCTATAACTTGAACTTGAATATAACCCTGTTTTTGAACTTGAACTTGAAGTTAACTATTTTGAGCTTGAACTTGAACTTCAACTGGAAGGTAACTATTTTGAACTTGAATGCGAACTTGAACTTGAACTTGTAGGAAACATTGTTTTTAAACTTGAACTTGAACTTGAAGGTAACTATTTTGAACTTGAATGCGAACTTGAACTTGAATTTGACTTCGAACTTGAATTTGAACTTGAACTTGAACTTGAATGTAATTATTTCGAACTTGAACTTGAACTTGAACTTGAACTTGAACTTGAACACACCACAACCACCACCAATTTGAACACACCACAACCACCACCAATTTGAGCAGGTAAGTCTACAGCAATTGCCTCCCTGGCAGGGCGCATGAAGCGATTTGAGTGGGGGATCGTTACACGCTGTTGCAATTTTGACAAGGTTAGCAGCACCGGAAACACGTAGACCCATTGCTGCTGGTCCGCGCTCTGGCATATCAGGTGTCCATGGCGGTGCCAGCACTGGCGCACTGGGCCCTGAAGGAGCACGACCCCACACACATTCGCCAAAGGACTCAGGTACTGCTGACCCTGGGGTGGGGGGTGGGAGGGTGTGGGGTGGGGGTATGGGGGGGTGGGTAGGATGAGGGTAGTGTGGGGTGAGTAGGGTGGGGGGGGGGTAGTGTGGGGATGGGGGTCGTGTGGGGATGGGGTAGTGTGCGGGTGGGATGGGGGTAGGGTAGGGGTAGGGTGGGTAGGGGGTGAGTATGGTGGGGGTAGGGTGACGGTAGGGTGTGTGTGCTGTAGCGCAACTAGTGCAAATGGCGGTGCCAGCACTGGCGCACTGGGCCCTGAAGGAACACGACCCAAATCACATCCGTCAAATGACGTAGGTGCTGCCCACCTCACATACCCATAATGGGGTGGGGGGGGTGGGGCTAGTCTTGGTGTGGGTGTTAGGGTGGGGTAGGGTTTGGTGGTGTAGGGTGGGTGGGGCTAGTGCTTGTGTGTGGTAGGTGGAGTGGGGTCGGGGTTTGTGTGTGTGAGGGGGGGTGGGGCTGTGCTGGTGTGTGTGTTAGGGTGGGGGTGGGTAGGAGTTGGTGTGGTGTGTAGGGTGGGGTGGGGCTAGTGCTTGTGTGTGTGTAGGGTGGGGTGGGGTAGGGTTTGTGTGTGTGTAGGGTGGGGTGGGGCTAGTGCTTGTGTGTGTAGGGTGGGGTGGGGTAGGGTTTGTGTGTGTGTAGGGTGGGGTGGGGGGGGGTGTTTTTTTGGTGTTTGTGTGTGGGCAACCGTCCACACCACACCCACCTACCACCACCACACCATCCACCACCGCCCACACGACGCCACCAGACCACACCACACGCCACCACCACACCACCACACACCACACCGACCACCACACCAACCACCCGTCGCACACACACACCCACCATACCACACCACACCACACTCCACACCACACCACCACCACACCACACCACCACCACACCACACCATCACCACCACCACACCACACCACAGTCCACAAACAACAACCCACAATCCACCACCACACACCACCACACCAACATTATCAGCAATTCTATCCCAGAGTTGAGACCAACCACACACCCACACCACACTACCGAACAGACCCAAACCACAACACACCACACGCCACACCGACACCACACACACCACACCACACCCAGCAAACACGCACCACCACCGACACCACCCCCCCCCCCCGTCCCCCCCCACCACGACCACAACCACCAACCAACGACCACCCACCCACCATCACCACACCACACCACACACAGCCACACCACCCGGCCACACCCACACCACCACCACCACACCACACCACACACACACACCACACCACACCCAACACCACACCCACCCGCCACACCACACCACACCAGACCACCCACGCCCACACCACCATCACCAACATCCATCCCACCACACCACAGGACACCACACACACCACACCACACCACCACTCACACAAGCCACCCACACCCACAGCACCGCCACACGCACACCGACACCACCCTAAAACATGACCACACCCACACCATCACACCACACCAACACCGCCACGACACCACAACACAACACCAAAAAAAACACAACAACACGCACCCACCCCACCCAAGCACACCCACCGCCACCCCCCCTACCCCCACCCAAACACGAAGGCCCAGCCACCACGCCACCCCGACCCCATAGCACACCACAAAACCACCCCACCAACCACACCACACCACAACCACCCACCCCACCGCCCAACCACACCACGACCACACACCACACCCACCCTACACCACAACACACACACAAACCAAACAGACCAACACACCCCGCGACAAGGGATGTGCACAGAATAAGAGATCAGAACGACACAGACAGACAGCAGTAAGCCAGAAGGTAGGTGCGCTCACCCCACCCCACCCACCACACCACACCACCCACCACACTCAAACACACCACACACACACCACACACCACACACCACATACTACCACCCACCCCCGACATGAACTTATGTGCCACAGAAAATGTGTTTGGCCCACCCCACCCTACCCACCACACCACACCACACCACACCACACCACACCACACCACACCACACCCCCTACAGGAGCTATGTGCACAGAATGTGGTTGGCCCCACCACACCCACCATACCACACCACACCACACACCCCCAAAAAAAAACCCCACCCCCCTACAGGTAGCGTATGAGGAGAAGTGTTTGACCCCACCCCACCCCCACCACCAACACGAGGGCTTCCCCCGAGTTTCCCCGGTGGTGCGGAAGGAAAAGTGTTTGATCCAACCACACCATCCCCACACCACACCACACACCATACAGGAGCTTTTGTTGCACCCCAGAATTAATCAGAACAGAAGCAGAATGTGGTTTTGGGCCCAACAAACCACCTACCACAACACACCACACACACCCCTCACAGGAGCTGTATGAGGGGAGAAGAGAGAGGAAGCTAAGGAGAAGAAAGGAAGGGGGTGTGGCGGGGAAAGAAGGAGGAATAGAGAGAGGAGGAAAGAAGATCAGGGAGGAGATGGAACAGAAGAGAAGGGAGAGAGAAGGAGGAGAGGGGAGAGAAGGAGGGAAGGAAGAGAGAAGGAAGAAGGAGAAAGGGGAAGAAGAGCGGAATGTGTTTTCGACCTCCCACCCCTCCCCCCACCCCCAAACACGAGATCAATGCGTGCGGAGAGAGAAGAAATATACAGAAGGATGAGATAAGTGTTTTTGTTTTTTTTTTTTTTTTTTTTTTTTATTTTATTTTTTTTTTCTTCTTTTTTCTTTCTTTTTTTTTTTTTTTTTTTTATTTTGTTTCCCCCCCTTTTGCCCCTGGACCAGGGGGGTTTCATTATGCCCGTTCTATTAGACTCCTGTGAAGGCCAAGAAACGTGAAGGACCCCCATGCATCCCTGTAATTTCCCCGGGGCGCCCCGCCCCAGTCCCCTTCCAGTAACGGTAGGCCTGCAGGGTCCTTATGGTTTAAGTGGTTTACAGCGGTTTTCAGCGGTCCCCCCCCCCTTCAGCGGCGCTTGCATTAGATCATTGTGGAAGCAAGCAAACTGAAAGATATCGTGTATGGGCGCAGGAAGGTAGGTGGAGGGTTTAGGATTTCAGCTGTTTCATTGACGGTTCTATTCGCTTGTGGAAGGCAATCAAAGTGAAGGATAAGATGTATGGGCGCAGCAAGGTAGGTGGAGGGTTTATGGTTTCAGTGGTTCCAGCGGTTTCAGCGGTTTCATCGACGCTTGCATTCGCTTGTGGAAGGCAAGCAAAGTGAAGGATATGATGTATGGGCCCAGCAAGGTAGGTGGAGGGTTAAGGATGCATGGGTGAATGGGCGCCAAATATCAAGGGCCAGCTGTGTGAAGTACTGTTCTGACGGCTGCACCCTTGCAAGCGATTTCATTGACGGTTCTATTCGCTTGTGGAAGGCAATCAAAGTGAAGGATATGATGATTAGGCGCAGCAAGGTAGGTGGAGGGTTTATGGTTTCGGTGGTTCCAGCGGTTTCAGCGGTTTCAGCAGCGCTTGCATTCGCTTGTGGAAGGCAAGCAAAGTGAAAGATATCGTGTATGGGCGCAGGAAGGTAGGTGGAGGGTTTAGGATTTCAGCTGTTTCATTGACGCTTCTATTCGCTTGTGGAAGGCAATCAAAGTAAAGGATAAGATGTATGGGCGCAGCAAGGTAGGTGGAGGGTTTATGGTTTCAGTGGTTGCAGCGGTTTCATCGACTCTTGCATTTGCTTGTAGAAGGCAAGCAAAGTGAAGGATATCATGTATGGGCGCAGTAAGGTAAGTGGAGGGTTTCAGCGGTTGTATTGACAGCTGCATTCGTGCAACTCTCAGGTCCGCCCTTCAACTCTAAAACCCTGAACCCTAGGAACCTAAACCCTAAAATATAAACCCTTTAGGTAAATGACGATGAGGGCGAGGAGGAGGAGGAGCTAATGGAAATCGTTCATGGAAATCGTTAATGTGGCACTAAGATCCGCCCCCAAACCCTAAACCATAAATCCTTAAACCCCAAATCCCTGAACCCTCATAAACCATAAACCCTCATAAATCCTGAATCCCTCTATTTAGACAAAGATGAGGGTGAGGAGGAGAAGGAGGAGGAGCTAAAGGAAATCGTTAGTGTGGCGGTTCTGATCCCCCTCCAAACCCTAAACCCTACACCCTTAAACCCTAAACCTAACCCAAAACTCTCAACCCTGAACTCCTTTAGGTAGATGTAGATGAGGGTGAGGAGGAGGAGCTAAAGGAAAGCGTCAGCGTGGCAGATCTGGGCGCAGGGGCTAATGGAGAGGACGAGGAGAATGGTGAGTTTTTTTTTGCATTTTGAGCATTTGTTTTTTACAGTCCAGGTGTAGCCAAATAGGCTTAAGGGACTTGCACAACCTTCAACAACTGAAAGGCAATTTAAAAAACAAGCACTGCTAATTTAAATTTATCTGTGCATCTGTTTACTAAAAATATTTAAAAACAAGCACTGCTAATTTAGTTAAAGGTTAAATTACAGGTATTGCTTCATTAACAAGCACTGCTGAACTGAACCCCAACAAATCCGAAACCACGGGGTGCCCGGACTGCGTGCTATGCAGATAATTCGACCTAATAATGTGTCATTATAATTTAACATTATAAGTCAACATACAAATTCAACATTATAATATAACATAATAATTAAATTTATTAATTCAACATACTAATTCAACATAATAATTCAACACTATACTTCAACATACTAATTCAACACAAGAATTCAACATTATAATTCAACGTATTAGTTCAACATACTAATGCAACAAAATAATTCAACATTATACGTCAACATTATAGTTCAACTTATTAATTCAACATTATAATTCAACACTATAATTCAACATTATAATTCAACATTATAATTCAACATTATAATTCAACATACAAATGCAACAAAATAATTCAACAGTATAATTTTACAGTATACTTCAACATTATAATTTAACATTATAATTCAACAAAAGAATTCAACACTATAATTCAACATTATAATTCAACATACAAATGCAACAAAATAATTCAACAGTATAATTTTACAGTATACTTCAACATTATAATTCAACATTATAATTCAACATTATAATTCAACATTATAATTCAACATTATAATTCAACATTGTAATTCAACATTATAATTCAACATTATAATTCAACATTATAACTCAACACTATAGTTTTGTATATGATTATTGAACATGCTAATTTAACATTATAATTTAATAGTAATTTAACATTATAATTTAATAGTAATTTAACATTACAATTCAATAGTAATTTAGCATTAGATTTTGACATTATAGTTTAACATTCAAATTGTGTATATGAACATTTAACATGATCACTTCACATTATAATTGTGTATATGATAACACAACATTATAATTGTGTGTATGATAATTGAAAATGATGTTCCGTGTAACCTTTAGGTGAGAAGGACACACCACGTTATAATTGTGTATATGATCATGTTGCATCATACTTTGGCATGATAATTTCGACCATTTAACATTATAATTGTTAATATGATAATTTAACATGATATATCGTGCAACCTGTAGGTGGGAAGGACACCCCAGGCCATAATTGTGTAATTGATCATGTAGCATGATAATTTGGCATTATAATTGTTAATATGATAATTTAACATGATATTTCGTGCAACCTGTAGGTGGGAAGGACACCCCACGCCATAATTGTGTAATTGATCATGTAGCATGATAATTTGGCATTATAATTGTTAATATGATAATTTAACATGATATTTCGTGCAACCTGTAGGTGGGAAGGACACCCCACGCCATAATTGTGTAATTGATCATGTAGCATGATAATTTGGCATTATAATTGTGAATATGATAATTTAACATGATATTTCGTGTAACCTGTAGGTGGGAAGGACACCCCCCGCCATGGACCAAACGCCGCAGAGCTGCTCAACCAGATGCCCTTTGTAGCGGCTTGGACGCTCAGTCAGGCCTCAAGGTAGTGGGGGTGGGAGGTGGGTGGGTGGGAGTGTGGGGCGGGGGATTGAGAGTGTTTGTGTGGGGGGGGTGGGGGTGGGGTGGGGGGGGCCGGGGGGGGGGAGAGGCCAACACCACGCCATGACCAAACACTGTCTGAACGAGTCAACCAGATGCCCTTCATAGCGCTTGGGATGCTCAGTCAGGCCTCAGGTAGGGGTGAGGGTGGGTGGGGGGTGGGGGGCTTGGGATGCTCAGTCAGGACTCAAGGTAGGGTGGGGGGGTGGGGCGCGTGCCGGGGGGCGCGTTGGGATGCCTCAGTCAGGCCTCAGGTAGGGGGGGGGGGGGGGGGGGGTGGGCGGGTGGGGGGGGCGTGGGATGCTCATCAGGCCTCAAGTAAGGGGACGGGTGGGGCGGTGGGGGGGGCTTGGGAATGCCAGCAGTAATGCCTCAAGGTAGGGGGGGGGGTGGGTGTGGTGGGGGGGGGCTTGGTGCTCAGTCCAGGCCCTCAAGGGAGGGTGGGGGCCCCCCCGGTGGGGGTGGGGGGGCGGGGGGGCTTGGGATGCTCACAGTCAGGCCTAAAGGTAAGGGGGTGGGGCGCGCCGGATTGGATGCTCAGTCAGGACTAAGGTAAGGGGGGGGGGGGGGGGGGGGGGGGGGGGGGGGACTTGGGCATGCTCAGTCAGGCATCAAGGGTAGGTGTTTGTGTGGGTGTGGGTTCGTCCCGGGTTTGTGGGTGGGGCCCGGGCGGTGGGGACAGGTTTTAGGTTTCCGGTTTTGACCGGGTAGTAGGGCTGGGATGCTCAGTCAAGGACTCAGGTAGTTTGTGTTAGTAAAGGTGGGGGGGGCCGGGGGCGGACCGAGGCGCCGAGAGGGGAGGGGGAGTGGAGCCGAGGCCTCCCGTGAGTGGGTGATTTCCAGTGGGCGGGCCCGTCCCGTTGGGGGGGGGGCGGAGGAATCTTCAGTGTCAGGCCTCAAGTATGGGGGGCGGGGAGGGGGGGGGCGGCGGGCGGGGGCGCCGGGGGCGGGTGGACCCCATGCTACAGTACGCCCCCTAAAGGTAGTGGGGGGGAGCCCTTTGTGTGTGCGGGGGGGCGGGGGCCGCGCGGGGGGGGGAGACCCCCCGGAGACCCCCAGAGCGGTGACTCTGGGGATCCTAAGTCAGGCATCAAGGTAGTGGCGACCCCCCGGGAGTGGTGTGGTAGGTGGGTGGGGGGTGGGCCCGTGGGGTGAGGGGGGCATGTCGTGACGGGATGCTCGTCAGGCCTCAACGGTGGTAGGTGCGGGGGGACCCGTGGGCCTTGGGTGTGTCGCTGGGGGCGGGGGGGGCGCGGGGGGGGCCCCCCCCCCGCCGGCCGCGGCCGTGTGTGGGACTGCGCTCGGCACCCCCCCCCCCCCCCCCCCCCCCATGATCCGGTCAGCCTAAAAGGTCACCCCCCGGGTGTATGTGTGGTTTGGTGTGGGTGTGGGGGTTTGTGTGGGTGACTTGGAATGCTCAGTCAGACCTGAAGGTAGTGGGTGTTATTGTTACACCACTTTTGCAACCTCAATAAGATGGATCTTGTGCGGATGTTGACAGGCCACTCACCACAACCAACTCTGTACTCCACAAACACACACTCACACCCTCCCCACCACCCCAACCTCAAGGTGGCCTCCTACAAGCAGGAAAGGGAAGACTCTCCTACCACCACTTCTACCACCCCACTTACTACCAATCAACTCTGTATCCACCCTCCCCCCCCCCCCCCCCCCCCCCCCTTCCCCTTTTTCTTCCCCCCCCCCCACACCACCCCCCCACCCCCACCACCCCCTCCCCCCCCAACACAACCCCTCACGCGTGGCCCTTAAAGCAGAGGGAAGAACCTCGCACAAACCAAAGGACGAACAAACCGGCTACCAAACCAGCGACGAACACACCCGGAGACCAAACAAGTCGAAAAACACGGAGAACACCCAGCGAAAA